>QMIH01000097.1:550424-581129 GCA_003987875.1 Clarias batrachus
TAATAATAATAATAATAATAACAATAAAATACCATTGTTATTTTGCTATTATAACCTGCATTGCACGTTCAGGCAGGACAAATCTTAGTGAGAATATTTCATTTTGAAAATTCTAAATCCAAATTATGAAAGCATCGTCACAAGGAGATTTACTAATAAAAGCCAGACGCTTAAAGCCTTTAACACTCAAAAACTTCAAAACTGTCTCTTGTCTCAGACACCACAGAGCTTTTGTTGAAAGATAGAAATGCGGCTGTTAGCCTCCGCAACGTCTCCATTTCATTTGGACAAACTCAAACAGGAACAAAAAAAAAAGCAGACTCCTGAGATGTGACGTAAAACTTTCCTTTTATTAAAATAAGAAAAACAAATTTCCTTTATGCACAATGTTTAGTCACACAAAGGCAAACACAGAGGATGAAAAGAGACACGAAAGCAGCAGGAAATCCAGAGATTGTGAGCGATCACGCCATCGCTTTTCTCACGCCGTGGCGCAGAATACAAATCACGAGCGCGAAAAAACTACGACAAACTGCTAACTGTGGTCATGCGCAGGATATTAATATGTGTAGCATTCACACTGTAGTGTGTGTGTGTGTGTGTGTGTGTTTACAGCACAACATATTAATTGTAAAATACAGTAAAACATAACTACAGTACTGTATATACTGCTGTGCTCCTTTATGTTTGTTTATACAGGGGTATTTGTTTACTTGATTTAATGTCTAAAATGTTGTAAAACATAATATTTTCTTTTTACAAATAAAATAGTAAAAATAAATAAAATAAAATTTTAAATAAAATAGTTTTCTTTATCAACATTATTTGCATTTTCAATTTTGAAATTCTGTTGACCTTTATTTAATATAATTCTCTTTTATACAATGTGTTTTTATTAATGAAACATTTTGAATCACGTATGAAATGAGCTACATAAATAAACTTTTGTCTCACCTGTTGACAAATAATTAAATATACATTTAGTGTATAAAATTGTAAGATATACCCAAACAAATTTTAAAGAAACAAACAAAAAAAAAACAAGAATAAAATATATAAATAAAAATAGAAGTAGATTTAAAAATTTTATTTAAAAAAAAACAAAACAAGTACAATAATTGAAACAACTTCTTGAGTTAATTAATTAAGTATTCTTGCCAGAAAGAAAACAACTGTATGGCTAATGTTCTAAAGATCTCAGGATAGGTAATAAACATTAGCAGTCTAGCTAGGCTAACATTACATACAGTAGCGTTTTATTTATTTATTTAGTTAGTTAGTTAGTTAGTTAGGTAGAGAATCAAAGTAGTAAGTGAGGAGTGTATGGTTTAAGTAAATAGTTTTAGCACCATGTTTCATGTATAAAATTATTCAAAGCTAAAGACGCTGTGTTTGTCTACACAACAGTCATGAAGTCTGTAAATTCAGTATTTTAAGCAAACACACACACCGTACAGTATATGGTGCATAGTTTTTAGTTATATAATGTGTGTATGGAAGGCTCCACAGATGGAGGATTGAAAAACAGAAAATTGTTAATTAGCATTAATATGTAAAATTATTCTCTTTGTTGTATCAGTGTACTGTATTAAATGAATGACACGACATCAAAGACATATAAAAGGGCATTAATTAATGTGGCATGTTTGTAAGAATATTACGTAATTAACATGTATAATGTATAAGACGCATGTACAGTACGTCTACCTTCTGCACCATCAAAACTTATTGCAATTAGAATTTTAGCTGATCATAGTCGAGTCCTGGAGAAGCCATTAGACATGTTCATTAACAAGCCGGTCGATCTGCAGCAACATTAAAGAAAAAAACAAAACATAAAAAAGAGTTGATGGACATCAGACGAATGAGGTGATGGAGTGTCATGGGTCAGGGGTCAGAGGTGAAACGGAGCAATAGCGCTGCCACTGTGTTCTGATGGTTGAAAACGAGCTGCGGTGTCAGAATGTCACGCTCATTAGTATCGCCGGTCTGCATTCATTGCACTGATTATATCACAGGGCTTTAACGTTCAGAGATCTGATTGGTCGGATCTTCTTTTTGTAGTAACACTTTATATGGTTTTATAGAAGGTGAATTGTGTGTATGTATACTGTGAGTTATGGAAGGAGTCGCCAGTGTCAGAGGTAAAGCTGAGCCTAACATACAGCACATACTGCATGACGTGAGAAACAATCACGTGTAGATTTTCTACAATCACGTGTATATTATATGTGTATAAATCATGTTTTTTTTTTTATTATAATGATGAATGGAAAATGAAAGAAGGCACCATCATCTGTACCTCTGTATCCAGGGCTGTAGTGGGCGGAGCCTTTCCCAAGAGACTTAGAGCAGGAGGCACAGGGACAGCATGCAAACCCCATGCACACAGAGGTGCGAACTGAACCTGGAGGTACAAGGCGAATCCTATCCTGCTGTATAATCTCTTAAGGAATGAATTCTGAATGCTAATATTATCTCTTATATATTATAACTTTAATTAACTGTAACTTTAATTATCTATCTACAGGGATGAAGAAGGATGCGATGACCTGAAAAACGATAAAATAATGTACCAAGTCGGATGTAAATTGGGACATTTCTCAGGCTTTATGTATAAAATAATCTGCTTCTGCCTTCTGATGTGTGGTTTCTGCTCGTGGCTTTCACAGCTGTGTTTTATGAGCAGAGCAGCGTGTGGTCGTGTTTATATCGAGCTCATGGATCCTCAGGACTGATGGGGTTTCCAGCCGAGAACTGGCAGCACGCTTACACACAGTCGTTCCTCACACGTCAACAAAATGTCAAGGGTTTGTACTCAGAAAAGGATTCTTTAACATTGAGGATCGATGCTACAGGTGCTAAAGGATGAACGTTCGAGAGACGACCAGTCGACTAGGCCTAAGTAAATAAAACTATCAGATATTAAACAGTAGAATTATAAAAACGCTGTTATAAAAAATATTTAATTATAATTTATAAATAATTTGATTCTTTTTGAGAATCTTACGGGTTTGCTTGAACTTTCTTTAAAACTCCCACTCATCCACAAAGATCCTGAGAAAAAAGGTCGTAAGCTGACACTGACTTTATTTTTGGTTTTGACAGCTATGTCGAATGTTCCTGTGTGTGTGTGTGTGTGTGTGTGTGTGTGTGTGTGTGTGTGTGTGTGTGTGTGTACGCAACGTTTCACAAAAGACTGCTTTCTCAATAATGGACAATTCCAGTCAGGTTTTGCTATTAAAAATAAATAAATAAATAGCATTGTTATGTTGCTATAATGCTGAAACAGGATGAATATTTAGACGTAGTTGTGAGGAAAATAAATATCTATGTACTGATATACAATCATAGAAAATACATATAATAAAAGTCATAAAAATGAACTAGGTACATACAATAAGTCAGTTAAAATTTTATTTTAAAAAATAATAAAAAAATAAATAATAATAATAATAATAATAATAATAATAATAAACTGAGTTTGTTTTATTTGTCCGAAATGAAACAAAAAAATCACAAAATATCAACTCCCCAATATGAGTGGGTTTAAAAGGATATTTCTGCAGCCATTTCTGATTTCTGTGTTTTAATTGGCTAGGAAATGCACTTGCACAAAAGGGTGTTTAGGCGAAGTTCATTTTGAGGCTCTGGGCATTGAAATAATGTGTTTAAAAATAATTAACAGGCACATTTTGGAGGCTTAGAGAAATCAGCCATAACATTAAAACCATTAATGAACCTCCTGGGTTGTTGGGTTGCCCTTGTGCCTATGATGTGCCCACCAGGACATGGGCATTGGAGCCTTTGGGTGGGACAGGGTCTTTGTAGAATGGACTTGTTTGTCTGGTGCATCCCACGGGGTTCGATCGGATCGGGGCTTGGGGAGTCTGAAGGCCGGGTCAGTGGTCTTGGGCTTGTTGCCTGCTGGGTCTCATGTGTTCTGGCCTTTGGCATGGGTGAGCTTTGGATGCCTGTGGTCATGTGACTTGAGTATAATTGATTAATGTTGTTCCGTTCACCAGGCGGTCGTGTTAATATCATGGTGTGTATTAGCTTGTTTATTAGCGAGTATAATATGTGAACTTTAACTGTCTGTGTAAAACATGACTGAGCAGCGCATTAACGCTTTTACGTCAATTCTAGTTATATTTAATGTTGTGGAACATTATCATAAACAATCATTTCATCACCATTCTCTGTTTTCTCATAAAATGCAGCTTGCTGTGTTAGTGAGACAAAACACAGACGTGTAACCTCCTCTGTCCTGCAGCCTGGAGACTCCATACATGGTAATTAACGCCTCAATTACACACATTTACGAATAAATTATGAATAAATGTAAAAGTGTTTTGGAGCAAACATTAATCTTTTAACAAAGAGAGGGGGAAAATAAATATCCCCCTCTTCTGATATATATATTTTTCCCTCTCTTTGTTAAAAGGTTCAGTTAAGGAAAATATTAAAGCTCAGTGGGAAGGGATTTTGATCTCCATCTTAGGCAGTGTGATTCTCTGTGCAAAGCTCAATTATGTATTATTTTCCAGAACCTGGCTTCAGTGTAATTATATGTTGGAGAAAATTCAGGTAACTGCTGCTCAGTGCACAATATTATTTATTTCCCTCTTCCACAGCCAGGCATGCTTCTCTATCAAAAATGGACCCATAAATTGTTTGCTCGCTTTCTAGCCACCAAGGAGGTGGATGAGTTTTGTCACCAGAGGTGTGTGTGTGTGTGGGGGGGAATCCAATATGTATAGCTGTATTGCCCAGTTGGAGAAAGGTCACAAAACCTACATTTCGGGTATGAGTTACAGCCTTAAGCACGGTCCACACTGGATAAACTATAGCAGGCACAATACACAATGATCACCTTTGGGAAAAGGGAAGAAAAACTATAGATATGGCAGCAGGATATATATATATTTATTTATTTATACTGAGGCTGGTGCTTCTGCTAGAATATTGCCAAGATATTTCCCAATGGCTGGAGTTATATAGTGCGTAGATCTTTAAATAAAAACACTTGCACACACACACACACACACACACACACACACACACACACACACACACCTGTTCATACAATTATCTAATCTGCCAATCTGTGACAGCATTACAACGCATGTTCACATCAAGCGTCATAGAATTTGAAGAAAATATGATCCTTATGTGACCGAGGTGCCTGAAATTAAAGTTTGCATTGCGGCAGGCAAAGCGAAAGAAAACAATAAAAGAATGTGTGAGGATGGTTTATTGACTGTGGTCAGTGTGGTGAAACACATGGGAGTTATAACTGATTCTATAGAACTGCACGGAGGGTTTACTTGAGGGAACTGGTGTCACAGTGTGGAAAAAAATACCATTATGCATTAGTGCACAGTGAAGCATACTAACAGCACATTTACTTTCTCCTGCTATTGAGCATGCAGCTCTCTTATGTTTCCCTGCTAGCCATGGTTGCACAATGTAATTATTACCCTGCAGCCGTGAGGGATTGGATTTGCCCTGCCTCAAAGGCACATGCTTTTTTTTTTTTTATTGCTGTAGAAAAATGTTCACGATGCACTGCGAGTCAGAGGACATAACCACTGCGATGCCATTTGTGTCCCTGTGGGTTTACGCTTTTAAATATGCATGCAGTGTAAATGTTAAAGGCATTTTAATGTAGCTCAGAGCTCTTTATACCTGTGCCTTAGAGTGATGGACGTAACGATGACGATATGTACAAACAGTTTGCTAGCAAAATGCTTTAAATGCCACAGTCAGACTTCTTTTTTACCCATTTAGGAAAGATATTATTCTCTGAAAAACATAATTGTTTATAAAGGTTTAAAAGAAAAAAAAACCCGCTTTCCACTGTATTGCTTCTTTCTGTCATGTGATCAGTGAAACAAAACTATGTCCCATGCAAAACAGCAGCTGCCATGAGTGAACTAAATGTGTTTAGTGGATTTTTGGAGAATGTTAAAGTCAAGAATAAGGATCTTTACACTATGATGTGAGTCTGCGTCTCCTACTGTGTACGTTCTGTAATTTGTGTACAAGACACACAACTTGCTCATGCTGTATGTAGAAAGCTTTTAAAGTCACTGCATCTTGTTCTGTCTGTTACTGTGATGTTATAGACATGATCCTGGAATGGATGTTAAATGGTGGAGACCTGTACGATGATAGCAATCTGTCATCAAGTGCTAAAGAGAAACTGAAACTGGAAGAGGATGATGCTGATGAAGCTATAAACTAAAGTTTTTGCTTTGTTTAGAATGTTTCTCATAATCTTCAACAATCATTTTTAATTCATATGGTTTGCAATGCAACAAAACTCAACGCGTTTTACCTTGATCTATTTTTTTTCACTATTTTCTGTCAGACTCGATACAAAACCACAATCAAAACACTACTTACTTTTTTTATTATTTTTTTATTATTATTATTTTGTTTATTATTATCATTATTATTAATTTTATTTCTTTCTTTATTTGTTTATTTGTTTTTTATTATTTATTTATTTATTTACTTTATTTTTATTTTTATTTTTATTCATTTATTTTTATTATTTTTATTAATTTATTTTTATTATTTTTTATTAATTTATTTTTATTATTTATTTATTTATTTATTTATTTATTTATTATTATTATTATTTTATTATTATTATTATTATTATTTTTTATTATTATTATTATTTTATTATTATTATTATTATTTTTATTTATTTATTTTTTTTTAATTATTATTAAAGCTCGGCTAACATATTATTGATCTTAATCTGAATGGTTGTACATCACAAACACAACTGCAGCCTGATTTACCAATAGGTTCAAATCGTCAGGTCGAGTTACTGTATAGCTTTTTGCAAAATGACACAAAATTTACACTTTTATAACAATTTTACCAATGCAACTGAGCATTCATGCTTTTTAACATCCTTGTGACCCAAAGAAAAAACTTGAACAAAATATTATCTATTAGGATGCATATTTCTTTGTAAACTTGTTATTAAAAAAAAAAGTCATTACACATCTCATTCTGCTGTCAAACCTTTTAGACACACAAGTAATATGTTTTGGAAAAATTGCTGATGTGTTGTTTTTTATATCATTATAAAGTTAATCAGTTACAGGGAAAGGTTTGTTTGGGGGGATTTATTGTGCAGTCTGGTGCTTAAAGCATCTAGTATAATGCTCTCTGGAAGAAATGAAGACAAAAAAAAGTCCAGTCCTTTGGGCTTGTCTTGCTTTGTGGTTGCAGCTTACTAATAATAAACATGGCTAGCCAGCTTTATGCAGCATCAGTAAGAGTCTGGAATATGATTATATCAAGCACTCAGACACGTCAGGTGTCTCCTGGTGATGATCCCGGGGTTCTCCATCACCACTGATGCTCCATCTTATCCCTGATATGTACAGCATCATTCAAATCAATCAAATGTACTGGTTTGTTTTAGGGATCATTACAGATTTAATATTATTAGGTGAATCTTTTACTGCTCCTACTGTTCTCATAATGTTAGAAGAGATGCTTTTGTATATAAAATGTGTTAATTCAAATTTTAATAATCAACCCAGTTATTTTGTGGATTATTTGAATCTTATATTCAATGTTTGTTTATTTATTTATTGCAAATAATAAACAAAATAATTACGATTTATACGGGCTAAATGGCACAATGATCCTAAAATGTTTGTTGCCCAGAATAGAATAAAGTAAATATATACTCTAAAGACACAAATCTATATCCTGGTGGTAGTGAGGCCACAAGCGCATGGCTTAAAAGCTTCACAAATCACATGCATGTCCTTGCAGTGTAATCAATCAGTGGGGGGAAAAAAAAACACACACACACATTGGTATGGAATAAAACATTCCAGCAGCCTGATCAAATGCAGCAGAGCATGCCAAGTACAGTGCACATTTGGGGGGGAAAAAAGCACATTTTGATATACCTTTTCTAAATAATGTATGATTTGCTTGGAGAACGCTATGCAGTTCAATTCTGGCATCACATGTAATGAACTATCTTTAAAAAATCCTAATTAATGACAAAGAGATGGCCTGATTAGCACACAAGAAGACACCTGTTATTTTTAATTATGCAATCAAGTGTGCTGCTCTACAAGTAAGGATTCATTTCATTGCCTTGTGCTTTTTGATTAAATTATTGAAATTATCTATGCACCAGCCCAACTCCCTATCTATTAATGTTCTATATGACTGGTTATATCCTTCTGAAACTGGACAGCGTGATGGATTCCTTCATTGACTCAGCAGTGTAATTATGTCACACGGGTTCTCAGGATGAAGAGACAAGGTGGAACATTAAAAATCAATTCCTTTCCATTAGGCAGTCGTACTGTACCTGCCTTGACTCATGCTCTACAAATAAAACATAAAACATGAGAATGGACAGATCAGCCAGACCTCTTCACAAAGCGAAGGAAAACTCCCTGCAGAATGTTTTATGACACCCAAAGTAAGAGGCACAAAAATAAAATCTGTAATTGTTGTGAAGAAATGAGGGGTGTTCAGTTCATATCGGGATGAAATTTCTGGTAAATGAAGGAGACATTTAATGCGATTGACATTTACAGAAGACTTCGAGTGCAGGACCCTGATGAGACTCTTATCCGCGATAGAATATTTGAACGTTTTAAAGAAGGCCGTACGTCCTTGAATGACGATCCCGGCCGAGGTGGCTCGGAGCTACACTTTTAAAGAGCTTACTGCTCTGTGATATCAACACTTTTGAGACTTAAGGTGCACAGCATGGATCCTCATGTGCATCAACCAGCAGCACTAGATAAACTAGAACTAGATCAATTTGACCAACTGGGATTAAACGGTGATGTACAACTACAGTATAAATCTGCTATTTTACAAACAGTTGGTCATAACAGAATTTGGTCAACCACAGTGCAAACATTTCCATTTGGTTGTATTAAGCTTTAAGCAACACAACAATCGATAAATGTGGGATTAAAAATAAAAGACAGCTTCAAATCCATCCATCCATTCTTCACACCAATTATCCAGTGTGGGGTCAAAGGGGAGCTGGAGCTTGTTCCAAGAAACTCAAGGCAGGGGACACCCTGGATGGGCTGCCAACCCATTGATGGTCACAAGGACACATACTCACACACACACACAAGAACAGACTAGGGGCAATTTGGGACCATGAATCAGCATGTTTTTGAACTGTGGGAGAAAACAGAGAACCTAGGGGAAAGCCAGCAAGCATGGGAAAAACATCCAAACACCATGCACTTGAAACAGAACTGAGATCCGAACTCTCACTCTGAAGGTGGTGCTAACGGCTCGGCCACTGAGCCACCCAGCTGCACATCAGCTCCTTACATTTGATCAGCCATGACTGATGATGCAAGCACGACATAGTGATTTTCCTTAATGGTGATTTTCCTGTTGTTAAAGGATAACATTATAAAATCTGAAATGATCACCCAGTCTTTCGTACTCTATCATTAACTCTAGATTTTATTGAGATCGTCTCATACAGTGTAGCAAATCATAATCTTAAAGTACTACTGAAATCGCACGGGCGAAAACTGCTTCTAATCAATTCCACATCTCTCACCAAGTCTAACTGATGAAGGCTTGTGCTTAACTCAAGACCCAAATCAGGCACGCTCTGTGCTAACTCCAGCCTCTCTACTTTCTCAAGCAAAGTGCCCACGTTGTCTCTCGTGGCTGCGTTCTGTGTGTCATCACCGGCTATTTTACACAAAGCCACTTGTAATTCACTGAGGGCTCCATGGTGGCTTGGTCTGAATATATTTGTTTACATGTGTTTCTGGACCATCTGGGATGGTTTTACATGGCCACAGAGAATTAGAACAAAAGTTGAATAACAATTAGAGCAACTAAAAAAGGAGCAGCTGGCAACTGTACGAGAGTCGCCGCATAACCTCACAACGTCAAGCAAATGAGGACCATGTAAAAAAAATGACCCTAGTTCCCTGTAAATCTCATTACTGTACCACTGACCCGCCTGAGAGGAGTTTGTTTCTACTTCATGACATGATCTCTATTCTATATTTACGTGATATCACCTGAGAGAGAGGGATTTGGTGATGAATATATTCAATACAACAGCACATCAGTGAGTATGATATTGCTTTTATGCAACAGTTCCACAAACCCAATTTTATAATCTGCTTATTTAACCAGTTATTTTGGGGCAGTGGTGGCTCAGTGTGTTAAGGCTCTGAGTTACAAATCGGAAGATCGGTGGTTCGAGCTCCAGCCCCGCAAGGTTGCTGCTGTTGGGCCCTTGAGCAAGGCCCTTAACCCTGTTTGCTCCAGGGGCGCCGTAAAAATGGCTGACCCTGCGCTCTGACCCCGGCCTACTAACAAGAAGCTGGGATATGCGAAGAATAAAGAATTTCACTGTGCAGTAATGTATGTGTGACCAATAAAGGCTGACTTAACTTATTTTGCTCCACCAACCCAAATCCTTCCACAACTGGTGAAGCTAACTATCCATGACTAGCAGACCTGGCAACCAACAGTTAGTGTAATTAAGGGGTGAAAGTACTTTTGAAAGAAATTCTGACCAGTGAGGAGAATTAAAAGTTGAGGAGAATAAACCATGGAGATGGTGGACAAACACTTAAACCTACCAGCTGATGGCACTGGCAAACAACTGGCTAACATTTCTTGAGCTACTTGTGAACTATTAAAGGTTTGGAGCATCATACATGTACAATATGTCAGATGCATTCATGCTCCATGAAAATGAGCTGTCATTATATATGAGATTATCATTCCCATCCTGGAATCTACTCATGTCTGATCAGGGGGAATTCATAGCATCAGCTGAGCAGACCCGCAAATAGATGAAAACATGTATATGCAAATTAATCTGTTGTTCCACTCATGGAGGTCATATCCTCACATGCTTTTTCATACCACTGCTATGCGGATGACACTCAACGCATTGCTTCTATCCCTCTTCAGTGCTTCTGCATAGATCCTATCCTACCTGCTTGGCATTTTATCATGTAACCAGGAAACAAATCACCCTCAACTGAGCTGTCGTACATACCTGGAGATGCATCCCAATGTCAAGATTTCATAATCCCCCCCGAGAAGTCCCAGATCACATCTGACAACCTCGAGAAAGCTAACCAACAATCATTTTCTGCTCTTACTCAGTCATATAGTATTCCCCTTTACGGGAAGAACATCTTCCCATTTCTGTCCACAGGTGGCACTCAGATGCTTGATCTTCTACTAACGAGCATGTGAGGATATATTTTAATGGAGACTACTAAACACTTTTGAAGGTTGCTCTAGATAAGAACCATATGTCAAATACTGTAAATGTATAACATGCTTTCAAATAGACATTATATCTGTTTGATATAAGACCAAACAGAATACTGTTGCCTTAAATATAGCTATGTTAAAGTAATACCCCCCAAAAAAATGCTTCTGAGGTGTATTTCTGTTTAATATTCATTGTGAGTGCAACCTCGTTTCACACTCTTGGAGGAAGCACCAAAGGTAGTCAGATAGGGAGCAATCTTGTTCTTTATGCCACATATACAGAAAAAAAAAAAATGCAGAAACCCATAAAATACAATGACATTAACATTAATAGCATTTGGCAGCCACCATTATCAGGAGCAACGTACAGAACTACTTTACATCTCTGTTAATGAAAAAGTCTTTATCCTGATTCAGTTTGTCAGAGTCTAAGAATAGCCTTAGTCTGTTAGTCTAAAAACCTTTGTTTTAGGTAAAATGGTAAGAAAACCACAGAAAAATACTTTTTTTTTAAAATTAAAGTGCTAATTAAAGTAAGAGTAAACTTCAGTAAGAGATTTTAGATGTTAGTAGTTAGATGTTAGATGTTAGTAGACGGTGGCGATATACCACTAGTGAACATTCGCATGCTATCCAGAATCCACAGTCGGATGGCACAGTGGGTTGGGGTGGGTTTGATTCCCACCTCGTGTCTGAGTGTGGAATTTCCTGCAGTGTGTGAGTGAGTGTGTTGCTTGTGTGCCCTGTGATGAACTGGCACACCACCTGGTGTACCCTGCTTAGTGCTCCGAGTACCAAACAAAGGGAGGGAACTGTAAACTGTTATAGTTTCTAGTGGTTTCTACGATGGTCAGCAGGATTATGTATGAAATCTAGATTTAAAAATAAGGCTGTAAGGCTACATTCACATTACAAGCCACGTTGTTCATTCAATGTTTTGGATAGATTGTATTTGCATGACCTGCTTATTCTTTTCAAACAATGCATGCAACGGCAGTAAAACTGTGCTTGGGGTTTTGCTCTAGACAGCGGCACTCAGTTAGGTGACTGTATTTATTGAGGTCCAGAAGAATAGAAAGAAAGCCAGATGCTTTTTCTATTTTAGCAGCTGTTGCTAGCACCGCTGGTTCAGATGGTCTGCCCTGGTGACCTCTTAACAGGGAGCATATCATATTATAAACTCTTATCTACATTTCCTTTAATATATTGTCATTTTATCTGATGTCCCTGACAAATTAATAGGTACTTTTCCATGTATTAAACTTGTGTCCATATCGTCTCATTAGGTCTGTATGGGGATTTGTCTTGTATATTGTATATCTTGTATATAGTACCTGTATATACAGTACCTTTATATAACTAATATTATAGTAATGTACCTTTATATAACTAATATTATAGTAATGTACCTTTATATAACTAATATTGGAAAATACATAGGTACGACACTGCTCAATCATGTTCTGCATTAATTGCATGGATTAGTCCCAAAATCAGGACTTAAACCAATACACCGGCAGAAATAACATAAAAAGAGTAGCCCTAGACCTAGCTAGGTCAATATCAGTTCCAATGTGCAACATCCAATTATCAGTACCATTTGTGCAATTTCTTTCTTTTCCATTTCCATTTCAAGTGCAATATCTGTATATTAGTTATTTTTAATGCAATATGTAACTTACTGTAACTTACTGTGTGCTATATTTAGTTCTATTTTCTATTTATTTATTTTTTATTTTTTCCCTAATCTTGTTTCCTTGTCTAATCTATTACTCCTTTCCTTTGTTCCTGGTAAATACATCAAAGCAACTGTAACCAAGATAAAGCAATTTCCCTCTGGGATTAATAAAGTTCTTTGAATCTTGAATCTGAGGAGAGCATGAAGGAGGAAACAAAAAAAAAAAACTGAAACAAGCTTGACACTAGTCAAGTCAAGAATCAAGGAAAAAACATTCTGTAAAGCTGGAATTGTAATCCAAATACTGTCCAAAAATGCAAAATGAAAACTATTCCCTTACACTTACAGGGTGTAACTCCAAGACTGAGTACAGAGCAATCTCCAAAAAAAAAAAAAAAAAGAAAACTTTCGACTGGAAAACAGAATCTCACTGGGTCACTGACTGATTAGCTTTTGTTTTGTGGTTTGAAGATCATCCGAGCAGAAAATATAAGTAATAAAGTTATAAGAAGTATAAATGTTTCTGTTTAAAGTCTAAGAACTAAACTAATTAGCTTAATTAGCCAGGAATGAGGCAGTATCAGAGCTGGGCTTTGTTTGTTTGTTTGTTTTGTTTGTTTTGTTTGTTTTGTTTTGTTTGTTTTGTTTTGTTTGTTTAATTTGTTTTGATTGTTTTGTTTTGTTTGTTTTGTTTGTTCTGTTTGTTTTGTTTTTTTGTTTTGTTTTGTTTGTTTTGTTTGTTTTGTTTTGTTTTGTTTAATTTGCTTGGTTGGTTGTTTGGTTGGTTGGTCGGCTGTAAATACCAATGAGACAAGTCCAAATGACTTAAATGCTTTCTTGAACCAAACCTGAAGCTGACATGATGTGACGTCAACACTCACAACATTACCTCCAGTGAGCTCCCATGTACAGTTACATAAAAAAAGGAACAAAAACTTGTAACGTGTAACTGAAAATGTTCGTACATACTTAGTTACTGTCATGTTCAAAAATTAGTACCCCATCTTTGAATTTTATGTGTTTTTGTGTAAAAATATAATTAAAATCATCTTATCGTAGCAGATATGGACAGTACAGAACATCTGAATCTATTGCTGGAGTTCTTCTTCTTACAAACTTTCTTTGGTGGCATCTGATTTTACACATCTACCTTTACACAGTGTTAAGGGGGCGTTGCCCATGCAAACAACATGCTAATTATATGCTAATCCCATGTGACTCTTAAGTCAGATCAAGTGGGATTCATCGCTGAGCACGTCTGAGTAAGAGCAGATTGGGATGATTAACAACATTTGGTGCACCTGACTTTCACTACACTCATGAATATGAAATTTAAGAGAATGTTGCTGCATGAGGCCCAGTGTTCGAGGAACGTTATGAGTATAATTGGGGGTAATAGAAACTGTTACTGAAAGTTATTAATGTAAAACAGAGCAAGCATGTGGACTACCTGTATAGCAAAATCAACAAACTTACGAGTCTGCAACATGTTATGAAATATAAAAGAATTGTGAGATTTTGATTTTGATCTAGGAAACCTGCTACAGCTGGAGAAACAGACTGCGCAGAGAAACAATCACCGTCTACTTAGAGCGCCACAAACCAGATGCCAAAGTTCACATGTCGAAAAAATAAGATCTCCCCGTTTAATCGCGATGTGTCTCAGTGTGAAGACGCTCCTGTCAAATTAGACATCAAGCCGAGGTAACGCTCGAGCCTCGGCAGCTGGCCAGGTGCCTCTAGATGCTCCGTGGACGCACTGGGAATTACTTCTGTCACTTTATGTATGATTGGGTTGGCCTTTTAAAAGATGGGGTGATTCCTATCAAGTTGCCATTTGGGGAAAGTAATTTAAAAGGACCCAGGTGAGAATCCCACTGGCTTTCACATCAAAGCTCCGAAGTAATTACTGAGACATCATTCCTGCAGATTCTGAAGCCTACAGGTCAGTTTATGCTGTCAGCAGGTGTAAATTATTCATTTAAGGCGGTTTTAAAGGATGCCAAGGTACACATTATCCTCATTTTATTACTTTGTTTAACAATTAGTGCTGCTCCTACTCCTCTCTACATGGGTGATTCTTTTATGCCTTGATTTAAAAAACTTTATATTTTTCATTAGAACTGTGTAATTACACTCACTCACTCACTCACTCACTCTCTCGCTACAGTGCCTCTTCTGGACGAGTCAAGGGAGGCTTGAAACCTACCCCAGGGCACTTGGGGCACAAGGCGTGGTACACCACACCTCAACAGGGTACCAGTCCATAGCAGAGCACACACACACTATGGGTTGTTTGGAAAGACCAGTTAGTCTCATTTGCATGCCTTTGGACTGTGGAAGGAAACTGGAGTAGCCTGAGGAAACCCACCAAGAACAGGGAGAACATGCACAGGCCCAGCAGCGGGAATCAAACCCTCAACCCTGGAAGTGTGAGGCCACAGTGCTAACCGCTACGCAAACATGCCACCCTGTGTAATTACAATTTCTGTTAAAAGTATACATGCATATATTATATTTAGTCTATACAGAAATTATTCTCGGCAGGCAAGCATGGATTTATGGAACATTTCTGTTTTAATAATTATTACATGTTCTTCCTCTTAGAAACTTTGACGCTGGTTTTGCTGCATTTGGGAACAATGATGCACTTCACTCACTGTCTGTCCTGCTTTATCCTGTAGGGTATCCCAGGGGTGCCAATCCATTGCAGGGCACACACACATACACACACTCATTTGGGAACGCCAATTAGCCCAACCTGCAGGTGTTTGGACTGTGCGAGAAAACCAGTGAACCTGGAGGAAACCCACCAAGCTCAGGGGGAGCATCCACACAAAGGCGGGAATTGAACCTGAAACCTGGAGGTGCAGGGCGATAACGCTAACCACTAAGCCACCGAGCCACCTTCCATGGTTTATTCTCTACATCTTTTGGCTATATAGTACCAGTAAGAATTTAAAACTACCTTCACCCCTGGACAATCCAACTGTAGGTGGAGTTATAGCTTTTTGCAAAAAAAAAAAAAAATGCAAAATTCACACTGCTGGAACCGAAGAAATTTTAATGCAAATAAACCATGTACAAAATATTTTTTTAATAGCTTGTAATACCTCTTGCTATAATTTATTTTCACATTGTTTGACATTAAAGGTTAAAACAAGAATGTTTTAGTATTTAGGAAGCAAAAATGCAGGACTTGTGACTGACTTTAAGCAATGCGAGGATTTTTTTTTTTTCCCTGCGGTAATAACCGTAAATGTTTTCATGCCACTTTTATTTATTTATTTATTTCTTGCTTGAGTAAAACTGTAAGTTAAAGCTGAATTTAATTTACATGTCAGATTTTATGAAGGGTTTAATAAACAAGGTTAAGCTGAACTTTAAATCATTTAATGTCGAAAGTTTTGCATTTATTCTGCTTCGTATCATCATTTATATTACTGGAAGTAAATCTGAACCACTTCAGCCCGCAGTTGAGTGTGTTATTGCATTTTTTTTTTTTTTTTCGTTCACAAATGTCTGGTAAATAGTGATTTCGAAACATATGGCAGATAAAATAAGTACCAAATGTGTTTATCTCTGCCATTATACAACCACTTAAACGGTCACAGCAGAATTAACGATCAAAACCCGAGTGCGAAATAACCTAGAGTACAGCAGCGAGACATTCTACAGATGTTCCTTTATTATCAAAACAAAACAAAACAACAACAAAAAAAAAAGCAATTGTGAAATGAATAATATCTCTAAACCACAGCAGTAACTTTCTCCTTCGTTTTCCTCTCTTGAAAGTGAACATGAGATAAAAGCAGAGCTGCAGAGACGTCACAAAGCGAGAACTCCTCTGTCTTCAGGTTATAGCTTCACCACAGACTGTTGCACTGCTCACACTGGAGACTCCTTACTTGGAACCATGCTACAGAAACATTGTTCTTAAACACATGTCATCTAAACCACAGGAATCAGCAGTGCACCTGCATCACAGCCTACAAACATGTCCGTCTCGAGCTCCAGCTTCCTCCTTCTTACATGTTTCACCGCCAACACACCAACCCTTGTTGTTTTTTTTCACGCGCAATGTTCTGGTAATTAGTTTTGTTCGCTCTCTGTTTTTTCGGTCTACTCGGGTCTCTTTGTTCCTCACCAGACCCTTTCCTGGTCCATTAACAGGCGCTACAGCACTTCCTAGCGACTGTAGCCCATGCTGCCGCCTGATGCCGCGATGTTTACTGCTTTTCTCTTCAAGGATGCCGTTTCTGCAGTCGACCACACAATTAGTCATTCGTCTCTGAAAAGAAGAAAACAGATAAACCGGATAACCTTCTCTTTTTCAGTTTAGCCATCTGATCTCATGTAAAATTCATAGGAAGGGCAGAGAGGCGGCACTCGGCTCCGCTGATCCGTAGGAAAAAAAACTGCTGTTCGCTTCAGACCCGGCAAACAGGAACACTCCCGGCTGCTGAGCTTCATTTCCAATAAAAGTCCCGTCAACTGACCTGAATCCCAGCGGTACAATCCGCCTCAGCAATGCTAATCGCGGTGCTCAACTGCCAGTTTATGCTAGCGTCCTTCATTTATTCGGCGACTCGCGTAAGTACCCTTCAATGCCAGAGATTTCATCAGTTAAAGCTAAAGATAAGCTGATTGTTTGTGATTTGTGAGGATTTGGCTGCTTCACAGGGGCTTTATACAGTATATACCACAAACTCTGTGTAGTATTTACTGTAAACTATCGCGTTGATTGGATCTGTTGAGTGACGCATATAGCCACGCCCACTTTGAGGGCAAAAGTGCTGTATTCGTCCCAAAGGCGATGGCTGCTGCGGGATGGGAAGACCTCCCCTTCTAATGCACATTTCGATGTAGGCGCAGGTTTAACGTCAGGCAAATACAGAAGGACGGGCGAAGCTTCATTAAATTCTGATGAACCAGTTTTGCATGATGCTGTGACAAAATTTGGCTGGACAGAGATAGAAACAGACAGACATACAATTTTCTGAGATTGTTTTCGGCTATTTAATATCTTAGTTATATAATAATGTATAACCATGTAATATAATTTTGTGCGTATCTGCAGTACGTGCGGGACGGGGGTGAGGTGATTAGCTCTGGTGCCTTGCACCTCCAGGGTCTGGGTTCGAATCCCGCGCAGGTTCGATTCATGTCTCTGTGTGCATGAAGTGTGCATGTTCTTCCAGAGCTCTGTGACTCTAAACACACACCTGCATGAATTTTGATGTAATTGTTTTTCCCCTTTAAATCATCATCAATCACCCTTAAAAAGCATTTGCTACTGTATTTGGACTTATTATAATACGACACTCTAATAAAGTCATTATACATGGCAGTTTGCTCCTAACATACTGTAGATGCTTAAATAATGAACGTTGCATCTCATGACCGTCCGATTTAACACAACAATCGAAAGCGGAACGTGTTCGTAAATCCCGTCCCAGCTTGTACTACAGACGTATTTATGTAGGCAAGCCATATAAATGATTTGAGAGGAAATAATGATGTCTGTCGATCTCTTTTATACCAGGCAATCTTGTAAAGCAATTTAAGTGCACTGGTTCCTGCGGATTGATCCTCCTACGGTTAAAGATTCGACCAGATATCCCAGTCATTATTTCTCCCTCAAACTGAGCAGGAAGTAAGGAATGGCATAGCGCCACTAGCCAAATACGTCCATAACAGTGAGTTTAATAGCAAATCACTTTGAGAGACCAATCTTTTACAGATGTTGGGCTGATGCTGAAACGGGGGGGTGGGGGGGGGGTGAGAGGGTGAAATTGAATGGGATTTTCAGCAAACGCACTAAGCACACTCCTTACTGTGGAGGATAAATGGCAAGACAAAGTGGGGAAGGAATGATGTTGTTCGTCTGTAGAATGCAGGATTCTGATTGGTGCGGGAAAAAAAGCTTTCTATAAAAGCAGATCTCACTCCTTCTACTATTTTACCGTTTCTATAGCAACAGCTCGTTCACAGGTGCGTGATCACATCACTGTGGCTCCAAATAAATGAAATAAAACGATTCATGTCTCAATAATTTTTCAACATCTTCAGGGCGGAAGAATTTGTGATTTGCCGCAATCTGTATGTGATTGTTTATAGATAATCTGGTATTAGTGAGAATCAGTCAAGAATTAACGTGTTTCCACAAACTGAAATATAACCATCCATCCATCCATCCATCCATCCATCCATCCATCCATCTGTTCATTTTCCATGGCGTTTATCCTGTGTGTGGATGCTGGGGGTCGACTCTGGAGGTACACACTGAATGGAATGCCAGCTCAACACATGGAACAACCACACACACACACACACACACACACACACTCACACCTAAGACTACAGGCAATTTGGACACAGCAATCAGCCTACAGTGCATGACTTTGGGCATGACCGTAGGAGGAAACTGAAGTACCAGGAGGAAACCCGCACAGACCAGAGGCAAGATTCAAACCCCTAAACCTGGAGGTGTGAGCGAGTGTTGTTGACTAAGGCAGTCTATAAATAGACTCAAACTCGTCTACAGTAAATACAAATGTACACATGTTCAAGAATTTTTTTTTTTTTTTTTTTTTTTTTTTCATTTTAAAAGGAATAAAATCAAATGCCTGGTTGTGTCTTTATAGCCATTTGTCTCTTTTTCAAAGCGCCATTGCTGTTTCACCATCTTATATTTGACATTAGCATTCAGAAGGAGAAGCTGTGTGCTAAACTGATCTTGTTGCAACACGCTCAAACTCACAGCGCTCGAGATTTAGAGTATATATTATATATGCATATAGAAGAAAAAAAACATGGAATCAGGAGTATAATCTTCTCATCTTGTCTCGGGGATCGGCGTAAACCGGCCTGTGATAAAATCATGCACCGGTGTGTGCTGTAATCATGCACGCATGGATCCTGTCGTTAAAAATCTAATCATGGTGTGTGTATTTGGAAAAGCTCCACAGAGCCCAGAAATTAGCAAGAATGAAAAAAAAAAAAAAAAAGTGATTGAGGAAAAGAAATGCTCTTATATAAACAGCTCAGTTCAGTATTCTTTATCACAGTTCAAAGGTTAAAACCTAATTTAAGGTTTAATTATACTGGAGTCTTAGTGCTAGATAAGAGCATGCAAATGTCGCTCATGTGCTTTATGAGTACGAGTCATGCAGCTGCAATCGACGCTTTTAAAATGTCCACATCTCATTATTGGGATGAACACCTAGCTGCTCGACTGAAATAAAAGGAGACGGGTCCTGTAATTTAACGAGGATGAGTGTGTGTGTGTGTGTGTGTGTGCGTGTGTGTGTGTGTCAATAGAAACCAGGTCAGCATGTGATATTCCGTGCTGCATATTTATTATCATGTTAATAAGTTATTGATGTTGATATCTATGAACTGCATCTTATAAAGAACTGTGTGGCACACACACACACACACACACACACACACACACACACACACCTGGTGTTATATAGTACACACACTGTCCTGTTATCGGTCTTTAATGAGTCTTGTTTATTATTGCTGATATCACAGTTTTAATCTGTTCCTGTTCTCTCATTTCTGCTCTCGCTTTCATGTCCAGTTCCTGAGACGTCACAACCTTAACCTGTCTCACGTTTCACACCTGCGTTGGGTGAAACACTTATCTGTCAGGATTTATTTGTACTTTTTTTTAAAAAAGGTAAAGTGCAGATTAATTTGTTTTATTTTCATTTTATAGATTGTATTAATTATTATTATGTATTTAATTTTTGTGGCTGTGGAACGAATAATTTGAGTTTTCATTATTTTTTTATGGGAAATGATGACTTGGTTTATGAGTGTTTTGGAACACGAGCCCACTTCCGGAACAAACTATGCTCGTAATCCAAGGTTCCATTGTATTGTGAAACGCATTGTCCCATAGAAAATAATGTAAATGCTGATAATCCGTTCCAGCCAAACAGAAATATTACCAATATTACTAATTTCCAACACTATAATCATATTTTGGCATATCAAAACAACTAAAAGATTTTGAAAAGTAAAATATGTAATAAATAGAAATAAAACCTCACTTTCAACTCTAAACCTTAATTTATGATTCCTCTCGGCACCGGCTGCTTTAAAAACCAAACTGAAATCGACTCCCTTTTCTTCTCGCTACCGTCCTTGATAACAGTCTTGAGACCCCATAGTGCTGTATCTTCACTAAATCTTACACAAAATACAAAAAGATCTCACAAAAATTATGTAAACTCCCTTTGCTTAGCTTCCCACTGACACAAACAAGTTTTTGACACAGAAAATATGTACACAAACACTAGCAGGTCTTCTTTCTAAAAAGTTTATTGCCAAAAAAATGTTTGTTATTAAATTTATGTTAGAAATTTATCCTTATATTTGCGTAAGAATCTTTCCCCGATAAAATGACTCGTCACATGAATCCACACGAGATGCTTCAGATTATTTTTTAATAAAAATAATCATCATGCTTTTTTGCATTTTGTGTCCAGCATTGAATAGGTATTTGACCACAAATTGCTGGAATGCATGACCACCTGCTGGATGTTCATCGGATCTACAGTATGACCATATATGGATATATGGACCGCATCTGCATATATAGATACGTTCACATTAACATTATTAAAAATGATTTTTTAGATGAATTTACATCTGTTATAATGTCAAGTTTCATTTGACATTATAACCTGATTTCATTAAGAGAACGTGATGAATAACACAACTGAAACAATACTCTCGTATTTTATTGTGTTTACTTCAGTACTGAATTATACTAGTTTACATTTCACATGTACAACTCAAGTGTATTTGATTCAGATGTTCAGATTCTTCAGGTTCACAGGACATTAATAAACTCATAGGTTGTGCGCAACGTTGCGTGAACAGCACATTGTTAGACGCACCCTCACGCTGGAACGGCCACCGTTCACATCAAATCCATCAATAAATGCTTAACCGCCCTGCAGGTCGCACTGGAGCCATTTATCTTCCCTATGGCTCGGCAGGAAAATTAGACAGAGCCAAACGTTTTGCATAAAATATTAACGCTTCCCTTTTCATTTTGAAACGATTTAACGCTTTTGTGGTTCCGCAGCGCTCCACTTGCAGACATGAATCCATCCTGAAATGAACGTGCTAACTCGTGTGCCGGTGCGGTGGCGCCAGAACAGGGTCAGGTTCTTTGTTTGCTCATGCTAGAACACCTCGGTCCCCTGGAAATTGTTCCTTTTTGTGAGAGCATCTGGTGGAAATGTCACGCGCGCCAGGAGAATGTTTCTCCATTCTCAGAAGAAGACCTGTCACTATCGATCTACCAATCTTTTCCTCACACTGATTTTCCCTGAAAGACTGTTTTAGTGCTGTTTTACCAGAAAAGCCCTTGTGGTCAGACATCAGCGGATGACTCTTGTGACAAAGAATAAATACTCAAGGAGACATTCTTGTTACAAAGTCTTCTGGAAATGATTTTTTTTTTAAAAAGTCTTTGATGGAGGTATAAAAAATATCACTCTAACTGAAGTAAATACAAGAAATACAAGAGTATTGTTTCAGTTGTGTCATTCATCACGTTCCCTTAATGAAATCAGGTTATAATATCAAATGAAACTTTGCACAGATGTAAATCACATCTAAAAAATTATTTTAATATTGAGATGTTCGCTTTTCGCCCTGTGACACAGATCTGATATTTTGATGTTCTTCAGAACGTATCTATATGCAGATCTCCATATATGGCCATACTGTAGATCAGATGAACATCCAGCTGGTCATCAAAAATGACCCCCAGGTGAACATGACCTACTGTATGGCATGCTGTGTGCAGGGTTAATAGGAGTTGTGGTCCAGCACCTCTGTGGGACCTTTGACAAAGTCTTGATGTGCAAAGAGGTGGACCTGATCTAGCAGTCAAAAATAACAGAGCAACACCCTCTGTGGTGTAGGAGGGCAGAGAGACATCCAAAGCTGAGCGAGGAAGAAAAACGAGGTCCTCAGCAATGCAATAAAACAAAGTACAGTGGATCCTTGGATTATGAACATAAATTATTCCAGAAGTGAGCTCGTATATTAAAACTCGTAAACCAAATCGAATTTTCCCATAAGAAATAGTGAAAACCCAGATTATTCGTTCCACAGCCCCCAAAAAAACAAATACATAAAAATAATTAATACAAAATATAAAGTAACAAAAAAACCTAATTAACCTGCACTTTACCTTTAAAAAAAGTAAAAATAAATCCTGTGTTTCCGTTTGAGCGTGTGTGTGTGTGTGTGTGTGTGTGTGTGTGTGTGTGTGTGTGSGTGTGTGTGTGTGTGTGTGTGTGTGTGCGTGTGTGTGTGTGTGTGTGAAGCTAAAGTAAGGGGATGGAAGGAATGAGCCCCTCCCCTCTCCCTTTTCTCGTCTTACACAGTAAGCCTTCCTGTTCCTCTCCACACAACAGAAACACTGTTTTTTTTTCAGGAAAATAAACAAGAAACTTCTTTAATGACACTCGAATGAGCGCACACTAACAAATCACTGCTGTAAAGTAAAAATAAAACAAATTAACCAGCACTTTACCTTTAAAAAGAATTGCAAAAGAGCAGTGTTTCTGTGTAGAGTATGTTTGTGAAGGCGAGAGGAGGGGTGTGTGTGTGTGAGGACGAGAAGAGGAGGGGTGTGTGTGAAGGGGCACGGTGTCCAATGGAGTGGTATTCGTAAACCAAGACTTGCTCGTTTTTCAATTCAAAATTTATTTAAAAATCTTTGTTCGTCTTGAAAAACACAGATTCGAGGTTCCACTGTAATGCCTACTGTGAGATGATGGAGCAACATCTGAAGTGGCACCAGGTGACACAGCAACATGCAGATGGGGCAGAGAGACGAATTGATGTCCTCAGTGATGCCAGATGATGGGGAAGATGGGGTGATGCCTATGGCCAGCCAAAATGCCATCCTCCACCAGTCAGTTCTGACCTCCTTGACCTAATCAGGGGCCAAATAAGGCTGGACACAGAGGGCGCCTCTTCATCCTCTGGTTTGGACCTTGTTGTAGAAGTCATCCTGTTGGCGAATTTTCAGAGAGTGGTACGGAGCTGCTGGAAACACACCAGTTATAACCCCCACACCCCACCCAAATTAAGTCATGGGTGTTGACCCAAGTGTGGGTTTCCTCCGGGTACTCCGTTTTTCTCCCACAGTCCAAAGACTTGCAGATTAGGCTTATTGGAGTTCCCAAATTGTCCACAGTGTGTGAGTGAGTGTATGTGTGTGTGCCCTGTGATGGGTTGGCACCCTGTCCTGGGTGTACTCTGCCTTGTGCCTGATCATAAGTTCTTTGTGTGTTCTGGATCAGGTTGCTCAGGAGTCACATAATCAGATCTGAACTACCGTTGGAGCTGCTGTTAAAGAAAATGAATGAACCCCATCTGACCAATCAGAATGGAGAATACTGCAGCATTGTGGTGCAATGTCATTGTTATACAGCGCCTTACAGGAATGATGAGCAGCGTATCTGATGGAGATGTACGGCACACCTCCAGCCATGCGGTGATTTGTTTGATAGATGTCGTCTTTGTTTCACATTCAGGATAAATTTCTCGTTCTCTGTCTCTATGTGTAATAATCCGTGTAGAGACGATGATCATCATCCTCCTCCTCCCTGCTTCGGGCCGTCACACCGAACATGATGCCTCTGGATACGGTGCTGCAATCGCTCTGCAGGCTTTACTGTTCCTCCCTCAGCGCTGGACCCATTCCTCAACAACGTGCTATAATTACGTCCCCCCTGATGCTGGGATATTATTTGGCGCTGTGGTCTCTGCTGATGCTGGTAATTATTAACACCTGGGCTTAATCACAATGTTTGTGCAAAAGCACCAGTGGTTTACAGGAACATGATTTGTAATGACAAATAATCGGATTTAATGAGGAAAGATTCGAAAATCCCGCATGGCAGGAGAGCATTATTTGTTTGTTTTGCTTGTTGTTTGTTTTTGTGGTTGGAGTATTGTATTGTGGTAGTGGTACGATTTTTAGAGGAGCGTTACCGCAGGGGCTACCCCAGCTTGTGCCCCAAGTTTCCTGAGACAGGCTTCACGGTCCTGCAACCAAATGAGCAGTATGAAGAATCGATGGAAGGAAGTTCTTCTAGTACCTTCTGATCATTTTCCTTGTTCCAGATTACCTTTAGCAGGCTCCTCCTCTTTGCTTCTTTGCGAATGGCTCGTGCTTTATGATGCAGTCATGCCCCACTCATGCAGCCTGAAATGGGGGGTGAGGGGGTGACAGGACCACGTATTTACCTTGTCTTTACTTAGGACGTTGGCTTAGGATGTACAGTACAGAGCAAAAGTTTGGACACCCCTTCTCATTCAGCGAGTTTTCTTTATTGTCTTCTTTCTTGTGTACTTTAGCCCAAACGCGTCTCTTCTGCTTGTTGCCTGTCCTTAGCAGTGGTTTCCTAGCAGATCTTCTAGCATGAAGGCCTGATTCACACAGTCTCCTCTTAACAGTTGTTCTAGAGATGTGTCTGCTGCTAGAACTCTGTGTGGCATTGACCTGCTCTCTGATCTGAGCTGCTGTTAACCGCCGATTTCTGAGGCTGGTGACTCGGATGAACTTCTCCTCCGCAGCAGAGGTGACTCTTGGTCTTCCTTTCCTGGGCCGGTCCGCATGTCAGCCAGTTTCTTTGTAGCGCTTGATGGTTTTAGTGACTGCACTTGGGGACACTTTCAAAGTTTTCCCAATTTTTTCCGACTCATTTCTTAAAGTAATGACGCCCGCTCGTTTTTCTTCACTTAGCTGCGTTTTTCTTGCCAATACAAATTTAACCTCTTTGAATGAGAAGGTGTGTCCAAACTTTTGCTCTGTACTGTATATCGATCTTTTGTTTAGTGAATAAACCAGAGAACATTCTGATCCTCCACAGTGTTTGTTTCTCTCGCGAATGGAAAGCATATCAAAGCACAGCGGACAGAACTAGCCATTCATTTATCACATTTTAAACTAAACAAATACTGTAATTAGGACCCTTTTTTTTATTATTCACAAACTAAATCATCAAGATGTGAAAGGAAAGCAGAGAAAATCTCCATGTTGTCCCTCGTCTGTATTTAACACCTCGGTATTCAGTCAGTGCTCACAGGTTGGTGTAATTATAGTAATTAACATCCTTCATGAGCATGATTTAGTGCCCTGAGTTCTGGACAGACTTTTAACTCAGATTACAGTTAATTAGTAAGTATCCGTAACGAGTTTAACCACGCCATCCTCCCAGCAGGCTGTACACAGTTTTCTTACTTATTTCACAGTGATAAGAGTTTAATAAAAGTGCCCGTGCTCTGTAACAGTCACGGGTGAAGCTGGAACTTTACCTTTAACGCTTCTTTGCTGTTTCCAGTTGCATGATGAGCTGCAGTTATTCTGCTGCCTTGTTTATTTTGAGAGACGCCACATCCAGCGAGCCAGTGGTTACAGCCAGTGTTTGTAGCTTCACTGACCTTCCACAACTTAATGTTTAACTATAAACTGATAAAGACTTTAATAAAGGCTTTAATATATAACATATATAAAGTAGATATATCAATTGTGTACATCTACTTTATTTTATCTAAAATTCTTTGAAAATATTTCTCATCATGTAATTGTTTTATTACGGGTGTGTTACAGACATATGATGTTTTAACAACTCAGAAACACAACATTAACTCAATCATCTTTGTTTTATAGTTGTGTTTCGTCTCATATTGTTGTGTTTTCAGTTATTGTTGTTGTGTTTGATTTAATATCGTGTTTCATTTCATGATGTGTTTTTGTTACTTGTTGTGTGATCAGTTTCTGGTAATGATGTTGTGTTTGAATTAACATTGTTGTGATTTCAGTTAAAGTTATGTTTAAACATCTTACAAGTTAATTTTCAGTTTACTGTAGATTAATGTTTTGTTTGACCTCATTTTGCTGTGTTTTTAAACAATATTGTTTTTGTAGTTATGTTGTTGATTTGCTCAAGTGTTTTTCCATGTTAGCTCCAACCGTAATTTGTTCTTGATCCTCACTACCAGTCAAAAGTTTTGACCCCCCTTTTTATCTACATCTAAATCCAAAACACCCAATCATCTCCTCTGAACAGTTGATATTGAGATGTATATCTGCTCCTTCTGCTCTGTAAAGCTTCATAACGCCTCTAATCTGAGGTGCTGCTTGAGGTTAATTGGTGATTTAACAACCAATGGCTGGTGACTCTAAATCAGGGGTCTCAAACTCAGTTCCTGGAGGGCCGCAGCCCCACAGAGTTTTGTTCCAACCCTGCTCCAACATACATACCATGTAGTTTTCAAATAAGCCTTAATGACCTGTTTAGTTGGATCAGGTGTTTTTAATTATGGTTGGAACAAAACTCTGTAGGGCTGCGGCCCTCCAGGAACTGAGTTTGAGACCCCTGGTGTAAATGAACTTGTCCTCTGCAGCAGAGGTAATGTTTTAAGGTCCTGCTTTCCTGGGAAGGTCTTCATGAGAAACAGTTTCATTATGGTGCTTAATCAGTTTTACTGATTCCAGAACAGCTGAGCTTCGTGTCTTAACAACTGACTATCAGTAATGTTAAAAAAAAAAAAAAAAAAACACTGAACCAGGAGGCGTGTCCAAACTTTTTCCTGGTACTGTAAATGAGTTCCCCTGTAATAAACCCGCAATAAAGGAACAACTGTAATGTACACTTCACTCCCCTTCATTGTGGTTGCTTGTGTACTACGTGGATGATTATTTTAACCAGAATCCATGAAGACACCAGAATTAGAATAAACCTTTGCCAGAGCTTTCTATCAGTATAATCACCACCATGAAACAACCTCACAGCTTTTTTTTCTTCCTGAATAAAGCATTCCCAAGTTCTGCAGGCGGTGCAGGAAAGCGTACACCATCTCCAGACAGGCTGCAGTTCCGCTGCCAACACGGAGCAGGGGAGTAATTAACTCAGCTCCCCAATTAAAGAAGCACAATCCTGGAATGGAACAAAGGAACGGGACGAGTGAACCAGCGTTTCGGGTTCCATCTAAACCCCCGAACGTGACACGATGCGTTTTCACACGGTGGAGAGATACAATGAATAATCCTGCACAAAACTAAGTAGATGAGAAACTCCCTTATAAACATTGTGCGCCGCTCTACTGCTTTATTTCTCTCTTCTGCTTCGGCACACAGAGGGGAACCTCATTAAATTTTCTTCTGAGGCTGCATGAGGTGAAACCTTTACACCGCATATACAGTGTTACACCATATTTAATGACTGCGGCCAACTTCCCAACTTCTGACTAAAGGAAATGAAAGTTTCAATAGAACTTGCTGGTCATCTTTTTGAATTCTGCATTCTGATTGGTCAGGAGGTGTTAATTAATGCTCTATAATGAAATGGTTTATTAATTAGCTTGTCCTAAGTTGCTCTTGTCTTGATGTTAGATTATTTGCAATGACTTGTACTGTACAGCGCTCCACAGGAAGGGTGTAATGAATGAGAAACATGTTGATTTAATGTTGACGCAAGAAGCCTCCAGTATTAGGGCCTCGAAATTGTTTATTTGTTTGTTTGTTTGTTTATTTGGTTAGTTGGTTGTTTGATTGTTTGTTGTTTTCTGGTACCATGACAACCTGCATATGTCAAAATGCAACTTACATTTTACTATAGATTTTAATTCTATACTATATATTTTTTTTTTTTTTTTTTTTAAGCTATATAAATTTTTAGCAATAAATTTTTTTTTTTAATGCTGGCAGGGCGACAAGTGTTTGAAGGTAATCACCTGTTTCACGGTTGCTCCGCAGCTTTAAATTTACCTTCACATTTTTAAAAATATTTTTAAATCAAATAATCATCTTGGAATAAAACACTAAAGGAAGTGTCTGTTTTGACGCCACCACACACACACACTGAAAAAAAATATTACTCAGCAACCCGAACACCCTTCTGTTAAATTCAAAACCTCATTCCGAGCAGAAATCACAGTGCGGTGTCACGCTGACCTCCTGGTTATTCATAACGACCTCGGCTGCGTTTGATTCCTGAGATTTGTCAAGCCACCACTACAGGAGTCTCATCTTCTTATTACTTATTCCCTCATATTTTGTAGATTTTTTTCAATTATTATTTAAGGCTGTAATGGAGGCTGCAAAATCTACAACAGAAGCCACGTCTTATAGACGCCACGTCAGACAGGAAATCAATACATCGCTGTGTGTGTGGAACATGACTTTAAAAAATCATTGAAAACAGATGAAAAGGGAACAAAATGGGAAACTCGAGCAGGTTGATTACAGCAGTTTATGTCATGGCATATTATATCATTTTTACGTTATACGTCATGTCAGTTTATATGTTACCTTATGTGTCGTATCATGTTATGTCATGTCATGTAAGGTCAAAGGATGTCATGTCGTGTCATGCAGTATTAAGTTATGCAATGTTATGTTATATCATTTTATAGTATCGCATGTTACAATGTTACTGCACTGTACAGGAGTTAGCAAGCCTACCGTATCTATCTTTTCCCCTGCTTTTTGCCCAGAAACAGCATCCGTCTCCACCCCAGGCCGCGCGGTTAAGGAGTAGCAATGCTTCAGTACTCGGTAAGTTAAGAGATGTGAAAATGTCCATGTTAGTTTGGATGCTCATCTACAAATGGTATATCTGTTAACTTATTTGAATGACAAAGTAAAACCCTTGAAAACATTAAAACCTTTTGAATATGAAACAATACGTAGGTTTCAAACGTCATTACAATTCCAGAAACATTACTTTACACGCACTGGTGTTGTATACTGTAGCATAGCCTTTTTAATATCTTTTATTTTTATAATAACTGGATATTCAGTAACATTATTGTCTTTGTCTTGACAGTCCTCCTCTTGTTCTCTTTAACTTGAGCTCTGCTGTGGAGGATTGGGGTCGGAGGGGCCGAGGGGTGATGGCTGGCCTTTTGGATCTACAGGAGGAGTGTGACCCAGTCGTCCTTGAGGGCCTGCGTGACGTGCAGCAGCTTTAGGAGTGATGTTTGGTCAGGTCTGTCTTCTGGACATTGAATTCCAAAAGGACTGGATGGACACCTACAGTATGAAGCCATCAAAACCATTTATACTGGACTTGGAGAGACATTGTACATTAACTTTGACTAGTTTTGGTGAATAAAGTTTTTATTTATTTATTTTTTTTTTACTAAGGTTTATGTTTTAATTGTTAGGCCAGTTTGTTTTTAGAGAAAAACAATCACTTGAACTAACTACATCAGCAGGCTACAATGAGAGACAACCTGGCTTTTTAAGTAGATGAAACGTTGGGTTCAACCCTAGAGAAATATAATTAATTGATCCCACAAGAAATACTACTGGAGCTGACTTAAATATTTGAATTACAAATTGAGTCAACTTGAGATTTTGAACTGGGTACAAGTTGTGCCAACTAAGCAAAATGTAAAATAATGTAAAATATTTTGTTTGGCCAAGTTGAGTAAATTAAAAAAATTAAAAAAAAAAAGCTATGCAACTTTTCTAAAGTTTTTTTATTTTCTTTTTACAGTGTACGTCAGATGTCATGTTATATTCCTATGTAATGTTATGCGATGTTGTCATGTCATGTCATGTCATACAGTATCTTAAGTTTTGTCCTGTTACAGTATGTCATGCCATGTATGTTATATGTTATGGTTTGTAAAAAAAAAAATTCTATATCTGTCTGTTTGTTTGTTAAACTGTATAT
>QMIH01000097.1:607241-622454 GCA_003987875.1 Clarias batrachus
AACAAAAGTTGGATCCAAGATGGCCGACTTCCAAATGGCCACCATGGTCACCACCCATCTTGAAAAGTTTGCCCCCTCACATATACTAATGTGCCACAAACAGGACGTTAATATCACCAACCATTCCCACTTTATTAAGGTGGATCCATATAAATGGCCACCCTGTATATATACTGTATTTGCCTTGCAAAAGTATTTCTCACTAGTTTCCTCAGCAGGCTCTCTTGAAAAAGAGTTGCAGCTTTCACATCTGACACTGGAGGCTCCTTACTGATTTTTTTACAATATCATTTTATTTTGTTTTGTTTTTTTGCCATAATCCTTTGATTTCCAGCTGCACGATTGTCGAAGCAGCCATTACAGAAAATTAATGAACACTTTCGGTAGTGATGGATTTATAATAACGGGTTACTACAGTTTTTTTTTTCCCCCTTTTCGCACATGTATTTGTGCCAAAATCTAATCTGTGAATGGATTAAATTAGCGCTCGTATTATCCTCTACATTATTCACAGCTTCTCCTGATTCACACCTTGCTGTGAGCCGTGTCCAAGTCTCGCATCTTAAGTTCGAAAATCATGCAGGTAATTAACTTGTGTTTCAGCCCGGCTTGTTCGGTGGGCTTTTCACACCACCGCGGCTGCCAAGTTTTCTTGTGATTCCCTTTCAAAACACGAGTACATCCTACAGACTAGAAAGGAACCATTTGGTGATACAAAATATAGACTGATAAAGCAGATCACTCTTTTTTATTTCCTTTTGTTTTGTTGCATCTCATCCTGTCACGATGCCCGGCTTCACTTTGATATCACGGTTCTGTAGGGGAAAAAAAGGAATTACGATAAAATAATCTACACAGGTCACATGTTTCTGCTGAAAATGATATTTTAATGGCGTACAGATTAGCATGAGGAGTTCGGGGTGAAGATGAGAGAGCGGCTGCTGAGAGGAAGCACAAACATCAGTGTGGGCGATTCATATACGGATTTATTACATAATGTCATATTTATCTATTTTATTTTGATCTCAAATGGTGTTCCGTATGGTTTGTGTGTGTGTGTGTGTGTGTGTGTGTGTGTGTGTGTGTGTGTGTGTGTGTGTGTGTGTGGTCACATGAACTTCTACAAGAAATATTGCTGTAGCAACGAGAAATCGTCTTAAATCAGCTCAGGGTGAAAATTGTGCAGAATTTTTTTTTAAAATACATGTGTGTGTGTGTGACGTGATCTTGTGTTGGAGTCCTCACTGACTCTAGAGGTGAAGTAGAGAAGGTGCAAGAAAGATTTCTGACTCAAAGTGAAATTCATATTTTCGGTTAATTTACAGTTTGGTGAAAATTTGCACATAATTCAACAAGAAAAAAACAATAAAAGCATTGACTGAGAGGCAAAAGAACTTCCAGGAGAACCTTTCATGCTCCACACTGATCTCGGAATATTTCAGAGAACTTTCGAGGAAAACGGTTTCTGAACACCTTGATTTCCAAAAAACTTTCCAAGAATTTTCTGAGAAACTTTCATACTTGTCTGTTTGAGTGAACTTATAGGAGAATCTTTGCTTCTGGCTTCTAGGAACATTTAGGAGAACATCTTACGGACCATGTTAATTTAGAAACTTTTAGTAGAAGTTTAGGAGAACCGTTTAATAAACAGTAAAAACTTTTCGAGGTGAAAGTTTCATATCTGGTATAAATCTAGAACTTTTTCAGAGAAAATGTCATGAATATCATCGATGTATAAACTTTTCATAAAATTGTAGAGGAATCTCCCCTAAATGTCATGCTTCGAGGAACTTTCAGGAGACATTTTATAAACCATGTCAACTTTTTGGAGAGTTTTAGAAGAACCATTTCCTAAACTATAGTAATTTTAAAGCCTTTAGACTTTTAGGAGAATTCTTCATGGCTGCACAAACTTTAAGGAGAATTTTAACCAAATTTTCTGCTCAATGATCCCAGAAGTCGCCAATCGGTGGCGCCAAATCCCCTGCAGGACTACGACTCCCATCAGCCACTGGACATTACATGATCATGACGCTTACATCACATGACTGTTTGCACCTGATTCACGTGTATATTTAATGAGCACTAGTATTTAAAACATGAGCTCTTCGTCAAGCATTTTGTCTTCTGTTGTCATTGTAGCTTAAATTGTCTTGTGTTTTTTTTTTTTTTTTTAGTCACACTTTTGTACTATTTCTTGGTCGTTGTGTTTTCTGTATTTTTAGTGGAAATAAAAGCAAAAGTTTTTACTTCCTTCCACTTATTCTTCTAAACACTGAGATGAAGAACTTTCAGTAGAACATTTTATAAACAAAACGTTTCAAGAAGCGTTTAAGGTATTTGTCTCCACAAATGTTCAATATGTTGAGATTTATTTTTCTTTTTTTCTTTTTTGACTGTGTGTTGGTTGTTTGTTTGATTTTTTTTTTTTTTTATGTTCTTATACCTGGAAGAAAATCATCCACCAGAACAATACACCATTAATATACTGTTGATTGTCACAGTTCATGTCTGTAGAAGATTCATGCAGCATTTCTACTGTGTGTATGATATTTGTCTCAAGCTAATTTTTTAAGATAATAATAATAATAATAATAATAATAATAATGTTTGCTTTTTCTTTCAGTTTGCATCCACAATCCCTTTTCCTGGAAAATGGTCTCATGACTGAAGCAAAACATGAATGAATGTGACTAGTAAAAGTAAAGAATCAAAGAGGATTTGATGGTTTCTGGCCTCAATCTTAACGTGTTCTCACTTTCATTTGGATTCGGTCTTGACCCGGTCTTACCCCCCCTTATGACTCAATCTCGACTCAATCTCGGCTAGCTCTGCCCAAGGACGTGACTTTGGCTTTCTTTATGATGGCACTAGAAGGTGACAAACACCAGCATGTTTAATCTGTTACATTTTACATTTGGTCCATTATTTTTAAACATATTTAAGAAAATCTATCCTCAAAAACATTTTTTTTGTTGTTGTTGTTGCTTTAACAAAATTCAATTCAACAACAATCTAATACTGTAAACCCTGACAAGCAGCATTTTTAAAGCATTGAGGAAATTTGTTGCCTCAAACCATTTAAGTTTTCAAACTCGGTTTGTTAAGTTGTTTGTAATTTTATATTATGTTGAAGACGTGAACAAATTTAAGTAAAATGGACTCAGCCTGAGGAGTTGCTACTTAAACCCAGTGTTGTTTTCACTAAAATCTATTTTACAGGCACTTATTACAGCACATTAAAGTTATTTTTATAAGTTTCCAAGCTGGTTGGGACACAGGGTCAGGGATGATCCAGTAACCCTGGAGCAGACAGAGCTAGGTTACTTACTGGGTTAATAATAAGGGATTAATCATGCTAGGGGCGGTGGTAGCTCAGAGGGTTGCTGATCGGAAGGTCGAGCCACAACTCCGCCAGGTCGCCACTGTTGGGCCCTTGAGCGGGGCCCTTAACCATAGATTTAACTTAACTAGTGGCAGCTCAGCAGGGGTGAGGCTTGAACCTCTGACCCTCTGATTAGCAATACAGAGCCTTAACTCTTGACCCACCACTACACCAGTGAGGTTCCTTCAGTTGTACTTACTGCATGTACAACTGTTTTGGTATCGTACATCAAACTGGCCTAGACTTGCCTTAACTGAGCGCACTACCCAGAATTTAATCCAGAGGCGTGGCCAATGCAAAAAATAAATAAACATGCAGTAAGTGAGAAAGTAGTGCAATGAAAAGTTTTAGTCGTGTAAGCCACGCCTACTCAAGTTGTTTGAGAATTGTTTTTTTTACCTTGTGTGAACATGTTCATGTCAACAACAAACTGGAAAAAACGAATAAAAGAAGCTGATGCGATCTGATATCAGACATCATGCCACTGTGGTGTTTAAATAATGTTCTTCTCAAGGTTACAAGAGCCGCAGCATTCAGAAAACCTTCTCCTAAAATACTCCCAACTGTGCCGATTGATAATGAATTCCTCCTCTGTCCATGAAAGTACCAAGAAAACCCCGTCCTAGTGTCCTGCGCATGAAAATAAGAACCTGTTGTGTGCTGAATGATAAATCAGGACTTTGTCACTCCAACAAAGCTCTTTGCTGCTGGAACATTTTTCAGGTTCATGAAAAAAAAAAAAAAAACAGAACAGAAAAATCATCAGCCGGAAAGAGGTTTTGATTATGAAGTTAATCAGCTCCACATTTGCTGCAAATTGCCTTTTTGCCAGGTTCAACCTGAATATCAGGTTCCATTTGCAGTCATTTAGGACAAGTTCAAAAGGTTTTTAATTTTACGTTTGATAAAAGAAAGTTTTTGACAACTTCCCCAGCCGCTTCCTATCTTTTTGATTTCCATAGTAAGAGCTCGTTCATAAGGACGTGTTTAATGGACACTCCACATAAACTGATTGAAAACAATCACAGTCAAGTCTTTAACTTAGTATTTTTGTTTTTCCCTTTCATGAATTTCTCCCTAATTAAGTCGTATTCAATTCCCACCCGTGATTAGAGCCCTCCCCATCAAGGCTACAGCTATCACGCGTTTCCTCTGAGCCACATGATGCCAGCTAAACGCATCTTTTTGAACTGATTGCTCACGTTCCTTTGGGAGCGGCTTAACAAACTGGGAGGACAGCGCTATCCTTTAAGACCCTTGTGCTTGTTTCAGCTCACAGACGACCATGTAAAGTGAATCCCATCCCTCTTCTCTAAAAGAGCTCGGCCAATCAGCTCTCTCTAGGCTCCTGAGATCTGAGCTTGGGGTCTCTGGATGATAGGGCGAGCTTGCTATTTCTGCTCATTTTGTTTGTTTGTTTGTTTGTTTGTTTGTTTTCTGTGTCATGTAATTGCTTATTAGTGGAAGGAGTCTCCAGTGATAGTGCATTGGAACAGTCAGACATAAATAGGTTACAGTTTTCTGATATCTTCAGGACACAAGCATTAAAAGAGATTATACAGAACATCGCTTAAGAAATGACTTCAATGTTTTAATTAATGATTACCAATCTGGTCTTGTATAAGAGAGATAAAACTCTTCAAGCCATACATTTCTTTTCTTTGCTTTGCTTTTTATTCCTTACACATCCCATCCTAAACTAGTCATTAATCATTTGTCTTGTCGGTTACCTAGCAACTGGGATGCATACAGAGCTGTTGGATGGGAACTGAACACTAGAAATATATACTGTATAATTAATCCTAAACGTAGCTCACTGTAAAGAAAGTGAAATGTGCCTGATTAAGGCTTCTAATAATAAAGTCTCAAGCCGCTGAGTTTAAAGTCAAAGGGAATTCGCAGAGCAGCTCTCGCGCACTGCAAACCTGAAGATACCATCGTTCAGCAGCGCCGGAGAGAAAACACAAAATGTCAAAGTGCTTAAGGAGAACATTTACATATTGGGAAAAGTAACTGAATGAGCTCAGAAAGCAAAGTGTGGAGGAACAATGAAATAATGTTACCTTAGGAATCTTCCTAATCTATATTTAGGTTAATTTTATGAATAATCTTTTTTAAACATTTAGACATTTAGAAACTTTTCTATTAAAATTTAAAATTACTGTTGAAAAAAAATTCCAAACATTCCAACTTTCCAAGTTCTGACAATAATTTGGAAATTATGCCCTTAAAATACATTCAAGTGTTCCCTATACAAAACATTTCATAAAGAAAAAAACTTTCATGAAGAAACTTTTGTTAAAAGTCCGCTGGAACCACCTAGTCGAATAGTCTTAAAGCACATAGAAATACAAGGGTCTGATCATTTCCCTCTTACATTTTCTAGAATTCTAACACTTCTTCTAAAGTTATTCTTAAATTACCTAAAACTGTGACATTTAAAATCTTTTCTCCTAAAATCCTCCTGTTCCAGAGAAACATAATGTCCAGAAACACATGTTCTACTAAAAGTTTCTTCACTTTTGATGTTTAAAAAACATTCTCTTAAAAACACTCTTTAAATATCAAAGAACCATGATATTTAAAAACTATTGTTGTAGAATTATCTTTATTTTTTTTAAGTCTTTTTTCATCACATTTCTGTTGTTTTTTTTTCTGGCCAGGGTCAGAGTGCATGGTCAGCCATTATACGGCAGCCCTGGAGCAGACAGGGTTAAGGGCCTTGCTCAAGGGCCCAACAGGGGCAACCTGGCAGAGTTGGGACTCAAATCCCTCAACCTTCTGATCAGTAACTCAGAGCCTTAACACATTAAACCACCACCGCCAAACTTCTTATTTAAAGGTTTTTCTGAGATTCCAGATTGCTCAGACAACCTTCCCTTACAGAACTGTGAATTTTTTTATGTTATGTTCAGTCAATCACTTCCTCAGATTCTCCTAAAAGCACCTGGAACCACAAAGTAAAAAAAAAAAAAAAAAAAACAGTTCCTCTAAAAGATTTTACAGCCTAAGCCTCAGAAAAGATTCTAAAGTTCTTCTCACAGAATCACACTGTACAGAATACAATCATTATAAATTTCACTTAAATGTTAAGTTTGCCATTTTTAATAATATTAATAATATCTAATAAAATTCATCTGAATGTTGGTAAAGCAATACAAGGGAAAGAAAAAACTAATGTTCACCAACATTTTCCATTAAGAAATAAAGGTGCGCAAACTTTTGCACCCTATAAACTCCACACGAACATGTACGTGTCTATTTCCACCTTCTTTTCCTCACTTACTTCCTGTGCTGCTTCAAACATCCGAAACTGAAAAGCTAAATCTCCCTCCACAAGTACCCCCCTCCCCCCTCCCCCCCCTCCCCGCCTGACTTTGCTTTAGTGATCCTTATTCTCTTGTGGTCTATTTATTTCTCTGTTCATGCAATTTCATCGAAATCCTATTAGAGACTTTATTATACAGAGCAGCAAACAGAACACAATCCCACACTATAATGTATATCGATCTGGCTTAAGGCTCCGAGCTATAAATATCGCGCGGCTGATTTCGCACGCCACCCGGTCATATTTTTCACGTGATGTGATCGACGTGAGCGGCGTGATGAATTCGATGGGAGAAAGAGATGATGTGTGTTAAATACTTGCTGCATTTCAAAGCGTGAGACAGGAGGAAAAAAATGGGGAACGTTCTCTTGCGAGCATGAATGAGGAGGCAAATGTGCGCCCTGGCACGCAGAAAAGCTTAATTAATTAAAAGGACTAGTGGAAATATTGACATTTCGCTCGGATGGAACTGCATTAGCAGACGCCCGCCTGTTATTGTCATCGCAATTCTCCAAGGTCTATAATTAGTTTTGTATTTTGTCAAACTCAAGGTTCTGTTTATTGTTAATTCGCTACGTGACTGTGTCGCTCCACAGTGTTGCCATGGTTCTCTAATTACAGCTTGTCCTCTGAATGTTAATGATCAGGACCATGGGGAGGTAATGACACCGAGTCCTCCGGTCTCCCGCTAAGTCTCACCCAGGGGTGCTGAGTTAATATGGGTATAAATATAAACCATATGATGTCATATAGTCTCACAATAACATGTCTAGATGGTGCTGTTCTCAGAAATACGTTACAATGGAAACTGTAGAAAACATAAACAGGAACAGGCTGAGATTACCATCGCATGTGCTCTGGAGATCTGGATTCTGATTGGTCTGATTCAATCGCGTATTTTGTAGAAAGTTAACATGCTCGTTCTGAAACATTGTCGATTCTCCAGTAACAGCGTATTCAAAAGGATTCAAAGGAATTAACAGATTAAACTGTATGCAGTTATACACGTTATGTAATGTTCACGGAAGGAGTCTCCAGTGTTAATGTGTTTTAACACTTCACATGATCATTAAGGCTTCATTAAGGTTTCTCTGTTTTTTTTGTTGTTGTTGTTGTTGAAGTTTTGTTGAGTTAAAAGAGAGAATGAGTATTTAACTGAGTAACTCGGTTTACAAGTGATCCGCAAGACGAACAAAGTATTTTTAATAAATTTTGACTTGAAAAACGAGCATGTCTTGGTTTACGAGTGCCGAGTCTTTTGACACCAACACACACACACCAACACACACACACTGTCTTACCTTTACACCCCCCCTCCCCAGCTTCACACAGACACACACTCTGCTCTACACAGAAACTCTGCTGTGTCGCGATTCATTTCAAAGGTAAGGTGCTGGTTCATTTGTTTTTTTTGTGTTTTTTTTACTTTACAGCAGCGATTTCGTTAGTCTGCACTCACGCGAGCGTCATTAGAGAGATTTATTTTGTTCCCGTTACAACAGTGTTTCCGTTGTGTGTGTGTTTGTTATGAAACTTAAAAATCAAGGTGGGGGGGAGGGAGGAGGAGTTGTACTGTGTAAGATGAGGCGAGGAAAGGGGCTAATTCCACACACACACACACACACACACACACACACACATGCACACACAAATACATGGCACCTGCGCGCACAAACGGAAACACTAATCTGTTGGGATTTATTAAAAAAATTTTAGGTAAAGTTTAGGTTAATTAGTTTTATTTTTACTTTATATATTGTATTAATTATTTTTCTGGATTTATTTTTTTAGGCTGTGGAATGAATTATTTGAGTTTTTATTATGGGAAGATTTGATTTGGTTTATGAGTGTTTTTTTATAATTCATATAATTTTATAATTACATAATTCGTCCCGCTTGCGGGACGAATTATGCTCGTAATCCAAGGTTCCACTGTACCTTCATCTTTGGATTTTTTTATATTATTATAAAACCTGTCAAAATTGTTTCTTGGTTTTAAATAAATAAATTAAATTTTGTAATAATCAGGAAATTGCTTTATCAGGTCAATAAGAAGAATAAAACAAGAAAATAATCAACTTCAGTATAGTAACAGTAACTTTATCACAGCACACTGTTATTAGTAACATTATTACCTTTTGAAAACACCTATATAAATAATTAGTGCATGGACTTAAAAATACATCAATTAAAACATAAATAAAAACATTAGTTTAGACGAGGAAACAGACATTCTGACTAACCATGATACTCCAGTGTCAAACCTCATCACTTATCATGAAAATAATTATTCTCATAGATATACAAGTGTTTGTGTGAAGCTTAAACATGTTACTGAACACACTCGCTAATGTGTATAAATGTTCTATATCGTTCTATATGCTGTTCCTTATAAAGTACCAACTGTGACTTACAGATGCAACATTTGTGGGCTGAATAAAAAGGAATTCCCCTTTCCTCAAAAAAAGGGGGGGAAAAAAAAGAAAGAAAATTACAGTGAATCTGATTTCATACTAATCCCTCGATTTCATCAGCACTCAGCTTTAAAGAATTCCTCACAAGTTGAAAGTGATCCTTAGATAATTAGCACAACATTAACATCAAATGATGTTAACCAGACCAGATGATACACACCACTTTTTCTCAAATTCTCAAAGAATATTTCCAATAAATGCAAAAAAAAAAAAACTCTTTGTCATTCATTACCATGGGGGACAAAATAAGATTATTTTTTTTCTGTTATTGTTTGTATCCATCCATGATCAATAACATTTAGGCCAATTCAGGGTGGAGGTGGTAACAGGAGAAGCTGAGATGCCCAGACATTCCTGTCTCCTGCAACTTCCTCCAGCTCGTCCTCATCCTCCTGCTCAGGCCTTGTGATGGTTAAAGGGTTTGTGTTGTCTAATGTTCCTCAGGGTTATGTCACCTGGAGTTAAATGCTCCTGTAGGGCCTCCCAAAGTGAGCAGGTCTGTGTTAAAGATCCAGACAAACATGATTCATAAAAACCACCTATGGATAAGGAGCCCAGAATAGGGAATCCTAGGACCTGCCCGTGGAGACAGGCCGGGGTCAGAGTTCATCAGTAAGCACTTGGTGCCACAGAGACCATGTGGAGAGGTTGTATGGGCCCGCCTCATGAAGGGTTTGGTGCAATGTCCACTATGTGCGTTTTACTTCCTACTTCCCTTACTACTTCTTTAACAGAGCCCACCAGATGCTGTGTGTGTTAATGCTCCAGCTGAAATACGCCTCGGATAATCAATATTTTTATACCGCTAACTCACTTTAACTCACTCCCGTTTCACTTCTCCTACAGTACAAAGTCTATGTAAAGGAGTCATGTTGGCTCAAACAGTTAAGGCTCTGAGTTACTGATCAGAAGGTCATGGGTTCAAGCTGCCACTACTGATCCCTTAAGCAAGACCGTTAACCCATTCTGCTCTGGGGGGGCGCTGTATCCTCACTGACCCGGTGCTCTGACCACAGCTTCCTAACTGGGATATCCATGAAAAAAAAACACATTTCACATGTGACAAGTAATTGAGTCTTAATGCTAAATGCTAATTTATGCTTGAGCCAAGCTTCTGCAGACAACAGCAGGGTTGAGCAACAAGCTGGGGGAGGGGTTTCACTTCTATGAGGTCACATTAGGGGCAAATTGTCATTGCCTTGGGCAAAAAGCAGAAATTTTCTTGACTTAAATTATTATGGAGGGTGCAATTAGTAAGAGCTTTTTTTTCTATTAAATGTCCTGAAACATCAGCTACCTGTGACATCACTCAGCAGTCAGACTTCACATTTAACGCACTGATGTCAATCTCTCTCTCTGTCTCTGACACCCGCGGTGAGATACACATCTTTTATGCTCCGCTTGTTCCGCCAGAGCCTTTGGGTAAAAAATAAAGAGAGTGCTTGCTAAAGGTCCTGCAGTGTTATGAAATGTAGCTAGTGCCTTGGTCTGTGCCACCACGCCCTGTACTCACTTGTGTTATCAGTAGAATGAGCTACAGCGTACACAGCATGAGGGCAACATCCCAGAAAAACTGCAGAAAATTATCTGCTGATAGAACCATTCACAGCATCGACCACGCCCTTTTATTAAGCACGAAATAACTTACTTTAATCATAAGGACAAATACTGTGGAAAGGAAAGTCCAAAATATACGTAGACGCCACAAAGTCTGGCAAACTTATAGAAATGTCAAAATGGAATTCTTGGTATTTTTGTATTACCCAGGTTTACTACAGTAGGTTTAAATTGAATATTTTTATGCCATTTATTATGCAGTGTTTTATTATCAAACAAAATGATTTTAATTATAATGATTATATCAATTATCCCAGCTGTTTAATCTCTGTAGTAGTGTCATTCTGGGGAGGTGGGAATTATTTACCCAGTAGGGTGCGCACAACCCGCCCCATTCCATCTCCCTGCTCACAGCACCTAAACACAGTTATGATACTCTACACACAGAAACCCAACCGTGTCCGTGTCCTGACGTCTCCTATAACAACCCCGTTAAGACTGATACTGTAATGGATAAAATTAAAATCTATTATTTTCCCCAGTGGTTAGGATAGAAATGGGTGGGGTCACAGAGAGTACTGCTTCCAGCCACTAGAGGGCATGGGAGACATTTTGGGTCAACCAGAGGAACAATCAGATGAGCTGATATGGGTGAGTTTTAGACCTAACTGAGTAAGTGATTAAGGCTTGGAATGTTAATTGTTTGAATTATGATTATTATGAAATGGACTTCCTGTTTTAATAGTTCTATGAAAAACCCTGGATCAGGATGTTCTCCTATCAGAAAGGGTTTCTATAAGAAGTAGAACCCTTTCTGTGTAGAACCATTAGTGACACAATAAACGTTTGAGTAAATAGAGTCAAATAAAAAAAAAGCACTTTTATTTCCAAGAATGTGTCAACTAGCATGAAGGAAAAAACGAAAAAACGAAAAACGTTTTCTTTTTCTGCTACGATTTTTAAGGGATCAGTAGATAATTAATGGTTCTAAACTTCCAGAAAAAAAGTTTTACTTCTTACAGGAACCTTTTCCCCTTTATCTTTCAGTCCAAACTTTGAGAGGTCTTTAATTATAAAAAGGTGTTTCTGATAGAGAATCTATTTGTTGAATTGTTCTGTATAAAATACTGAACAATGTTTTATACAAAATAGCAAATGCACCATGCTGTAGAGCAACTCAAGTTGAAGTTTTTTTTTATTTTTATTATTAAACACAAAAGTGACAGACATTTATAAGAAATGTTTGATGAGAGAAAAATCTAATAAAGGAAGAAAAATGGGATAAATTTAGTGTGGAAGTGTGTAAACGGTGCCTGAGTGGGCAAGGTACGCAAACCGATTCCTCAAAGGAGCGCTGAGCGCAAGTTCGTGCCAGGTTTTAATTATCTCAGAAACGCTCAAAAAGTCCCTTTGCGCAGCTTTTGGCTGCTTTTGGCGAAGCGAACTCTCGCTGGTACTCGCCGCTCCAATCAGGTGTTTACGCGCAGTTGCTATAACGACAATAAAACATTGCACCAAGTTCCATGTTTGTCGGAAGCCAAAGCAGAACAATTCACAAGACATTATTGTTAATATTGAGACAATTAAGATGCCCCAATGTTATAAAGAAGTGACACGTGACCTCGAGCGCGAAGTCATCCATCTGCGTAGTGATGACCGGCGCTCCCACTCATTCCCACCCCGGAGGACGTGCATTCCTGCATCCCAAGACACCTGTGCTGGAAATCAGATCAACAGAATGGATCCCCATGCCGTAGCATCTCATGTTCATCTTTTGAGTTTGTAGACTTCTACATCTATATCGCTTCATATTCCATTTCAAATCTGACAAGCGATCCACTGAAGCGGGAGGTTTTTGCCAGAGGAAGCTGCCAAGTTTTCTTCTACATCAAAGCTTGAGTCATCACAGAGAACGCGAGATCCCACGGGAGGCGCTGCGGGCGTGCGAGCGAGTGGAAATAAAAAAGTAGTGACAGGTGAAACGGTGAAGTGGAGGAAAGGGCGAACAATGCCGATGACAAGACTGAGAGATTTGAATGAAAAGGAAAAAAAAAGTTCTGACCTGGATGGATCATCACCACCGGACAGAGGTTGCTCAGTGGCGTGGCTCTACATGAGAACGTTAGACCGTCGAATTCTGCATTCCGATTGGTCGAAATGGGTGACCACACCTCCGACGCATATATTTATGCACTCGTTTTAATACTTTATGGTTCCCATAGTAACCACTCTTTCACAGGGACGTGTTCACTAATAATAAGCTGATTAAACGTGTTTGTTTTTGCGTGGTGAGAGCTTCTGTATGAAAGGAGTCTCCAGTGTCAGCGCTTTCAAACAGCCAGAGATAAAGCTGCAACTTTAAAGGTGACCTTTTATTCAAAACTCACTCAGGTTTAGACATTCAGATGAGTCTTCAGTGTGTGTGTGTACACAAACGATAAACATGAGGACAAGAATTGTTATCTGCTCGCTGTCTCATTTTATTAGACGGGGTTTAAACAAGCCAATTATATTAGACTCTGTCTGCTTTTGTGACCTCATAGAAGAAGAATCCTCGGCTAGTTTCTCAGCTCTGCTGTTCTCTTCAGCAGTAGATAATGAATGCATTCTTTGTGGGGTACGTCAGCGATCACATATAAGAAGAACCCCAGGTCCATTGAGGGGCGTGGCTCAGCAGTAGCTCATTTACATAAACACTGAAATGATACATTCAGAGGAGGAGAGTGAGGGATGAATAAATGCATCGTCTGAGGGTGATTACAGCTGGAGATGTAATCAGACACACTTCGGGCTCTGAGACGCTGTGATATCACTTGTTGAGGAAACTGTAATATATGGCACCTTTAGAGTTTAGTGACATCTTCAGCACCGTTTCTAAGCCATGATGTTTAAGATGTGTTTATTTGTATCCTATTATTTTCCGGAGAAAGAATATCTACAGCTGCTGTAGCATAAGTGACAGCATGAAAATGCATTTCGCAGCATTAAGCTGAAAGACAAAAGCATGCTGTTTCAGTCTTTAATGAAGAAAAATGTGTCATATGTGATAAATTGCTGTTGTGTAAAAGGACTCAAACACTCGGGGACATGCTGTTAGAGGGAAATAATCCACTACAGGGTGTGCACAGTCGCCGCATTCCGCTGTTAAACTGAGGAAATTGATAAATAACAGCGGCGCCGGTGGTGAAGGAGGCACGAACACAGCAAAAGCAAACACTGATAAACGACAGGGAAGAAAAAGAGCGAAAAAGGAAAGTGTTTGTGCAGGTGAGTCCATGAGCGTGAGTAAAACACGGGCGGATATCTGAGCTGAAACTCAAACCGGTGCTCTGTATAGTGACCATGAGGTGTTTTTATTTCAGACCAAATCACAGAAAGGGAGAGATCAACCTCCTGATTAAAGATGGAGATCTGTTTTAATCGTCAGGATGGAGGAGTTTAGTTTGTTGCACTTTCTTTATAATGTGACACACAGCCGTCTTGTCTCTAGTCGCAGGAAACACTTCAGGGATCAAGTTCGAACCTTTTCAAACTTTAAATGTACGTCTTTCTTAAGATAATTGATATTAATGGTTTATGACTGCTTTATTACTAATGTATAAATGCTTTATAACCAGGCTTTAGTCATTAGCTCGTCTGTTATTGATTGTGACCATGTTTACGGTGATGTTATAACAGCTCTAATGACTCTAGTGGTTGTTATAACGCGTGCCTGTACGGGACGGGTCGCTCGCCATCAGGTAAAGTCACAGCTCTGGCTCGGTGCCAGCAATCACACGCCCACTGTCTCCTACACGACAGCATTCCTGAGCTCGTCTTTTAGTAAAATATCAATAATATGCTCCATAAAGGATTAACAGAGCGTGTGTGAGCGCCCGTCAAGCGATAAAACACCAAATTAGTTTTGTATAAGAGGAAGTGCTGAAGTGTTTTATTCCCATTATGTCGGTGAGATGAGGGAGCGAGGGCCTCTTCTCTCTTACGTTACAGCAGCAACCGGGCGCTTGTCTCGCTCGCAGTCTTATAACCTAATCAGATAAGTAAACCCTTTGTAGTGTCTGTTGAGCTGAGACCCGAGAAACAAGGGTTAATTCATTAGATAATAAATAAATCACTGACTATTCATAAGAAAAGATATAATTTGTCCTTTTGTGAGAAGAAACTTTTGAACTGCGAGTGATTTATTAATTATCTAATTATTACTATTATTATTATTATTATTATTATTATTATTATTGTTTTTGTTGTTGTTGTTGTTATTATTAATAATAATTATTATAATGTCTCAACAGTGCATTTGCTTACAGTTTTTATTTTTTTATTAATTTATCTGCTTATGTGCTATTTATTTATCTGCTTTATCTATCTATCTATTTGCTTGTGTTTGAGTTTTTATTATTATTATTGTTTTTGTTATTATTATTTTTTTATTATTATTATTTATTTTTTTTATTTTTTATTATTATTAT
>QMIH01000097.1:629422-655426 GCA_003987875.1 Clarias batrachus
AAAGAATGGTACCAAAACACCCTCCAACAGCAACTTCTTCCAACAATCCAACAACAGTTTGGTGAAGAACAATGCATTTTCCAGCAGGATGGAGCACCGTGCCATAAGGCAAAAGTGAGAACTAAGTGGCTCGGGAACAAAACATTGAAATTTAGGGTCCATGGCCTGGAAACTCCCCAGATCTTAATCCCATTGAGAACTTGTGGGCAATCCTCAAGAGGCGGGTGGACAAACAAAAACCCACTAATTCTGACAAACTCCAAGAAGTGATGATGAAAGAATGGGTTGCTATCAGTCAGGATTTGGTCCAGAAGTTGATTGAGAGCAGCCCAGTCGAATTGCAGAGGTCCTGAAAAAGAAGCGCCAACASTGCAAATACTAACTCTCTGCATAAATGTCATGTAATTGTCGATAAAAGCCTTTGAAACGTATGAAGTGCTTGTAATTATATTTCAGTACATCACAGAAACAAAGATCTAAAAGCAGATTAGCAGCAAACTAATATTTGTAATACTTTTGGCCACGACTATATGTGTGTGTGTGTGTGTGTGTGTCTAGGTGCAGAAGCCACACCTGATAGTCCATTCAAAGCCAAGAATAACTAATTAAACACGAGGAATCAGGTGTGGATTCTGCTTTGGTTGGGATGAAAACTTGCACCCACACACACAAAGGGCGTTTCACACAGGAGAAGATTGGACACGATTGGACACCCCTGAACCTTAAAATAGAGAGCTAGAAATAGTGCAGAAATCTCACTATACACACCATTAAGCAGTTTTCTTTCTGTGGTTAAAAAATTATTTAAAATTCTATTTCTTAAATAAAATAGCAATAAAAAACGAAATAAAATATTAAATAAACATTTTGTTGAAATGCTACAGAGCCCCTAAAGGGACATGGATGAGGGAGGAAAAAAAAATAACTGAACAAAAAAAAAAAAGTTTTGGGGCAAATAAAAAATTTAAGGAAGAAAAAAAAACGGGACAACGCAAAAAAAATTGGCGACGGAAAAAAATTTGAGGAAGGAAAAAAACGAGTCATAGGAGGGAAACAAATCGAAACCACGTGACTCATATTTTTGGAGCCGAAATACAGAAAGGGCGCGCTCCGAGTACAAACTGAATGTCTTTATATTCTAGCTTAACTCAGCTACTCAGAATTCTACTCAGTAATTCTCTCCATGCCTGTTTAACAACGCTCGTGTATTAGCTTTCTCAGGATGCTTCTTCTTCCTTTATTTTTTAGCGGTTGGCAGCCAGCTTTTAGGCGCATTACTGACCCTAGCTGGACTGGATCGGTATTGCAAGGATCAAGCTTTTAGGAGCATTGCTACCACCAGCTGGATTAAATCGGCAACGCTGAAGAGTCAAGTTTTGCAAGATCTCGCGAACCTTTAGGACAAAAAAAATTGCGAGGCAAACAAAAAAAAAAAAAAGAACTTTGCATCAGCATTATTAAAACCTGGAAGGATCGAGCTTAGCTCTCAACTTCATGTATAAAAATTTTCCAGGAGAAATCAGAGCAATGTTTAATAGTAAAAGTAAGAGCATTTCCATACACACACACACACACACACACACAGTGTGACGAGAGCTCACAGGACTGGGACTAGATGTTCCACCACTGCTTTCCTGCTGATGGTCATAAAGATCATAAATATTGTGGCTACAAGAAAAGGTCACATGACTGAAACAGGTTGATAGTGCAAGTTGGAGAAATTTTTAAAATACTGAAAGATTTCAGCTTTTCTGGTGGTCATGAGTCTGTGGTTTTATTTTCTGTGACATTTGAGAGGAGCTGATCTGCATCTTTACTCCTGTTGTGTAATTAAATCATTAAACACATGATAAGAAATGTAATAACCAGCACTTCTCACCTACTCTTCTCTTTAAACAATAAGTCGCTGCCACCTGTAGGTTGAGGAGCAGATTGCATGCGCGCACACACACACACACACACACACACACACACACACACACACAGTAGTCCCCTAAATTTTGACTTTGACTTTTTAATTTTGACACAATTTCCTTCTAACCTTTAAAAGCAGCGCGAAAATATAAATGTGTTCAAGAATAAAGCAGAAACAAGAAACACGGAGTCTCAGCATTTAAACAAAATTGTCAGGGAACAGAAACTAAATGTAAATCAAATAATAAACAAAACTAAATCATTAAAATAAGTCAAAAAGTTTTATTTTATGTGTACTTATTTTTACTAAATTGAAACTTGTGAAAATTGTTATTTTCATTTTTATCTCATAACTTCAACTAATTACAATCATTTGTGGTTTTTAATTTGTTTCTATTTAATTCTGATTCTCATTATTAATTATTTATCATATAAAACTATTAATGAAACATGAAAAAATGAATTATTAAAAGAAAAAAAACCTTTGAAGCTAACATAACCAAACCACTAGGAAAATACAGTAAGTCCCCTACATACAAACATTCTAGTTATGAACTTTTAAAGATCCGAATACGCGTTTGTGCGTGTTCAATCGAGGAAGTTAAATCACACGCCCAGCTTACATTTTCTCCTGCATGCAGCGACGTCAGGAAGCAAGCGTAAAAGCAGCAGCGATGAAGCTGGTTCTGCTAAGAAACAACAAGCAATAATGATGGAGACAAAAGAGAAAATAATCAAGAGAATGGGGCGAGGTGAAAAGATGGCAGACATCGCTCGTTCTTTTAATATGAACCGTTCAATCATCAGCATGATTCTAAGGAACAAGAACCAGATCATGTAACATGTTAGCTTTATACTGTGTATAGCCGATCATTAGCATCCAAGTACCTAGACAATTTTTGTTGGACTTTCCAACAAATTGGACTCATGAACGAGCTCTCGGAATGAAACTTGTTCATATGTTGGGGACTTATTGTATTTTTATTTGTTCATTCATCCTCTATAGCCCTTATCGTGTACAGGGTCGTAGAAGCCTGGATCCTATCCCAGGGGCCTTTAGGCACGCGGCAGAGTGCACCCTGGACAGGGCACCAATCCATTGCGGGGCACGCACTCACACACCCACACACACACACACACACTCACAATCACACATTACGGGTAATTTGGGAACGCTGATTAGTGCGAATCTGCACATCTTTGGACTGTGGGAGGAAACCAGAGTACCTGGAGGCAGGAATCGAACTCTCAACCCTGCAGGCGTGAGGCTATAGTGCTGACCACTACACCAACATGCCACCAGAAGTATATTTTGCTCAATCAGAATTGAGAATGGAGAATTCACCATTCTCAATGCTCATTCAACAGGCTCAAAGCAGAGCTATTACCAGGTGAACAGGCAAACACACCTCAGCTTTCAATACTGTTAGTCCTTCTGAGCTAGTCTCAAAGCTGAAACAGCATGGCATCTGATCACCACTCTGTAACTCGACCCTGGGTTTCCTTACGGACGGACCGTAGTCTGTCCAACTGGACAACCTCCCCCCTTCCAGTCTCGCTCTCAGCACTGGAGTTCCTCAGGGATGAGTATTGCCCCCTTTCTTATTCCCCCTTGCACCCTTCACTGCATACATACCTATGCCTCCAACAGCATTATCATGTTCGCAGATGACACCGTGGTGGTGGGCCTGATCAGAGATAGCGATGAGATGTTTTACAGGGAGGAGACAACAACCTGGAACTCAACACCAAGAAGTCATTGGGGATTTTAGACGAGCTGGCGATCACACTCCCGTTCATATCACTGGAGGTGTTATCATGCGTGTACCTCACTTGGTCTCTGAACTGTTCTTTCAAGATCAGGCACAAAAGTGTCTGTACTTTCTGAGAAAACATAAAAAGAACGACCTGTGCTTCAGGATACTGGAGAACCTTTACCGCTGTGCCATTGAGAGCATCCTTACAACCTGCATCTCAGTGTGGTACAGCAACTGCACTGCTTAGGACCATAAAGCTCTTCAAAGGGTGCTGAAAGCCGCCCAAATAATCACTGGCACTCAGCCAATACATAACAACAAGCACCACAAAAAAATCCCATTGGAAAGCAGCCAAAAGCGTAAAGGAAGCCTGCTTAAGGTCTGAGTGGTGTTCTGTGAAAGCAGATGTGATGCAGTCTGGATGCTGTACAAACACCATATTACAGTAATTTGGGAGCTAAGATGCACTTTACAGTAATATTTCTGAAAGAAAATGAAACGCAGAGGTGACATTAGAATACTAAGAGATGCGTGTCATGAGATACACATGCCGTGTTTGCGGGCATGTTGTTGTTGCGTTTCGTTCCCATTGGAATTCTAAACTCTGTAAGAAACTTAATGGCGCATGGATGTTCTCGGACTTTGTGTGAACGGACGTTAATAGGCACAAATGCTCCAAATAAAAGTTTCAGGGGTTTTTTGTTTTGTTTTCTGGTTGTATGTGCAGCATTTTGTTGTTGTGATGTTTCTCGTGCACAAGATTTCTCTTGGGGATTCTTCTATCTGCGTAATATTTCTTTTTTTTTTCTTTTTCTAAGACATTGTTCAGTAGCAAACACCAGTTCTTGTTCTAGTTAAGAAGACTGGTGCCTGCTTGGTTCAACGCATTGGTACAGTTGGTGTTGACGCCCCTGTTGTTGTTGATGATGATGATGATGATGATGATGATGATGATGCAGTTACCTTTCCATGGTCCAGGGTGTTTAGTGGTAGTGAGTGTAATTTCCTGATCTGACTCTGCCACATAAAGATTCCCTGTCTTGTCCTGTAGCCCAGCACTTTGTAGACACCAAACAGTTTTGTTTTTTTGTTTTTTTTTTATCCAGGAAGTTGTTATTTATCTGCCTAAAGAACTGTCTGTGGAGTGGAACTGATGCTCTGTTGGTCATGTTCTTGTGCATCACTGATGTCTTCATCCTTTTCCCCAGACTAGATGCTGTTGTCCAGATGCTGGCATTATATTTTATTTATTTACTGTTTAGCCTTTTTCAGAATTTTCAACTCGTTAAAAACTAAACTGCTTAGAATCTCACTTTAATCACATGGAAATAATGCAGAACTAGCGAAATGCAGATGGAAGGAAAACACATGCACAAGTTCAGAAGCTCGACGTGTGTGTTTTCAGGCAAGGTTCCTGTCGTGACATCTGTTCTCGGAGCAATTCGCCTTCTGTGTCTCGGGGTTCTTCTACATCGTTAATAATATTGCGAGCTTCTTTTTGTAGTTCCATCCCCATCCTTCCCTGCAGGTCATGAAATAAACTGAATGTGAATAGATGAACAGATGAACAGATGATATCTCTGAAGGACATTATTCTTTCCCAGGCACTGATCTCCAATTCCTCCTGTCTCTCACCCACTCCTTTTGTCTACAAAGGGAATAAACGATACGGAGGAACGGTGGCGTAACAAGGCGGTTTGAGGTCGTCCACTCCTCAGCGGCGTGTGATCTGAACACCGAAGAATGATGGAAGAATGTGCAAGAGACGGAGGTCATGCAATAAGAGCATGATGAATGCATTCCATCTTGCCGTCTCGGAGTCGATTGCCTGTCCGCTTCTCTGCAGGATTTTGTCACAGTTCTATTTTTACGCCCAGCGACGGGTGTGATGAATGCGAGCACAATACTGCCGTTATCGCTGATCTGTCTCAATCAAACCTCAAACCATCCGGAGTCAGACGGCCTCCAGTGGACTCGACTCAGGCCACAGTTTCACCAATCCAGACTCGTTTTAACATCACAGGGTTCTAATATCTTCTCCACTCCATAACTCACAATTGCAGTAACCCTCTAACAGGGAAACGCATTCGGCAAACGCACTTTTCCAGAGTGATGTATAGTCTGTCTCATTCTACATCTGAGCAGTTGAGGGTTAAGGGGCTTGCTTGCTCAAGGGCCCAACGGTGTTTACTTGATGGTGCCGGGGTTTGAACCTGGAATTTCCAAATACAGTATATTATATTATAATCAAGGACAACTTTTGAAGAGCTCTGCAGCTTTACTTAGCAACAGCATTATCAACATTGAAAACATATTAATCATAAATCAAGTTATTGAATGCAGTGATTAAGCCATTTTTTAACATTTGCACAATCGATTGTTTTTATTGCCTTTGGCACCGCCAGCCTTTGGGTTAATCAATAGATGGATTTCCAAGTCCAAGTACTGTGTAATTGTTTATGCCTTCGCTCTTTGCCTACGTGATGCTCCCTTATAGTAGCTCAAGATGAGGTTTTAAGGTTGGTACCGTAGATTAGGTAGCCAATCTGTAGATGAGCATTTTAACCAGATAATAAGGGGATAAGGGTTAAGGGTCCATCCACATACCATCGGGTATGTCAAGAGAAGGATGCTCCCCACTCCTGGTGAGTTATTTTTAATTTTAGTGGCAGTTTCGTACAGGGTCAGGTTGAGAGCTTGATGCATAATTATATCTGAGCAGTTAAGAGTGGATTAATCAAAGGCTGTGGTTGCTCAGAAGGAATAGGGGGGTCGGATCTTACAGCCTGTAGCTTCAACAGGTTAAGGCTCGGGGTTATACTGATCAGAAATTTGGAGATTCAAGCTACAGCTCCACCAGAGCAAGCGAGGCCCCTACACCTGGCTGCCTCAAGCCTGCCATACCCTGGATAACACTGCAGTCTGGTTCCAGCCATCAAGCTGGGCTATTCAAGGAAAAAATGCACTGCACAGTAACATATCAGCAGGTCAGCAGCTTAACCACTGAGCTACCCCTGCCCCCACCAGGCAAGATTAATAAAGACTTAAAAGGTGTCAGCACCGTCAGCTCACCTCACACCTCCAGGGTTGGGGGTTCAAATCTTGACTCCAGTGTGTGTATGGAGTCTTCATGCTTTTTCTGTGTTTATTCACTGCTCCCACAGTCCAGGGACATACAGAGGGTTTGGGGTTTTCAAATTGCTGTGGTGTGTGTGTGTGCTTCTGCCCTTGATATAAATTGGCGCCCCATCCAGGGTGATCCCCGCCTTCTGGCCTAAGATCCTGGAATGAGTCACAGGGGGCACAAGATAAACATTATACATAATGAAGTAATGAATGAAATATATAATACAATACGTAATGAAAATGAAATAGAAACACCAACCTGTTCCAGAGTGATCCAAATAAAATGTAAAAGTTCTTCCTTTTATGTCATTCATGGCTCCTCTGTTCTCGCAGCTTCTGTGAGTCAGACAGCTATGACAGAGAAAAAAAATCTTTTAGCTTTATCATCCGATGCCTTTCTGAATCCATTAACATCACAGATATGAACCATACACTGCTCAGAATAGTCATTAAAAATACTGTGGATTACGCCTCATTATTCCTAGGGTTGGACTCACAAACTAGAAACTGCGCTAAGAATCCTGCGAAATGTGATATAGTTTTTTTGGAATAATATAAGTTTTTCAGAATTTATATTGTATTTAATATTTGTCCCATTCAAATGAGGTTCTAAATCTGAAAAGTATCTGATTCCTTGACCTACTGTATAAGACAACACATGATTTGACTAAGAATAACAATCAAGGAATAAAACTATATAGAAAATTGTACATGTAAAAAAAAACCATATAAAAACCATATAATAAAATATTTTTTTTAATTTAAAAAAATTGCATTTAAAGCCAGTTATTAATCTGAATAATTTGAGCACCAAACAGATTGCATGTAAATAAAACATGTTAAAAATTCTAATGTAAAAACAGAAAACACTCCGTCTTGCATGCCATTAAACTGCAGGCAATTTGGGAACAGCAGTTACCCTAATCCGCATGTCTTTGAGAGGAAACCCACCAAGCAGGAGTAGAACATGCAAACCCCATGCACAAAGACCTTAAGATGGGATTCGAACCCTGACCCTGTAGGTGAAGGCACTGTTGGCGCAGCCCACTACGCCACTTTGTAGCCCTGACAATTTCACTGATGGAATATCAAAATGTCATGTCACCTCTACACCAGCAGGGGTCCCTCTACCCTGAACACTGAACTGCAGCATGCACTCAGACTTCCTGTCCGTCTTTATTTCTTTTTTTTAATGGATTATATAAATAATTATTTATTCACAATCGTGTTGTGATCTATTCATGATGTCCATACTGTGTTCTGATTTCTGAGCCTTTGCTCCTCTTTTGCCCCCTTTATATGTTACCTGAATAAATAAAACCTCTGTGTACAATATTGATTAAACTATTATGCTACTGATTTCCACAGCATTTTATGCGTTTGAAAAGTTATATGGGTTAATTAGCAACGTTTATGCCGTTCTACAGAAACAATGAACAACCCTTGGTGGTGATGTGGCACGGCACGGAGCTGCTATTTTGGTTATATAACAGCAAATTGCAGTTAATTAAAATGTTGAATTTATTAATGAAATTCATTCGTCCGGAGATTGTGAGTTTGACTACAGGGTGATGTTACAGCCGTCTGAAGTGAGGAGTCTGAGGAGCAGTTTGGCTGAGCTCCAAGCTCTCCAAGCATCTGCGCGCTCACACAAGCGTAATTTCATGGACAGAGATTTCGTCTGAGGATATTACACCAACCACTAACATTACGTGGATTTGAAAAGATATGGGGGGGTAGCATCTGTCCTAAAGACACAAGGTAATTGGCCTGGACTGAACTGGCCACAACTCTCCATCTCACACTCACTCACCTGGACAAACAGGACACATATGTTTGAAGTGCACTGTTGAGCTCAGCTTAGTTTTTAACACAATCATTCCTCAGCATCTAATTGGAAAGCTGAGCCTGATGAGCTGGAGGAACCTCCCTCTGCAGCTGCATTCTAGACTTCCAGACTGGTAGATCTCAGTCAGACCAGATCAGGAGCAGCATCTCGAGCACCACAAGACTGAGCCCTGGAGTCCCTCAAGGTTGAGTGTTCGGTCCACTTCTGGTAACTCAGCTGACCTTTAATGGTGTTGCAATGCACAACTCAGAGTACCTCATCAAAGATTATTATTAAAACAATTGTAGTGGGTCACACCAAGCAAGAACAAGGAAGCATACGGAGATTTATGACTAATGTAGAACAAACAACCTATCTTTAAACATAGACTAAAACGAAAAGATGGTTCTTTGTTTAAGGAGAGCACAGGACGTGCACTCTTCTTTGATCATCGGATGAGCTGGAGAAATTCATAGGTGGTTGGGCACCTGATGAGAACCTCAGCTGGTCCTTCAACACCAGCACTGTACCAAAGAACACCCAGCATGTGAGTCCATCTCCCTCCACACCACCCTTATCACGTTCTGCAGAGGAACTATCGAGAGCATCTGAATCATTCGTGGGATTGGAAAGTGAGTTGCAGGACCTTAAAGTGGATCAAGCAGAAGACCAGCAGGATGTGGTTTGACCATTGGATGACTGGATGACCATTGTCTGTTGTATCAGTTGTCTATAATGAAAATGATCATAAAAGCCACTCGACATCAATCAACCCTGATGTTACAGTTCTGCCAAATCAGTAGTTTCACAAAAATGCAGTTCTAGGTACAGTATTGACCTGCTCCATGAGCACCCAGCTATCTGCATCTTTACTCACAAAGCTACTAATAGCATTCTCATAGGGCTTAGCCACGTGCTAAAATGCTGCATCAAGAATTGGCTGGGAAAAAAATGCATCAAAGAAAACATTACAAATGATAGAGTGTGTGTATAATTGCTTGCTGATTTATTCATAGTGTTGTGTGTTTGTTTCCAGAGATGCTTCATTTGCTCATCAGCTCTTCCTCATTATCACTTTTTGAGAGATGAAGGCCTGCAGCCAGAGAGGGTTGTTCTCTCTTCAACATTTAAAGCAATTATTTTGAGCTGCGGGATACCAAACAGATATTGAAAATCTATCTGTAGACAAATTAATTGGTGTTACACCACAAATGTGAAAAAAAAAAACACTTAAGTCTGGAAACAATCTGTGAAAAGTCTTCTGTAGGATATTATTTCATAAGTATGACAAAAAATAAATAAATTTAAATCATTTAGAATGAGGTGCAAAAAGTCTAAGATCTGACACACATGGAACAATAATCACTGCAGAAAAAAGATGTATATTCAATATTAGAAAAATAATCTAATGTAAATAAATGAATAACAAATTAAAAAACAAATGAATCAACACTTTAACATCCTCACAAAAAAAGAAAAATATTTATTTGCATTTTTAATTTTCTTTGGGGCAATTGTAGCAACAATCATTCTATTTTTAAACAGACATCAGAAGTGTAGATCAAATGGCAGAAATTTCACATTATAGTAAAACTGTCAAATGTATTTCTCCAAAAAAAAAACATTATTATTATTATTATTATTATTATTATTATTATTATTATTATTATTTCCACTGTATTTGCTATGGTGTGCTACAAAGCGATTTGAAAGGCATGATATCTAAAGACATAGCGACATCTTGTGGGTTTTTTTTAGAATATCCCACCTCAACCAATTGGTAGAGATGTCTCAATCAGGTAGTTTTTCAAGTTCAACACATTTTTTAATAGGGTATAGTAATTCATGCTATGCTTTACCAAAAACGAAAACAAACATATATATATATATATATAGTATACTGTACGTAGTCCAAAAAGGTGACAGTTTATAAGAAAAAGAGCAGAAGCCTTCTTGCATCCTCTTCAAAAGTTCTGCAGAGATTTTAGATTTGAGATTTGTTGGAAAATTAATCACATAAGCATATGCTTTATGCAGAGATGAAGTCTATAAGCTCACACACTCTCTTTTCACAATTACGTGCAAGTCCTCCAGGCCTGCAGGTGGTGCCGGTCAAGTTTCATGACTTCTCTTGAAGAAAGGAAGATGATTATCTACTGCTGAAGTGTAAAGTATCACAACAAGTGTGAAGTAGAGAAAGAACTGGTTGTTTTTTGTCCCTTACGTCAATATAAAGATATACAGCACAAAGAAGTGGGAAATAAAACACGGTATGGTATGTGAGACTGCTAAACACTGCTAGCATGCTAATAAAACCAGTGCAATACTTGGAGTGATTGGGGATAGGCACACCTCGTTTCTAAGGTCCAGTCACAGCCTCATGGACTTTATAAGTACATCACATTGTTCATCAAACGGTTCTATCTGTTACCCTTTACAAAACCAAAAACTCTTTTCTAGGGTTGTAGTTATGTTAGACATTGTGTAACAAATGTTAAACAAGTTATTTCATGCAGCATAGACGCTATAAACACACATTCCCTCACCAGTTTCTCATTTTCTCTCTCTTACAAACATCTCCTCTGTCCTGAAGATGCTGGAGAAGTTGCAGCTTTACCCCTGACTGTTCCAAAGCTCTGACACTGGAGGCTCACTCCAATAATGCTACGCAAACACTTTTGCTCCTTACAGAAAAGAAAACGATCAGATATTAGAAGTGCATTAATATAAACCTGTAATTTCCGGCCCTCTAGAAAATCAATCAACACTTTCTGACCAATCAGATTCCAGAGTTCAACAGCACTGTGGTGTTCAACAGAGTGATGGACCGTGCACAAGGAAACTCGTGAATAATATTCCGTCTGAGGATTTTTTTCAGCTACTCCTCATATCCTGAGCACCAACAGGAGAAAGTAATAAAGCTGTGAAACGTGAGCGTGGCAGAGGTCTTACTCAGCAAGTTCCAGCGCTAAAGCATTTACGTCTAACATCCGTCCTCTGCGTCGTCTGGGTCTGTCTCAGGATGTGAGGAAGTCGAAATCTGCTGTGTCGCCGCGCAAATCCCCAAACGGTGTCACCTGAAAGCGGACACATCCCGAGGGTACGAGAGAGAGAGAGAGAGAGAGAGCGAGAGAGAGAGAGAGCGCTGTGTAAGAAAAGTACGTCGATGACGAGGAAAAGCGCTTGAGTTAGCAGAAACCCGTAAGAGCTCGCGACGATGAGAAACGCTGCATGAACAAAAGTGAATACGGTATTCGTTCCATCACGGGAAAAATTAACCTGCCAGTTTACATCTGAGTAATATTGCGTTTTGTAAAATGATGCATGTGGGTCACTGAGAAATAAATCAATTTGAGGAATTCACGTATGACAAAACTGACCAGTCTGTAAAATGAACATGAAAATGGGAACTAAAATCAATTGTGAAGAAATCACTTCCAGGGAAAATTTTATGAGCCATGCCTTATACAGTACATCCTGTGTGTGGAAATAAATCAATCAAAAAATTCAAACATCATCATAATTACCTACACGAGTGATTACCTTGGGCTTGTGTGTGTGGGGCGTTTGCATGTTCTCCCCGTGCTTGGTTTCCTCCGGGGACTCCGGTTTCCTTCCACAGTCCAAATGCATACAGATTAGGCCAATTGGCGTTCCTAGGTTGCTCATACTGTGTATATGTGCCCTGTAATGTATTGGCACCCCGTCCAGGATGAACCCCGCCTTGTGCCAAAAGTCTCCTGGGACAGACTCCAGTCCTCCTGCGATCCTGAGGAAGATGAATGAACGGCACAAGTGAAAAGTTACTATTGATAAAAAGTGAAGCATATGGAACAAAAAATAAATGAATCAATTAAAAAATGCGCACATAGACAAATAACATCGTGTGCACCCTGAATCAGTAGGAAAACCATATATGAGCTTTAATAAATCATGTGGCAGGAAAAATGACCTTGTGAAAAGAAATGATTCATCATGAAAAATTAATACGCCAAAGTAAATGAATCATGTGGGAAATCACTCACACTCACTCAATCTCTGTACAGGGATGCGGGAGGCCTCGGGTACGAGGACGCACTGGGCAGGGCACGCAAGCGCGCACACACACACACACACACACACACACACTGAGGTGGGAATCGAACCCCTGACCCTGGAGGTGAGAGGCCGCAGTGTTAACGACTACACCAGCACGCCACCTGGTGGTAGAATCCTAAAATCATTCATAATTCATAATTGGAACAAAAAACCCAATATCAATGATTCATGAAAAAATGCATAAGAGGAAAGAATTGTATTAAACAATTTATTATGTAAAAAATCATAAAAGGGGAAAAAAAACATGGAACAAAAATGTGAATTATTTCGGGGAATCATGTGGATCTTGTGGAAATGGATTGTTTAATAATATATACCGTTTATCACGTAGAGAAACAGAGCAGTGCGTTTGAGAAACGTTTTCTTGTGCTTCAGTCTGTGACGTGTTAAAAAAAAAACTTTCCCACATGTGGAGAGCCGATGTTTGTTCAGCTTTAAAGAAAAGTTAAAAAAGCAGCTTTAAAACATTTCCACGAGGCAGAGACATATTTTAAAGCCATCCTCATTCTCATGAAAAACCCGTCGAGCCGCCTGCAGGGAGCTCGGTGTACAGTCGCGCGCACGTGGCCAAAAACTGCACACTTCTCGCTTTCTGCTGTTAGGATGAATGGATGCTGTCAGCCGACTCCCACCGAGGCTCAGGAGCCAAGGATAACTAATCGCAGAGAGAAGGAGCTGGTGAGGAAGGGGAAAAAAAAAAGAAAAAAAAAAAACTCAACATCGCTATTGGTTCAACCTGCAGCCTGGAGCTTATTGCAGATTCAAGCAATCTATATTAGAGCGCGAGGTCGTGAACCCGCATCTCCAGAATGCAGAGCGGACATTATTATAAAACACTACGTTTCTACTGGAGAAGATTTCTGCTTCGTGGCCGCCGCTGGGGGTTTTTGTAGCAGTTACAGAAACACTTAGAGTTAACGCCGATGCGTAAACGATCGATAAACAGCGGCGACCTCGCCCAAAGCTTCAATGCCGGGAATCATTTAAATCACATTCCTTCCGCCTGGATCACTGACTCTTACTGTATTATGAACTATTAATCTCAGCACTGGACAATGATGGATGTGATTTTTTTTTTTTTTTTCAAACTCAACAGCGAGCAATAAACACGGCTCTAAATCCGAAATGTGAAACGCAGTTAAAGCACGATTGATGGTGATGGGAACTGGCGCACATGTGGTGTTCAGTCACTTCACATGTTATGATTGAAATGTGTGTTTTGTTTTGTTTTTTTTTACAGTGTACAGCTTTCACATTGGGCTGTAAACAGACTGTAGAGATGTTGATAGACGTAAGCAGTTTTTAGAATTTACAGAAAAACAGGGGGCGGAGTTTGTCTGAGAAGGGCCGAGTCCAGGGCCGACAGCTTGACCTAACAACGTCATGCTGAAATGTACAGTATGTGTATGTATGCATGTGTATGTTGTGTCCCCCCCCCCCCCCCCGAAGAAAAACTACACCGTGAGCAACATTCAATGCCAAAATATCCACATACTGTACAGTACGGCTGTTCATTTAGTCATTTTCTCACTTTGAAGACAGAAAAATGATTTGTTCTGCAGTAAGGACATCAGAGCTGCTGCTTATTATTTTTTAATGAAAATTATGATTGGACTGAAAGTGTGCCTGTAAGCACGAGCGATCAGATTATCTTTCAAACCTTGATGATGTTTTCTTTACAAGAGCACATTAAACTTACATCAGCAACTTGGTAATTAATAGTCAATTAACATTTGAAAAAGAAAAAAAAAACATCGCAGACCCATTTTGCACACACATTACTTTATTACTGCATTTTACTATCTAAACAGCAATTTATTCTCTAGCGATTTCATTAAATTGTGATGAAAAAATATACACACTACAAGTCAAAAGTTTGTACACCCCTTCAACCTCCATGTTCTTTTCAGATGTTTATTTCTCTCTACACTGTAAAACAATACTGAAGGCGTTTACTGTATATAAAACACACAATCATCTCCTCTGAACAGTTGATATTGAGACGTATATCTGCTCCTTCTGCTCTGTAAAGCTTCATAACGGGCTGGTAAGGCTGCTGACTCTAAATGAACTTCTCCTCTGCAGCAGTAAGTTTTCGTGTCGCTTTCCTGGGAAGGTCTTCATGAGAGACAGTTTCATCATGGAGCTCGACACAACACCGTTCGTACGAGAACTGATCCAGAACAGTTGATCAGTCATGACTTAAAATAACAACTTTGGTTATTTTAGTTGTTGTTTCTTAACTACCTAATGTCGTATGTATTATGTCATTGGTTTGAACAAAAAAATCCAGTATTGTTTTATATTGTAGAAAATCAATCACTAACTGAAAAAACATACAATTAACAGGTGTGTCCAAACTTTTGACTGGCACTGCTTATATTTATATATAAGAGAGAGAGAGAGAGAGAGAGAGAGAGAGAGACTCTGTGCTATTCTTTGTGCTGAAGAATAATGAGTGTGGAAGCCGTTTTGTTCAGTTAAACCAGTGATTAATGTCATTGTTACAACGAGAGCTATTCAGGCAGCAGTTCAGTACATTAGCAGGACACGACACTCCCGCTAGACGTCTTCTAATTCTCAGCATCTCCTCATTCATATACACACCAATCAGCCGTGACATTACAACAGAAAGCATTGTGTAGGTTCCCTATGAGGACAAGATCACGCCCCTCAGGACATGGGGGGGGGGGGGGGGGGTGAACTCAAGATGATACGTTGGGCCGAGTTTTCTCACACAAATTCACTCCAAGGCCATAAAAAAAATCACGTTGTGCTGAGTATTTTAGCGTCGTCAAGGTCATCCAGGGACAAGCGCCATCACATCTCACCTTCATCAAATTGTCAATTCAGCATAGTTTCCTGTAAGACGGTCACATGACCCTGATGTTCTGGGTTAGAACATAAGATCATAACACAAGGTCACTTAGTAAGAGCCATAATTGTGTGTTTTTTTTTTTCAACTGCAGATTTGCATTTAGAATTTACAGTACATTTGATATTTGGAAGACACCCTTATCCAAAGCAACTTTTTTGAAGATGAAGGGCCCAACAGTGGTAATTTGGTGGTGCTGGGGGAGTTAACCAGGGACCTTCAGTAGTCCTACACCTTAAACCTTGACACTCTGGGCTCCTGAGGAAAACTTTACACCCCAGCATCAAAAAAAAAAGAAAGAAAGAAAGAGTGGCACAGTGGTGTAGTGGTTAGCGCTGTCACCTTGCACCTACAGGGTCTGGGTTCGATTCCCATCTCTGTCTGCATGGAGTTTGCATGTTTTCCCTGTGCTTGATGGGTACATCTACATCTAGGCATTTGGCAGACGCTCTTATCCAGAGCGACTTACATTTTTTATCTCATTATACATCTGAGCAGTTGAGGTTAAGGGCCTTGCTCAAGGGCCCAACAGGGACAACTTGGTGGAGGTGGGATTTGAACCTGGGACCTTCCGAACCGTAGTCTAATGCCTTAACCACTAAGCTACCCCTGACAAAATCACTTTGTGTTCATGTCCTTAAACATAGATTTAAACTCTCTTAATAATCTTAATAAACATCCATTGGTTGGAGTGTCCTCAGACAAGGTCAACCAGTAGTGAAGAAACGTGGCAGTCAGTTCTGAAGCAAACCTTCACTTCTCACAGACGTCTTCACACAAGGTCACTTGGTGCAGAACTCCGTAAGCCAGAACCTGTTCAATAGCTGTGACTATTTTTCACCCGTGTTGTTTGGAACACTGCTGCATTTGCACCAATAAACCCAAAGGAAACACTTACATCTCTTGTCTCGGGACGCGCATTAGGCTTACATTGGCATGTATCCATTTCCAGTAAATAGCACCATCAGGAGGATGAATTGCCGATGCGTCCCGGTGCTAAAGCACTGCCTTTGTTGTATATTTCTTGATGTGCAGTCGACCACCGCTGACTGATATGAGGATACGCAATGGGTTCCATTCCAGCGCATACATCAGCACAAGTGCCCGGTTCGAGCCAAGCACCAACGTAAATGAAAACTATCCATTCCGAAAACAGCTAAGGGTGCAGTTACAGGCAGATGTCACGCACAGCCGAGGTCTCGTACGTCAGACACAAACGCAGCGCGGCCCATCACTCATCCACGCCGGGCGAATCGCTGCTAATTGTTGGTTGCGAATAAATAAATAAATAAGTAAATAAATAAATAAATAACAAAGTGGTAAGATGCAAAATAAAAACACTACTATGTGTGAGCGCCCCGGCCGAGGTGAAAAAGGGTTCATCAGCAAAGCAACGAGAGAGACCGTGTTTACTGTCGAGCTGGACAATCGACAAAAGAAAACGTTTCAGCTGTAGGTCACATACGAGCTCTAACATCACAGAATGTTCTGGAAGAACTGCAGGAATGTTTGGCTTTTATGTTCAGTCAAATTCAACTTTAACGTAATTTAAGGATATTTATAAATACGTTATTAATGCTGATTTCTCATCTCATGATAGTTTAATGTCATAAGTTTATATACCCCGGCAGAATTTGTCAAATATTAAGCAACTCATGCAGAAAGCAAGTTTTGTTATTTTTGTCATTATTTGAGTATTATTGAGGCGAAGCTATTCATCATATAAATCATATAAATCATACCACTAACTGAAATCACTCAAATGGCCTTGAAGAAAAGTTTACATAGTCTTGAATGTTTGGTCTGATCACGCACACACACACACACACACACACACACTCACACACACACACACACACACACACACACAAACTGGTTTAGATGGACATTGAGGGGATTGATCTCACACAACTGTCACTTGTTTAATAGCAATTAGCATGTGTGTTTGAATACGTAATGTGTTTTTGAGCTCTTGAACATTCCACCCATGGCTGCTCTGACTTTGTGGAGAAGAAGAATAAAGAGATGCTGTATGTGTTATTTCATAGTTTTGGGAGGAGAAAAAAAATCCAGTTCCAGTTTTGTTCTTTAAATCCGAACTTGTGTTTTGACTGGTTCTGTACATAAAAGTGAATATTTCACAAATTGTACGAGTATGTGTAAACTTTTGAGCACAGCTCGACTAATGTACAGTATTTGAAAGATATGTTTATGAAATGTGGTAATATGGCACACGGTAATGTGGCGCGGTGGTGTTGAGGTCAGAACAGCGTTGGGGTGCAGCGGTGGGACACGGGGACAGCGGAGGGACAGCACTGAGAATGGACGAGGACTGGGTTTCATCAGTGTTTTTTTTTTTTTTTTTTTCCTGAAACCTTAAGTTGATTTCATGGCGTAACTTAGACAGAAACAAAACTAAACGTGGGTTTATAAAGTGATGAAGCTCTGATTCAGACCTGATTGGTCTGAAGTAGCAAATCTAATAATGAACAGCAGTCAGTAGAGTCATTATTTTTAATGCACACGTTGAAGTGTGCTGTTTTACTCAGGTGTACACTGATGGAGTTCTTGAAGTTACATAACTCTCTGTGGATCTGTAAAGCCCTGGTCTTAAACCAGTGTGGACCAGTGGACCAGTGGACCTGTGGACCAGTCCACCTCGCCTGTCTCTGCTTTAAACCTGTCTTGGTCCACACAACTTTCAATGTTGGGAATTCTGCTTGTAGAATTTTGAAGTTTGATGAATTTAATCATTGTGTTTTTAAATTTTAAGGATTTAAAATGAATCGAAGGTAAACATGTTAACAGAGTCAGATCTAAAATAGCGTCTTAAAACTTTTTAAAAAATAATAATTAGATGTAACTGTAAACTGCAAAGATATTTGCAAACACCTCAGTGTATGAATTTAATCCGTTCTGCAGGAGAGTTCTTAAGCTGAAATGTTGTATTGTGAAACGCATGTTCCCATAGGAAATAATGTAAATGCAGATGATCCGTTTCAGCCGCCCCAAAATATCACCAACACTGTAATCATATTTTAAACAACATAGAAACATATAAACAACAATGAAAACATTTAGAAAAGACGTGTAAATGAAGTAGGATATGAAATAAATAGACATTAAACCTCTTAAACGTAACATTCATTTATGATTCCTCTGGGCACCGGCTGCTGTAAAAAACAAACCTTTTCTTCTCGCTACTGTCCTTGATGACATTCTTGAGACCTGTGGTGCTACAGTACGTCTTCACTAAATCTTGCATAAATGTTTTGTTTTGTTTTTTCATTATGTAAACACGCTTTGCTTGGCTCTCCACTGATGCAAACAAGTTCTGAGCGGTTCACGGAGGTACGCGCAACTTAGCCTCCGTTCGGTCGCTTGTATATTGAAAATGCTCTGTATGTCGAAGCAAATTCTCAGTTCTTAAGGCGAACATTTTTGCTTGTTTCTATCTAATACTACTCTGCTTTTCAGATCAGCTATAATAAGTCAGATTTGTCCACCATGTGGAGATCATTAATTCAGCTTACTGATGTAGTGATGTTGTGTACAGTCATGACTAATCCTGATTTTCTGATTGGTCCTGGTCCTAAAACAAACGCTCAATCATTTCAGAAAAAAAGAGGACGGTTTCGGCCCAAACAGGAGGTGAGGGTGAAAATGTGACCTGGTTGTTTAAAGTCGAAACCTCAGCAGGAGTTTTCTTCCCCCTGAGAGCAGCGAGGTCTCTCATGCCGACACTCATACATCAGCAGGCACCTTCTGTCCCAGATGTCCACGACCTTAACTCTACAAAATGAAGACTAATGAATCATTAAGTAAACCCGTCACCTCGCGGGATAAGCACTTACTCCGTCTCCTTCGCCGTCGTCCCGCAGCGGAGTCGTGTCATTGGCTGCGCGTGCAGAGCGAGCAGAAGGAACAGAATGTTAAATATTCAGAGAGGACAGCTGGAGGAGGAACAGGAGACGCTCCCTGAGAGACAGACAGAGAGACAGACAGAGAGAGAGAGAGAGAGAGAGAGAGAGAGAGAGAGAGAGAGGGAGTGTAAATGACAAAAGTCCCCCAGACAGCATGGGCTGAAGATGAACAGCACAAAGTGTCTCTGGAATGTTAAGAAGCAAACAAGAAGAAAAAAAATGTGTCCGTGAGGCTAATGAGAGAGAAAAAAAAATATTCTAATCGTTTACCCATTCATCATGTTTTGCCCGTGTCGGCTCGCGGCTAAGGTTTATTCGCTGACAAGAGATTTTAATTTAGTAACAGGATTAAGATTTTGATCATAAAATTCTCAAATACATTAAATGTGATTAACTCGACACGCATGCTAATGCTATCAGGATGTTCTAATGATTTACATAATTGTATAAAACATTATTTTGTAATTAATCATGTCTTTGCAGTCGGTAATTTGGGTAACAGTGCTGTGATTTCAAAGTGACCCCATGAGTCGATAAGTAAATATCAGAAGTCCAGAAAATAAACTGCGAGAAATAATGAGAAAATATTTCACTGTTCTTCTTTAAGGGCTTCAGGAAATACAGATGATTGAACTTCCTGTTGTTTAGTCCATGTGAATGTGTTAATGGCCAAACAAGATAGATGGATAGATAGATAGATAGATAGATAGATAGATAGATAGATAGATAGATAGATAGATAGATAGATAGATAGATAGATAGATAGATAGATAGGAAGGAAGGAAATTTAAATACTGTTTTTAAATTGATGTTTTGTTTTTGTCTTTTTATTTTTGGTTGCTTTGAATTTTTTTACATAATTATGATGAGATGATAAAATAAATTTTTTTTAAAAACATTACATTAAATTGAGGATTTTAAGCATTAACATGTTTTCTCATCAATTGTTTCAGACCTTATTTTGCTTTAAGGGTGTACAATATTTTTGTTTGGGTGTAAACATTGTTTGTTTATGTCTGTGTTTGTGTTTGTGTCCTGTCTTCCTGTCTTTTTGTTCAGCATGTCTCGCAGCTCCTGACTGCTCCACGCTGACTCACCTCTCGCTGTCGCTAGCTGGTGATTATCACACACTCCTGTGTCTCGTTCGCTCGCTCTGTACTCTACGCTCCGGTTCTTCTTACTTGCTCCGTACCTTCACATTTCTGGAATCCGAATCAGTGTTAAAAATGCGAGACTTCACACGTTCACAGATTTCACAGATTCTTCTGTCCTTGGCCATGATTCAGTCATGAAACGCCTCTTCCACTCGTAAAACCCCTCTTACCCCATGCTTTAAGCTTTAGAGTCATTCAGCTCTATTTATTATTTAATAATAATAATAATAATAATAATAATAATAATAGGGTTTTCCCAGTAGGAATTGTTGCTTGTCAAAACATTGTGACCGTGTTGATTTTGCAGCGTTACAGATGTTGGACCAGCAGAGACTACATGAGATTGGGATCCTGTTGAGCAGGTGACCTCCAACAGTTATTATTATGATTATTTATTTATTTATTTATGTTTTATCACTCAACCCGAATAGGTTTTATTTTATTTCATTCTGTAACTGAGCTGATGCCCGGAGCGAGACTCAAACCCCAGTCTCATCGGTGCGAGCGCTGAATGCTAAACTCTGGTCCACCAGGGAACCGACTGCTAGTAAATGCACAGACTGTATGCTGACCAGCACAACAAAAATCTCTTCCAATTATACAAAACAAATAGACTCCTGCAATTTACCATTTGTTCCACGTCGCGACCCTCACCTGTGGTCACGAGCTTTGGATAATGACCGTCAGAACAAGAACGCAAATACAAGCAGCTGAATGAATTTCCTTTTGTAGGGTTGTTGTGCTAAGGCTATGTGGCTAAGGCTACATTCACATCACCAGCCTGAAGTTAATCAATTCTGATTTTTTTTTTACCCTGCAGATTTGTTATTTTTTTAAGTCAGAGTCACTTTTGTAAATGGTCCTAGTTCAGATACAATATGTGGTCATGTGACTTGAATGAGAACAACTAGTTAGCAACAACTGCTAAAATAGCTACAGTGAGGCGTCTGGCTTTCTTCCTTCTTCTGGACCTCAACTCATACAGGAGACTCCAGTAACGGCTCAGTGTCCTCCAGAGTGAAAACCAAAAGCACATCTTATCCTACAAATTATTATGATTTGGCCCGGACAGGCCGAGCAAAGACGTATCGATGTCCAGTTCAGAGGTCAGACGTGTCCACACTGAGTCAGATGAAAGTCACTTATGATTATGAACGTGAACCGTCATGACATGCAAATCCGATCTGACCAGAAAAATCTGATTGAGCGATGGAGCTGGAGGAACGTTGTTTCGTTTCACTGTATATGATTGAAATGACTTGACTTGACTTGGAGCTTGTAATGGGAATGCAGCCGTACTCTCAGAGACCAGGTGAGATGTTTCTGCTGCTCTTCCACATGGAGAGGAGCCAGCTGAGGATGATCAGGACGTCTCCTGGTCAACGTCCATTGGAGGTGTTCCAGGCAGGTCCAGACAGACCGTGGGATTTGGCCTGGGAGGAGTTCGGGGTCCGCTAGGAGGAGCTTTAATAAGTTGCTGGAGAGAGGGATGTCTGGGTGATCTTTGGATAAGATGGATAATCTTTGCTTCATTATTTAAATTGCAATGATTGGTAGTCTGTTGATGTACAGTACGAGGTGGTACCAAAAAGTTACAACTTAGTTCACAACTCAGAATTATTACTGAACTTAAGAGAAGACATACCTCACTTATCTCTGCTTTACTAGAATGTTTTTAAAACATCTGTACTTTAACTCAGCTAGATGTCTGTCGTGAAGTTTCACTGTGAAAAGACTTCTTCAGTGAGCTAATAATAATCAGCTCTGCATTTTTGTACTCGTGTAGATCTGTACAGTAAGTGAAGAACTGCAATTATCCCTGTGGATCTCTACTGGTGTTCTTGCAGGGTTTGTGTACTTTGCTCACCTCTGCTGCTGAAATTATAACTTCTGAACTTTGTGATGTTTTCTCTCTCTTTTTTTTTTTTTTTACTTCTTACCTGTATTGTTTTTTTTTTTTCTGCCTCGAACACGACACCTCACGGCGAACTCTTAATGAAGAACTCCCGCTTGGATCCAACTGTCTCCAGCTTCCCGCTGTTATATTATGCACGCTGTATTTTATTTACCGTTAATGATAGTCAAAGGGCGTCGTCACTTCTGCACAGATCGTTGGTTTGGCTGATGTTTCCTGGAGGACATGGTTCGTGCATGACCCTGAGCTGAACTGCTTAAAGGTGACGACATTGTTGGTCATTTCCATAAACGTATTCTGAGCTTAAATGTAATGAATATGAAATAGTTTTGGTCGTGTTTGCTGGCGTTTGTGGATGTTTGGGTTGCGTCGTGTCACTCGGATGCTTGTCTGGTTTGATGTAAACTGTCAGAAGGAATTAATTCATGTTGCAGCAGTAGGTGCCTGATTTGCATGTTGTTTTCATTATAATGTGTGTTGAGATCTTTTCAGAAGGAAACCCAAGCCTAATAAATTCTACTTAGAAACAATTCATTCACCTCACAGAGATGTTCACTGAGACACCTTAAGTTTATTGTGGGTGGTCTGGAAGTTCCTGATCTCTGACATCACCATGCATCCACCACCATGCTTCAGCTTCATGTATTAGTAATGCAAACATCCACCTAAACCTTCACCTCCGCTACAGCCGTCTCAACATCGCTTGACCTGAAAGTTGGCAGGCAGGTAAAAAGCACACAGTAGTTGTGAGAGAAATCTTTTTTTCACGAGTATGAATATTTTATTATTTGCTCTTAAATCTCCGCTGCACTCGTCACCGTGCGGCACAAAGTGAATCACTCTGACCTCCCGTGTCCTCGCCCTTTAGAGCTTTAAGGTTTTTTTTTTTTATTTTTTTTTATTCTCTTCCTTTACAAGAACTTTAAAGGAACTTTTTTGAATCACAGGAACTGACTGAACAGTTTACAATTAAAAACTGTGTGAAAGTGAAAGACATTACTTTTAAAATCCAGTTCAAAAGAGTATTTTTACATAATACATATTCATATTTAGTCTCTCAGGCTTTTAAATCTTTTTAAGGTCTTTTGTATCTTGTGTTTTAAAGGAACACCTCCTGGGAACAAAGTGCTTTACAACAAAATGAAAGCTCAAACATTACGGAACCACACTGCGAATCCGAAAAAACACAAAAAAGAGCAGCACATGGCTAAACAAAGCACGTGGTTAAATCATTGGCTGTTAATAATTATAACCCCCAATTGTTCTAATAACTTCAAAGCAAACTGTTAATTCTGTTCATTTATCATTTGCATATCTCGATATAAGATGCAGTAAATTAGAACCAAAAATATATTATAATCATAGACTCTCTCTCACACACACACACACACACACACACACACACACACAATTACATGCATAAATAAAATGAAACTATCCTCAGATAAACAGTGGCGTACAGACGCTCAGCCACTCACAGAAGCAAGCACTCAGCCCGAGTCCGTTTGTCATAACGCTCAGCGAGCAGGAGGATGATCTGTCCGGCTGCTCGTCTGCTCCACATCGCTCGTCTTCATGTCTTCTGTAGATTTGTGCTTCTCTCTCAGACCTTCTATACAGGAAGATGGACTTTTTTATTTCACACCTCATTGTTTACTGTTTGTTCATTTTTGTGTTTGTTTGTTCATTGGCTACGTAACGCATCTAACGCACTAACGTTTTATAAAAAAAAAACATATTTCTCGCAAAATTAAAATATTTCTTGCAGCGTTTTTTCATTGGCAGGTTTGAGGTTGACATTTGTTACGTCAGTATTTCTGAGAATTTGTACGAAAAACAAAAACTTGTAGCCTTTTCATTGTTGTTGTTTATGTTAATCAGTGTATCCAGTTGTTACACATGTGTCGTTTTGGAGTGTGTTTGAAGGTGAGATTGTAAGGAGAGATTGCTCTTCTATGGTGGGTCCTAAAGGGTTAAAGTTTTTTTTTATTATTATTTTGTATTTTGTGGTACGTTCTCATTATTTTATTATTAAATATCTGTTTTTTTTCTAATTATTGTCACTTTTGTAAATATTTCTGTGTGTACTGGCTGCCACTGTGGTTAGATGTAGAGGGTGTTGTCTGTGCTTTGGGTTCATGAGCGCACAAGTACAGTTATTCTTGTTCTTGTTTGTTTATTAGTTTGGACTTGGCCAGCCAGTACATATACATATAGGTGTTTGTTCTTTTTTTTAAATATATTTCTCAGTTTCCACAAAATTCCTTTCATTCTTGCATCTCTTTCATTTTCCCATCTTTTGTTGTTGTTGTTGTTGTTTTTGTTGTTGTGGCCCGACCCCAGAATGTGGCATTAGAAGCTCGCTGTCTGACTATGAAAATAAAAGGAATTTTACTGACAAATAAGATACATATGAAACATCATGTACTGTAAGTATCTATGTATCTATTTATTATTTATTTGATATCTGAGTAAATAAGCGTAGGAGTTTTCACACTTACTGAACTCTCACTGAGTCCTGAATCCTTTTGGTGAGTTGCTGTTTGGTTGGTTTGGTTTTACACAGCAAATAATTTAACCAAGGAGACAAAGGGGGTGTATGAGAAAGAAAAAGAAAAAAAAAAAGCAGAATTATAAAAAAAAAAAAGCAGAATTATATTTTTGCAAGTAGAAACAGTCATTTATTTCTCATTATGAAATCATTATATAAAAAGTATAATAGTATTAAACATATTTCTAGACATCTTTACTAACTTAAAAATATTTGGTTCTATAGTGCAGAACTCCTACATACAGAAATAAGTTCATTTCCAAAAAAGGCATCAATGAAAAGAAACACATTTCAACAGTGAAAAAGATCAGACATCTATAAATAAGATTAATAATCTTGTCCAATAAAAGGCCAAATTAAATGACTTTGCCTTTATTCTGCATTTTATTTAGATTTTCTTTTACAATATTAATACAATCTGGTGAAGAATAAATAATTAAATTATTATAGACAGTGTGAAGTTAGTGTACCCTGTTTATTTTTGTTCTGTCTTGTCATTTGGTCCGCAGAACACACTGCACTTCTACATGGTTTGATTAAATGAATGGATAAATAACTAAATAAATAAATAAATAAATACCTGCAAAACACATGACGTTTGTTTCACCTCTTGCGGTCGGGTCGATTTTTCAAAAGGCCAACTTCGTCTCTCTCTCTCTCTCTCACACACACACACACACACACACACACACACACACACACACACACACACACACACACACTAAATGCTCTGTACTCCCAGCCTGTGACCCAAACACAAACGTCTAAATCCCGAGATTCACAAATTAATAATGAGATCAGAGGCCACTGTGTACTTTTTCAGAGAGCTGCAAGCGCACAGAGAAGTCTTTTCAACCAACCAG
>QMIH01000097.1:669036-697560 GCA_003987875.1 Clarias batrachus
CACAGTCTAAAGACATGTAGGTTAGGCTAATTGGCGTTCCCAAATTGCCCGTAGTGTGTGTGTGTGTGTGTGTGTGTGTGTGAGTGTGTGTGCGTCTGAGGTCTTCATATTCCCCTTTGCTCGATGCTTTTACTCCCACAGTAAGTAAAATTTCTACTTTTTGTTTTTTTTCTGATTTCAGTTTCCAAATTGCTCATGGTATATGACGGGACGTCAGGGATAACCCCTAGAGGCCGCCAAAGCGCCCAAAGCCCTTTTTGAGTTTCGTTTTATGACTTCATTTCCCAGTTTGCATCTCGGTCAGGTGACGTGGGCGCTCACCTGAACCGAGTTGATTGTTAGTTTGATTATAAATAGCTGGGTTTAGTTCATTTCCGTGTCTTGTATTTGTTACGATACGTCTGGTGTATATTTTCCCGTCTGTTGAGTCGTGTTTTGGTTTCTTTTACAAAAAGTATTTTGTTTGTTTATTACCCTGGTTTTTCACTTATAAATAAAGAACTACTTCGAACATCCGTCTCTGCAGTTATGCCTCGCCACCATCAGCCACTGAGTGAGTGTGTGATGTAATAATAATAATAATAATAATAATAATAATAATAATAATAGTTACAGAGAGTTCTTTAGAGTTTATCTTTAAAGTGAATATAATGAAAAAGAATTGCTTTTATTATACTTTATCACATACATTATTATCACATAATTGTCCTTTCAGTTGGACTCGTGATTTATTCTGTAAGATTCTTAATGTTTGCTGTGTGAGAGATAAAAATAGTGAATATAAATATCATGAGATGTGAGATTATAGTCAACCTACGCTGGAGATAAATACATCGTAGATAAAGTAGTCTCACTCACACACACACACGCACACACACACGCACGCACGCACACTCACACACACGCACACACACACATGTGACGGTTCCATTAACTTCTTGCTGTATGTGCGCATGGTTCTGTTTATAAAACAATAAAAGCAGACTTCTTGCTCGTGGTCACTGAGTTTAATTAAAACGTCCGTATCGCGATGAGGGATTTGAAACAATGCTCAGAAATTCCCTGCATGTTAATGTGTTCATGAGGAGTTTAAATATTTTTGATTAGATTAACTCCAGGATCCTGCACACTGACTTTCTGCGACATTAACTCCTCGGCTATAACGCTCCCGGTGCTCCATTTAACATCCGATTAAACGTTCCGCGTCTCCGTGAAAGAATGCGCGGAGGAATCAATTAGCTCAATCAGTCAATTACGTGTTGACAGGAAACAAGAAAATAAATCTGATGTGACTTCCTCTGCACTCAATTAGGCGGAGGCTTTGCTTCGGAAAACGCTGAGGGAAAACGAACAAACATTTAAAGATAAATATTTAAACCGAGGACTGAAGGGAGTTCATCACACGCAGGTTTTAGGAAACCGAAGCTGTGCCGATTCCCTTAAAGCTGTAAGAAAAGGGGCGGAGCTCTTTCCCTGCACTCGTTAGGAGCAACGGACTTGTTTTCTGTCATTTACACGCGGGCCGGATTCAAGTAGCAACCAACCACAGTCCAGAATTCGACAGGAGCACGGTGATGTAATAATATTCGTGTAACATCAGTACTGTTCATGAATTAATCTGAACATATGAGGCTCACTTTAATTATTAATTACCGCACTAATTAGCTTTCATAAAGCTTGAATAATAATGAACTAATTAACATTTTCATCATAATTAGGCACACGATCGGAATGAATCTGTCTAAATTCATTAACACTAAATAAACTACAACCTGTTTAAGTAATAACTCATGAACGGGACATAAATATTGGCACCCCTCGTACGGGGTCATTTTGTCAGTTGAACAGAAAGAACATTAATAAAGGCGCTAGTTGTTAATTAATTAAGATAAAGCTCGAACGGGTCGGTTGTTGTCAGGGACGGAAAGTAAGTTAATGAAGGTTGAAATGTTTGATTTAAATGTAATACACTTGTGAACATTTTGTAAATTATGTTAAAGGAATCTTCTGGTGCTCTCGGTAATGAGGCTGCGAGGAAAAACTGTTCGATGCATCAGCACAAATCTGAATGTATAAATCTGTCTTGGTTTAAACCTCATCACTTACAGCCATGCAGAAGTGCACACGCACACACACACACACACACATATATACTGTATACAAACAGCACCTATAAATCACAGTGCAGTGCAGGTAGAACTCCTCCCCCTCCTCCTCCTCCTCCTCCTCCTCCTCCTGTTCCTCGTCCTCCTCCGGCTCTCTCCATCAGTGGATGAGCGGAGTGGAGTGGAATGGAGCGGCGTTTCTCCTCCTCACAGCCCCTCAGCCCCGTCAGCACTTCACACATCCTCATTCATTCCAATCACAAATGCTTTATGTCTTATTTATGGCGCTACTCAGGCGGCACATTAGTGCGGGACGTTCGGTGTTAAATTCCTACAGGCCTGACTTCAGCGCTGTATGGAAATGAAGTGAGACATGGATGATTTTCTTGCCTTAAAACCTCTGAGCAAAGCAGAACGTTGTAACTGAGATGAAGCAACACACACACACACACACACACACACACTACACTTCACTTCCTCTGTGGATTGGACACTCATTAAAAAAACTGCCGTAAACCATGAGTATAAATGTAATGTGATATATTTGTATTTATGAGTTATTCATATTAGAGATTTGCCTTTGAGTCTTGAACTGAATACAAAGAAAAAAGAAATGATATGAGATATGAGAGAGAGAGAGAGAGAGAGAGAGATGTTAACTGAGCCCCAAACCCCTCCCAATACATTACATCACAACCAAAACGTCTCTATAGTAACAGCTCGTTCACAGGGACGTGTATCGCGGACGCTTCACGTGACGCTCTCTCTACCATGATGTTTTTGTAACATTTTTGGAAGGAGTCTCCAGTTTCAGCGCTTCATAACTCCATGCACCTGTACACTTTTGGACATCTTCAGGACAGAGGAGTTGAATAAATCCCTTTTATTTCTTATTGAACTCATCACATTCTTGTCTCCCGAGTCCTAAATGGCCGCGTCCAGTCCGGACACAAAGGAGTGATTTAGGGCGTTTACTTTTCTACCTCATCAGACTTTTGACACGTGTTCCCGTCACTGAGGGACAAATCTGAACACTGCATCCACCAGGATTTTCAGTCATGTGGAGAAAAAAAAAAAAAGCAGGTCAAACATATTACATTTCTGCTCTGGTGCTCAGAGAGCTGTGAGATCGAGTCTCAGGATTGTCACGGAGCTGCGGGTTTGTAATTCGCTTCAGTTGAGATGCAGCGTCTGTCTGCGTATGTGAATAAATCATCGAGGCAATGCAGCATTACGTCATGAATACAATTTAATTCAAGATCATTTAACACTGTATATTTTAAGAAGAACTAGAGCGCATCAGTTTTTATCAAATTTATTTTGTGAAGCCGATGGCACAAACTGTAGTTTTAAAGGTGGGCGTGCAGCACCATCTGGTGGCTGAATGGGTAAATTACAGTCATGAGGAAATTATTGTGGCATTATTATATTATTGTTGTTCCAATTAATACAGAAACATATCTTGATTATAAAAATGATTAACAACATAATGATGGTATCTATGTTTGATGAACTTAGATATCTGGTGTATAGTGTCACATTAGAAAGTCACTCATTAGGCCAAATCATCTCCTCTGCTTTAGTTAAAAAAAGATTAAAAAGTATTTTTTATATAAATAAAGTGTTTGCCACTTTTTAGATTTGTATTGTCACTGTGCATGCTTTTTTTTTTTTTTTTTAATTATTTTTTGGATTTTTCCCCAATTTTCTCCCTAATTTAGTCGTGTCCAATTCCTCCCTGTCACTAGGGGGCTCCCACATTAAGGCTACTACTACCACTCAGCCGGGAGGGCCGAAGTTTCCTCCGAACCACGTGACGCCAGCCGACCGCATCTTTTCGAACTGCTCGCTCGCGCACCGTTGGGGGCGGCGTAACACACTCGGAGGACAGCGCTATCCGCTCCCTCCGTTGCGCGAGCTCACAGATGCCCCTGAATGGCTGTAGAGCCGTGATTAATGTGGGAGCACTAAGTACCTCTCATCCCTCCCCTCTGAGAGAGCTCGGCCAATCAGCTCTCTCTAGACCTCCGGCTGCGAGAGGTTACAGCACCACCCGGGATTCGAACTAGCGATCTCCGGATGATAGGGCGAGCGCTTTAACCACTGCGCCACTCGGAGGCCCAACTGTGCATGCTTTTATTAAACTACACCAACATGCTTAATAATTATGTTCAATGAAATTCAGTTTCGTCCATATAGCTTTGAATTTGATCCAAGATGGCGGAGTGGCAGTAGCACGCAGCGGTCGCTCCGGAGCCAGAATGTTGCTATGTTGTTTACTTTTTGTGTGTAGTGTGTTTGTTTTACTGTGTATGGACATCGGCGCAACTGGTGTCCATACATACCACCGCCAGACACTTTTGTACATAAATAACCCAGTTAACGACATCCACGATGAGCTGCAGGACAAGCTACATGACCTCGGCTTGTTGTGTGAACCAGGTCCCAAGACCTCGGCGTTGCCTGATGACCGCGGCCGAAGGAGGGGACTTTGGAAGCGGTGCGCGAGGAAGCGGAAGCGTGGCAAGCGGGCGGGAGTCTGTGCTAGGCTAAAAACAAACCCTACCCGGCCAGCTTTCCCGTCCATCATCTTACCCAAAGTCTGCTCCCTGGAAAATCAACTGGACAACATCCAACTCCAGCAGGCTACACAGCGTGAGGTTAGAGACTGCTGTGTCTTTGTTTTGTTGCTGGAGATTTCAACCATGCAAATCTCAAGTCAGTGCTTCCTAAATTCCATCAGTATGTGGAGTTTGCAACAAGAGGGGAAAACACGCTGGATCTTGTTTACACAAACATTCCTGGCGCATATCGGGCAGAGCCCCGCCCCCACCTCGGCTACTCGGCCAGACCACATCTCTGTTATGCTAATTCCAGCATACAGACCCCTCGTCAGGCGTTCAAAACCGGTTCTGAAGCAGGTGAAAATCTGGCCAGCAGGAGCCATCTCTGCTCTTCAGGACTGTTTCGAGAACACTGACTGGAACATGTTTAGGGAGACTGCACCTTACGGCGACTTCACCGACTTGAAAGAGTACACGTCATGAGGAGTACATCAACAAGTGCACCGATGACGTCACTGTCTCCAAGAACATCATCTCACGAACCAACCAGAAACCATGGATCACTGCGGAGGTGCGTGCACTTCTGAGGACTCGAGACTCTGCCTTCAGAATGGGGGACAAGGCGGCCCTTAGAAGAGCAAGGGCCAAACTGTCCCGGGCCATCAGAGAGGCGAAGCGCGCACACGTCCAGAGAATCCACAATCACTTCAGGGACAGCGGTGACACACGGCGCATGTGGCAGGGTATACAAGCCATCAACAACTACAGGACTTCATCACCTGCCAGTGACACTGACGGCTCCCTTCCGAATGCGCTGAACAATTTCTACGCTCGGTTCGACAGGCAGACATGACCACTCCTCCCCCGGACGACCAGATGCTGTGTCTCACTACAGCTGATGTGAAGAAAACTCTATGCAGAGTCAACCCACGTAAACCAGACAATAACGCTGGTCGCGTGCTCAGAGAATGTACAGAACATCTTCAACACCTCTCTGAGCCATTGTTCCCACGTGCTTCAAGGCCGCCACCATCGTTCCTGTGCCAAACAAGTCTTCTGTGTCCTGTCTCAATGACCACCGTCCTGTTGCATTTACACCCAACATCATGAAGTGCTTCGAGCAGCTTGTAATGAGACACATCACGACCCTGCTGCCCCCCTCACTGGACCCACTGAAGTTTGCGTAACATCCTAACCATTCAACGGACGACGCCATCTCCACTAGACTCCATCTTGCCCTCACACACTTGGACAATAAGGACACATACTGTTCGAATGCTGTACATAGATTTCAGCTCAGCATCCAACACTATCATCCCCCAACAACCAATCGGGAAGCTGAGCCTGTTGGGCCTGAACACCTCCCTCTGTAACTGGATCCTAGACTTTCTGACCGAAAGACCTCAAGCAGTGCGGATCGGGAGCTACACCTCCAGCACCACCACACTGAGTACTGGGGCCCCCCAGGGCTGCATGCTCAGTCCCCTGTAGCGACACACAGTTCTAATCACATCATCAAGTTCGCTGATGACATGACCGTGGTGGGTCTCATTAGCAAGAACGACGAGTCAGCGTACAGAGAGGAAGTGCAGAAGCTAACAGACTGGTGTAAAGACAACAACCTGTCTCTGAATGTTGACAAGACAAAAGAGATGGTTGTTGACTTTAGGAGGACACAAGGCGACCATTCTTCACTCGACCATCTCGACAGGCGGCTCGTCTGCCGAGATGGTCGAAAGCACCAAATTCCCGGGTGTACACCTGGAGAAGGACCTCACCTGGTGCCTCAACACCAGCTCCCTGCATAAGAAAGCCCAACAACGTCTTTTCTTCCTGAGAAGGCTGAGAAAGACACAGCTTCCACCACCGATCCTCACCACCTTCTATAGAGGAACTATCGAGAGCATCCTGAGCAGCTGCATCACTGTCTGGTTTGGGAATTGTACCATATCGGACTGCAAGACCCTACAGCGGATAGTGAGGACAGCTGAGAAGATCATCGGGGTCTCTCTTCATTCTATTTTTCAGCACACACACACACACACACACCCATCTCACACACTCTTCACCCTCCTGCCATCTGGAAAAATTATGCTATGTTATGTTGTGTTTGTCACACTGTCACTTTATCACTTTATCTTGTTTGCACATTTTCACGTTCGCTTTATGTTGTCTGTATTTTTTTTTAAAAACAGATAGTTATATAGTTCCTCTCTAAGTTGGATAGTTTTTAGTTGGATTTTTGTTAATTTATGTTGAGAATTTATGTTGTCAGTTAAATCTGTCTTGTCTCCGCAAGCCTCCTAACCAGGCCTCTTAGTTAGCTAGTTAGTTTTTCTGCTAACTTATGTTGTAAATTTCTGTTGCATGTAGCAGCACGTTGGTCCTGGAGGAACGTTGTTTCGTTTCTAGCTAGCTCGTTACTAGCTCTTTAACCAATTGTGATGAGTGCAAAGCAGCTTTACAGATTTTTTTTTTTTAAATAATGGAAATGAGTTTGAAAACTGTGAGGAAATACGCACAAACTTATCCCAGTCAATGATCCCCAATGAATCCCAGTCCTGTAATATTTATTTCAAAATACACAAGTAATTGTGTCATAATTGAAATAGTTGAAACTCACAGCTTGGCTTGGACTGAGACTGGTGTTTATGTGCATGAGCAGTGAAGTGCTGATCAATAACACACACACACACACACACACGCACGCAGTGGACATAAATGAGACGATTAAGCTTTACAATACAGCAAATTAATTCATTATAATATAACATTGAGCGTTGAGTGATATTTTGAGCTTAAGGTTCAACTTCACCCTGAAACGACCCTGTGAAATACATGTCCCTTAAAATGTTTGTGTTTGTGCTTCAGTAATTCTGGTGTTGATGTGTTGGTTGGTGTCGTGTTCCTGTTATTCCAGAAGCGTAGAACTAATAGAGACGGTGTTGCAAACGTTTGACTCCCAGTATGCAATGCAGCTATTCGATGGTAAGGAGATCCGTCTCAGCTATTTAATAACGTTTGAGATGACGCGCATGCTGAAGTCTGAAGCTTTGAAAGCGGATCTGTTAGTACAGGGAGGACGTGTGAGGAAGTCTGAGAACTGGACAGGCTAAAGCACTAAAGCACCGTGGCATCACGGCTGTATTCATGTAGAGATAAAGTGAGGAAAGAAAGACCACACAGTGACAACGAAGTGAATCAAATCAACTGTGTATTATACTCTTGTATAGTTTAGAGTTCAGTTTAATCCATGGATTCAGACAGGCTGCACGGTGGCAGAGCGGTCACAGTAATTAGCACTTCCACAGTTATTATCTTATCTATCTATCAATCTTTTTTAAAACTCAATTTGAATTATGGCAGCAATGCGTGCTACTATGTATGTTTCCTCTAAAGATCTCAGGAGTCACACCATTGTTGATGCTATTAATGTATATTACTAGTCATTTTTTCTGCATATATTTTTTATGATGATGTCCACTGTATATACACTGTATTTGCCTTCCCTGTATTTACATACAAACTCTTATCCTTTTACCAGGTGGAAGAAACACGTCAGAAAACTGCTAAAAGTGCTGAAGTGTTCTCTTGAGTGTTAATGACCCTAAAATCCCCAAAATAATTCTTCAGCATAAAACCTTTTGTACAGATTAAGAATCACAGCTGTAGGTCTTTGAGTAGACAGCTGATTTGTGGAAGGCCGGTGGTGTGAGGGTTGCTGCTCCACATATCCGTGTAGCTTAAAAGATCTTCACTGGGCAGTGATGGAATCAGTTCTGTGTAAAAACGCAGCTCAAGCTCCTCTCCTGAAACATAAGAACCATTAGAGCAGGGGTGGGCAAACTTTTTGATTCGTGGGCCACATTAAGTTCTAACATTTGACAAAGGGGCCGGAAGAGGAGCAGATAAATGGCATGCTTTGGTCAAATGGGTAAAGTGCAAACGTGGAGTAATAGGCCTACGCTTCACCTCAACAAAGCCAATATATCTAGAGTGCGCCATCTAGTGAGGAAACATCAGACGTACAGGGGAAATAAAACATTAACAAGGTTAATTTATTACATTTTTTCAAGTTTAGCGGGCCGGATCAAAACGTTAAACGGGCCGCATGTGGCCCCCGGGCCGTAGTTTGCCCATGCCTGATTTAGAGGGAACAGCATGTAAACTACAATAGTAGTTGGAGGACATCAGACAGACATGATGGACTAGCAAATGAATAATCCTGCTGGCAAAAACCTGTCGATACATACTGTATATACTGTACTCATAAGCTAAATGCATCATTACTTTACCTGATGTATCGCTCCATTGGCTCTCTGGACATTGGTAGGATTCCGTCATGGCTACTTCATTGCACAGGAAGCCCTTTCCGCTGCTATTGCTTTGTAGCCACTGCGAACTATCGAGTTCCAACTGCCGTGTGATCTGCAGGAGAAAAACACAGAACGTGTAACCGCGCGGGTTTTGCTTAACCTTTACTCAGTAGCGTCTACAAATAACTGCAGAAACGGCAATAACGGAAATGAATGAAAAGCACAACGGAGTAGGTGTGTCAGTTACACCAGACTCGCCTCAACTATGGCTTTTTCTTCATATTCTGCAAATAAAAAAAATAAAAATAAACACATTAAATGTCATGACACTAAGGAATATAAAGTAATAAAATAAAGTAAGGCTGTATTACTTTCATTACCTGTCGTGTGTACCGGTGAAACCTGGAACCTTCCGGTGTAGATATCGTTTGTGTTGTCAGGGCCGATTTCCACTTCATAGGCTGAGCAGTCAGGAGCATCGTAGGTGGGGCTCGCTGTGTCTGGAAAGAAACGTCACAAGAAAAGAGTAAGAACTAAACAGAAATAGGGGGCTAGCCGTAAAAATGATTTCACAAAACAGTTTCAATGGGGCTTTGAGGGGCTGTAGGGAGTAACGTACTCGTGCTCTCAGTGCTGTCTATAGTGTTCTCCTGGGTGATCATGTCCTGCTGCTTGTAGGTGTAAAGACGCTCTTCAGTTGATTCCATGTCTGCATCAATCTTTCTCAGCTTTACCACATAAGAAAAGTCAGTATTTACTTTGATTTAAGTCCTAAATTCTTAATGACATGAAAACATGATGCTGTGATACCTATCATAGCATCATATCTCTACCTTTCTTCTCCTCCTGCTCTCCTGGCTTTTAGATGACCTCTTGTTTTTGTTCTGTTCAAGCTGAAGCATACGGTAGACACGGACAGCTTCACAACCTTTATTGATGCTGGTGTCCTTCACTTCTTCAATATCTGGCAGTGAGTTCATTGCACAACGGAAGTTGGCTTTCCATGTTTTGGGGTCAGGCTCAGTGATTCCTGGCTTGAACTTGCCTGCAGACATAGTCAGTGTTATGAGGAGTGCTTGGATTAAAAAACAAGGATTTGTGAAACCTTAGGAGTGGCTCCTCACCAATGTGAATTGCCCACTGTTTGAACAGACTGGCATCTTTGTCCATCTCCCATCCATGGCGTGCAGCATGCTTCCAAGGAATGGAGAACATCTTTTTATCCTAAGCAGCCCAAAAAGACACAAGATACTGCGATTGCTATTCATGTGGTTTTATGGAATGCTTCACCAATGTTTGGCAAAATCAAGAGCATGGAGCATGTAAATCATAAATTACTGAATAAAAGCTGTGCCTCGACCTTACCTTATCTACCCAGATAAGTCCAGCAATCGAGTTCGAGTCAATCATATCCTCTAACCAGGGTCGCATGCGCATTCTGGACACAGGCATGATTCCTGAACAAATTAGCGTAAAAAGCTTGAGCTCTTAAAGTCGCATAGAATTCTTTATAATTAACATGGATGAACTTACGCATCTACTTATTATCTTATACTAGCCCATAGTCTCCGACACACACACACTCTCTCAGCTTCACACACGCACACACAGACACACTCTGCAAGTTAATTTGCTTTATTTTTATTTTAGGTATTGTATTAATTATTTTTATGGATTTATTGTTTTGGGCTGTAGAACGAATAATTTGAGTTTTAATTATTTCTTATGGGAAAATTAGATTTGATTTACGAGTATTTTGGAATAAGAGCCCCGCTTCTAGAATGAATTATGCTCATAATCCAAGGTTCCACTGTGTATATATATATATATATATATATATATATATAAAAACAGGAGGAATATTTTGTGCAAACTTTAAAATTTAAACTTTAAACAAATTGCCTACTGTACATATAACAGCCTAAATATAACTGCCTTATGTCACATTTAAAATTACAAAATACATACCTAATTGTGTGAGCTCCTGGGCAGCACAAGGGTTCGTGTAGAGTACTAATGGAAATGGTGGTGGGAGTTCCTGAAGGCAAGAGAGGTGGTTCCAGCTGAAGGGTTTATTTGGATTATTCCTCCATGCGTTTTGCAGTAGTTGGTTGTTTGAGTATGTGTTTGTGGCTGTAGTTGTGTGTGTTTGTGTGTGGTCTACAATAACAGAAAAAGGATATAATAACAACTTATCAACTATCATTGCTAACTAACTACAGAACATAGGAACTAGCTGCACTATTTAAAATGATCTAGAATCGGTTAGCAAACAATGCTGCAATTATTAATGTAACTGGAAAAGACAACAATGGATTTGTAAGCTAAATGCACAATATAATGATTTAAAGAGTATAACATGTAAACAGGTGACTTACGTCTTAATCAGTCACTCACAGGAATAAACATGCAGCAGTCCAGAATGTGCACGGAGAAGTGAGTCCAACCGAACCTCTAGCAGTTGTCCTTGTGCATGTCTGGACTGTCTGAGTGAGAAAACTTTATATATTAATATATTGCTAGGGGGTCCTGTTGGGCTTTCTTACACTAATGGTAAAATATACAGTATATAAAACAAAAAATATATATACATATATATATTGTATATCAAAACGATATAAAGACAGAAATCCAATTTTCTTGTGATACAAAGTCAAATGAACACATGCAAATATAAGGATTATGAAAGCAGGAGTACTTACAGAGTCTGATTAACATGAAATAAAAGCTATTACTAAGTCCTACTGTACCTCTTGGTTTGGAGAAAGCTCTTCTCTGGTTGCAACCTGTACAGTATCTGTGTCAGCTGAGCGAGTCTTTATATTAATAGACGTCTATCAATATAAAGACAAGCGTCAAATGTACTTGGATCCAAGCCTGAGTCCTCTGTGGTGACACCGAACAGGAGCAGCCAAAAGTAGAAGAAGAAAAAAAGGCTGGCAACCCTAGTAGTAGTAGCCTGATTAATTATCTAACTTTTGGAGATTAACACACAGGTTTTAATCTGCTGTAATGAGGAAGCCTGAGTCACTGGGCCCTGGGGAGAACCGTTCCATAGGAGATATTGCTGCAGAGCTCATACACACGTGCACATACGGTACAGATCTGGCCATTAAAAACGCACGTTTCGAGAAAAGGGAAGCTGTGAAAATGAGTTCATCACCTGTAGGGGGCAGTCGTGTTTCAATCTGAAGCACTGTGTGTCTACTGAAGCCGAAAATGTGTTAATCTCTCTTAGGTGCCGATTGACAGCAAGCGACAGAGCTCATAAACCTGTCGAGCTCAAACTGTAAATACTGATATGTATTTATTCTTCATTTTCTTCTCTCCTTCAGTGATGATACTTCTTTGACTGCGCTTTCTCCATTAATTATTATTAGTAGTAGTAGTAATAGTAGGGCTGTGACTTTACACTCTAAAAAATGTATGATGAAACAATATTGTTTTATTGTGTTGATGCGCTTTAAATATACACTAAACAATGAACACTTTTGCAAAGTGAACGTAAGTTGCGCGTGCGCGCTTTTTGATCAAAAGACCGATGAAATCGTTGTTGTGTATAGAGTTTGTTGTGTATAGAGTGATTAAAAACAATACTACACAGGTTATGGTAAATACATTTTCAGACTCTTTCATTGCAGGGATTAAAAAACAGTAACGATGTAAATTTAAGAATCCGTAGAAGCTGAGTGGTCCGCGCACAACCTCTCGCGGGGGAACCTTTCCCTGAATTCGCTGTTTTCATGGGGGAGGGGCTAAGAAACACTCATCTCGGTTTATTCATACAGATGGACCTGTTTTACAGTACATGGAAATTTACAGTGTTGTCACTGAGCGATTTACCCTGACAAAGAACAATATACAGTAAGAACAGTGCCAGCTGTTCCAGATGCCCTAAATCGTGCTTGATCTAAAAGTAATTTAAAATCAGCGTGTGTAAACCCGCGGCTCGCACTTTCACTTTACAAAAGGCAGCGTTTTGATCAAAAGGCTGATAAACGGGTGCAATTTATCAATAAAAATGCAGACAACAGGTCTAGGAAGGAAACGGTTGTTTTTATTTTACAAAATTTGAATATATTCAGTAAATTTGTGAATTACACTGAAAGTATCAACTCCAACTATGAAGACTGATTTAATCGGTACCATTAAACATTTTATTTCTATTTATTCTTTGTTTTGCCAGCGAAATACATTTTAGGCAGGGACGTCTGCTCGGGCTTGTTAATTCGTTTTAAACTCCTCAATTCTGCCAATTCCCTCATCAGGATTTCTATCGATAAATCGCATATGTTTATCTGCCTTTTGACCAAAATGCTGCCTTTTGTAAAGTGAACGTACGAGCCACGGGCTTCCACACAAAAATCAGTCATAAATTCACAATCACATTCCAGCTATTATTTCCAGCCGTGGTCAAATAATGGATGAAATAATTATTCAATGCTGGACACAAACACCAAAAAACATGATGATTATTATAAAAAACCCGAAGCACTTTGTGTTCAAATAAGAATATTTCCTTATATATGTGTTCATTAATGTCTTCTGATTGTGCTCAATGTCGACACATTTTTACGTTTTAACGAAGATATGTTGGCATATTCACGAATCAGGACATTCGCATAGTTAACACTATCAGATAGCCTACTATCAGGAAATTAAATACATTTTAAGACCATTTAAACCGAGGCATTGCCATGTTTTTCATTGTTTTGTCCCTATTAAGACATTACAAGAACTATATAAGAAACTTTTATTGCGCGTGCCGAATTGCGGGATTTTGCAGGACAAAGTGGGCATTCTTAATAGCCACAACTGTCAACATGTAAAACACGGTACACATTTAGGTTTAATTAAACTGAACACCTTTCACATTGTCATGGGCTCAACTTAACAGGACGTCATTTAATTTGGGTTGTTTGCAAAATGCACCCAATGGATTTTGATATACTCCTCCTAGGAAAGTTATACAATCGGCACCATAACAGGTCAATATGATCTCAAGACATTGAGGATGCAAAATTGCGAAAGAATTTTTGATATCTGAAACAGGTCAGTCGTGGTAAGACCTTAAACTTATGGCAAAAAATGGCTAATAACTTCTTTAGTTATATACAGAGGTGGGTAGAGTAATCAAAAATTGTACTCAAGTAAGACTAGCTGTACTTCAAAATAATATTATTCAAGTAGAAGTAAAACGTCGTCATCCAAAATATTACTCAAGTAAGAGTAAAAATGTTTTTGGTGAAAAAATACTCAAGTACTGAGTAACGGTTTCAATCGTAATGTCTGATTTATTTAGTTTTAGAAATTATATAAGCAGCCAGACAAAATTGCCTAATAACTTCCAGAATTACGTCATATTGAGTGACTTCATAGTGTGATGCTTTATTTCCAGCGCCCACGGCTTTTTGGAGGCATTAGCACGTTCAAAAATTACACAGGATACACATCTGCACCCGGGTGGCAATGGTGCAGATGCTTGGGCAACTCACTGTTGCTTACAACTATGTTTAATCTTATATAAATATAATATACTGTATATCACACTATTTTACTTCTGTGGCTGACACTGTATATATTTGCAAATGCTGCCAGGGAAGGAAAAATATAAAACACAGATGTCACTCACAAAGTCATGAGCCACTATTCGGCATACGTTTAAGGTAACATCATGGCTGGATGTGTTTTCCTCATGTGCTCGGCACCTGCTTGGGGTGGACATCATGCAAGGCGGTTATGTCATATTAGTGATGTCATAGTGCTGGGGCCCTAAATAATATTATCATATACAGTATATCAATAGAGAACAAATAATTTTGTGTTAAAATATTTTTTTACAAGGTTTTTCTTTTCGTTAGGTGTGTATGAATTTTCTTTGTCCGAATCTGTATATATATTTTGTGTGTGTTCGTTCTTGTCAAGCAGATGGTCCATACTCCAGTCCAGCTGGTGGCGGTATTGAACCTATACGTTCGCTGCCAGCCGTCAAAACCACAAAGAAGAATAATAAGTAACTCCTCCAGGACTGTGGTTGGCGCTGTGACGCGGTGTGTTATTTTTTTTTCCTGTCTCCATGGTCGTACACAGAAGCAACTAAACCGTAAAAATATATATACAGCTAATTTCCAGGTGTTCCTGTTCTGAAGCTGAACGCCATGTCTTACAACTACGTGGTCACGGCGCAGAAACCGACCGCAGTGAACGCCTGCATCACCGGTTAGTCACGCTCACTACAGCTCTCGCGCGCTACGGTGGTCGGGGCGCGCGACTCCCGCGCTTCAAGGCCTAATGCTAATGCGGATAGCTTGTGTTAGCCTGGGAGCTAGCTCTGTGCCTACCGCGTCACATTTCTGTATAAACGGGTGAATTATATACAAAAAAACACGAGAACACACTGGGTGTTAAAACTGCCTGTTGGAAAATGCCCGCATTTATAAGAGAACGTTATGATTAGCACGTTAGCTAGCTAGCTGTATGGTTTGTTGTTAAGCGCGTGCGTGACGCTGAGGTATTATTGGTGCATAATTAAAACATTTTATCATTTAATACATTAATGCATTATTATATAAATGGTGATTTAATATTCTTTTGGAGATCTTGTCCTTCATGGCAGGGTGATATTTATGAGTTTTCATGTTTATATGAGGCATAGGTTTTTAACATTAAACAGAAATGTGGAATAATACTTAACTAACAAATGTGTGAAATGCACTTAAAGTGTCTCTGAAATTAAAACCCTCCCTCCTGAGGAAAATATGGCTGCAAATTAGGATGAATGTTCAAGAAGCAAAGCACTTCCTGTTCCAGAAGATCAGAACCATCAGCACTTCCTTGGCAAGGGGACACGGCGTACTGACCTCGGGGTCGATGTCTCAAAAACAGTGTCCTCCCACGTCGTGTTTTGTGTAGCCCTCAGAATAAGTCGTGCATAAAGTCGAGTCTTATCTCTTCACTTCATATCCTGCTTAATATACACACACACGCGTTGGATGTTTTAGACGTCCTGTTACCTCCCGCTTGGCGTCTTCAGATGATGGACGAAAGACGACGTATAAAAAAAATCCATGCGGTCTTCATTCTTAACATTTTTCTGGTCGACTGAGATCTCCGACTCGTCCCGTTCACACATGAGCAGTGAGTTAAGGGCTTACCTCATCGCCTTGACGTCACAACATTCAAATACGTATTCAAATGTTATTCGTCATGTCCACAACGCGACGGCACAACGTTCAGTGAAATGCGTACGCGACCACCAGAGAACAGAAAAATAATAAAATAAAGTGTGATGTAAGATCGATCAAATGAGCGCAAAAAAAAAACAGTCAATTTTGGAAAAATAGTTTTAAAAAGCTGTAAAATATTAAAACTAGAAGTATTTAGGGATGTGTAGTGATGTTATATTGAATATCAGCACCTCTGTGATTTTTACAGGCATGAGGACTGCTGTGCTGATATTCAGTACAACAGCACAACTTTGAGTGTGATATTGGTTTTATACAACATATGATTTGTTTCTTTATTTAACCAGTTATTTTGCTCCGCACACACATACCCTTCCATGCCTGGTCGAACTAACTAACCGCGACTGGTAGAGCTGGCGAGTGACAGTTAGTGTAATTAACAAGAGGGGAAAGAAGTTTTAAACTCTTCCTGGTTCCTGGTAGGCAAAAGGTGAGGAGAATAAACCATGGAGGTTGTGGACAGTCCTGAGAAAATCGCCATATTTACTTTATATTTCCACTTATTACACTTTAGAATATCAGCTCCGTTAACTTTCGAGTTCTGGGTTCAAATCCCAAATAGTGTTAAATGGAAAGCTAGTGCACTATGTAGGTTGTACAATCCCTTGTTCCACGCTCCAAGTAGTGACCTTGATCAGCGGTTGAAGAGGGATTTGGGATTCAGCCTTTTGTTAGAAGCTAGTTAGCTTTGTAGCTAAGCGTTAGCTGTGAACAGAACGACATGGATGGTTCAGAGGCGATTCAGAAGGATTTAGAAGTGATTACTGCAGAGACGGCGTGTTGTTTAAGACGACGTAACGTTATCAGACGTGTGTTGTTGCTGAAAGTGCGTCTGTGACTGGGTGTGAATGTGGGTTTTGTCAGGCAGCTGCTCTCTCCTCAGTACTGCAGACCGACTCTCACTCACGCTGAGACACGTATTTAGTTAGTGTCATTAACCACTGGACAACACCTGGGAGATGCCCAGTCATACAGATAGTTACACCTCATAGTGCTGTTATTACCTATTATTAGCACTGGTGGGATGCCTCTTGTCCAATCAGATTACCTGTACGTGTTGAAATAGTAACAATGTTCTTGTGGGTAGTTAACAACAGTATAGCCAGTTGGAGTTGGGAATCACCAGGGCGCAGCCGATGCGATATCATGATGCCCGGGTGTCGATTCGATTTCATTTGGGATTTATCACAATTTTATAAATATTCTGATTCATTATGATTAACTAAGGAAATAATTTACCTACTGCAAATTGTAGTGAGTAGGTTACAGTTTAGGATTATAGAGGAACTGCAACATTTCACAGTCTCAAATGCAGGCATATATTATTTGTCCAAATTTTGTCATGTGTTAACAAAAAGCAGCAAAAAAAAAAAATCAAAAACATGTTGCATCAAGAACAGTTTAAGTAGGCATCCCAATGAACCGAAATTCTTGATTTCCTGGACTAATACAGCCATCTGAAAAACTTTTTCAGGATGAGGACCTTCAATTCTCTACCTTGTTTTGGTGTGTTTTGAACATGGTTGCTGAGATATGACATCATGTCTTGTACTCTGATGTCTGACTGAGAGACACCTTTTTTTCTGGCTGGTCTGATGATGCTGTATGTTTAAAAGTGATGAAGTTTGAGACAATATGTTTTGAACAAATTAATTGTAACAGAAATGAACACGGCCAAATTCACCCTGTTGGTGGTGCTAACTCCCTCGACTTTGTGTCTGTGGACTGCTGTAGGCTCCGAAGGAGAAGAAGGAAACATCTGATTCCAATGCGGTGCTTAATTTATTGTTTTTTAAAGTTATTACAAAGATACCCTTGTTTTTTTAACTTTAATGTGTCACTTTTTGAGAAACCAACTAAAATTTCCTTTCGCTTGTTCCATTAAACATTTTCTATATCGCCCCCCCCCAGTGGCATCTTTCTCCATCTTTCTGACGCAGTTTGTCTGCAGTACTCCTGCTTTTTTTTCTCTTTTTATTCTTTATAACAATAACCGTGGAGATGCACGTGCCTTGATGAGGTGCTCCTGTACCTGCAGGTCACTTCACCTCAGCTGAGGATCTGAACCTTCTCATAGCGAAGAACACGCGTCTGGAGATCTATGTGGTCACGGCGGAGGGGTTACGGCCGGTCAAAGAGATCGGCATGTACGGCAAGATCGCCGTCATGGAGCTCTTCAGGCCCAAAGTGAGTCGCCGTGTTGCATTTTGATTGCGCTAATTATTGTGTGTTACGTATTTCATGTTAATTCTGTTGTTCATGTCTGCAGGGTGAAAGTAAGGACCTTCTGTTTATTTTGACGGCTAAATATAACGCCTGCATCTTGGAGTACAAGCAGAACGGGGACAGTATCGATATCATCACTCGTGCTCATGGAAACGTCCAGGTAGAACGTCAAACCACCAGCGTATAACACTAACCGCTAATTAACGAGAGTGTCATGATGTACAAGCACACACAATCTCAGAAACAGTGGGAGAATAATTTTTCTGTGCTGAGATAAGGCGGCGTCAAGGGGTGTGTCTATAAAATGAATATGACATTAACAGGTTTTCTCATCCACAGAACACACCTGTGCTGAGGTCAGGAATCAAAACATATTTATTTTTTTTCTAACACTCCATCCACCATGTTTATGAATGCACCTTTAAACCTTATTCCTGACGTTTAGGATCGGATCGGGCGCCCGTCAGAGACCGGGATCATCGGTATCGTGGACCCGGAGTGCCGTATGATCGGCCTGCGACTCTACGACGGCCTTTTTAAAGTCATCCCTTTGGATCGGGACAACCGCGAGCTCAAAGCGTTTAACATCCGTCTGGAGGAGCTGCAGGTGATAGACGTGCACTTCCTGTACGGGTGCCAGGCTCCAACCGTCTGCTTTATATATCAGGTACCAGAGACCGTCCTTAAATATAGTAATTATAATGAAAATATCTCTGCATAAAATGATCGATTTAAAGTGATAAGTATCAGTACACCTAAAATCTATTACATATCATGTTCAAGATTTTACGTAATTCTGTTTTTAAACATTTAGTTCATTTTTTGAGTGTATATAAAATATCTTTTTTCAACAGCATTTATATATTTATTAAGCTTAAATTATATTAATTAAGTAACTTGTGTTTATTGAGTGTCTTTTAATGTAAAAAGATTTTCTTTAAGAGATATTTATTAAACTAATAGATAATAACTTGTATGAATGTTAGTTCATTAAGATTAATTTATAAGACTTCATTAGGTTATGCTAAAGCTGTTCATAATTATGTTTTAAACATGTTTGTTCATTAAACAGTTTTAAGTGTTTAGTCTTTATAAAGGAAACATGTTAATTATTACTGAGCAGTAATACCTTTTTTTTGTATTTAATAACAGCTTTTACTTTTATATAAACAAATAAATAAGAGTTGCAAGTTAATTTTAGCAGGTGGTTTATCATTTCACCCTGGCTTGAAAATTCCAAAAAAAAAAGTTTTTGTAGACATTAAATTTTAAAAATGAATGTTTTTTTGGCGCCAAGGCTGTGTATCATGATGTACGTTTTGTATCGTATTGTAGAAATCAGTGTCACAAGATGATATTTTTGCCGTATCGACTCACTTTTATCAGCTGATTGTTAAACTAGGTCATATTCATTCTATTAATTGCTTGGATAGTCCTGCTTAACGACATATAATTTATATCCCAACAATTAATTAATTCATGTCAGTTATTTACTTTTATTTAATTTATTCATATTCACTTTTTGTGATGAGATTTATTCTTGTTCGGTGATTTTATCTTACATGTTCTGCACTTCTCTCCAGGACCCTCAGGGACGACACGTGAAGACGTACGAGGTGTCGCTGAAGGAGAAGGAGTTCAGTAAGGGTCCGTGGAAACAGGAGAACGTCGAGGCGGAAGCCTCCATGGTGATTCCCGGTGAGCTGAGTTTGGACACATCAGGAGAGTTGTTATGAACACTTGTATAACTTGGTGGAAAAATGTGATTTGTGTGTTTTGTGTTTGCAGTTCCAGAGCCATTCGGTGGCGCTATAATCATCGGGCAGGAGTCCATCACCTATCACAACGGAGATAAATACCTGGCCATCGCACCTCCGACAATCAAGGTACCTCAGACCCTGGTGAAATGATGAAAAGGTGAAGATGTCTGTGTGAATACTAAGCGAACCAGAGCTTCACACTAGTGAACCACAACTAATGTAGTCGGCCAAAGCATAAAATAGTGTGAACACACACTTATCATCGAGGAGACTTGTTAAGCGTGATGGTTTCTATAGTAACACCTGAGTCACAGAGAGCCTCGGTAGCTGTAAGGTGACGTTTATTATGGAACGAGTCTCCAGTGAGAGTCAGAAATCTAACTGTAACTAATGTGTCTATAATCAGGAATGTGTCCTGTTCTTAACATGAAGCAGTTTTTTGTATTTTATTGAGTGAGTTTGTTATCTGAATTCTGTAGCAAAGCACGATCGTGTGTCATAACCGCGTGGACCCGAACGGCTCGCGCTATCTTCTGGGTGACATGGATGGAAGGTTGTTCATGCTCCTGCTGGAGAAGGAGGAACTGATCGATGGGTCCATGGTGCTCAAAGATCTACGGGTGGAACTGCTAGGAGAGGTGAGCGCTCAAGATTAATGGTGTGTGTGTGTTGGAATAGGTGTTGTTTTTCTATTTATGTGTGCGCTCATATTGTGTGTGTGTGTGTTTGTTTCCAGACATCCATCGCTGAGTGTTTGACCTACCTGGATAACGGAGTGGTGTTTGTTGGCTCCAGGCTCGGAGACTCTCAGCTTGTTAAAGTCAGTCACATTTTTATTATTCCCGTATGAGACCTGAGACTTTCTGGAGTAATTAAGTGTGTGTGTATATGTGTGTGCAGCTAAATGTGGACAGTAACGATCAGGGCTCGTACGTGGCGGTGATGGAGACGTTCACTAACCTCGGCCCGATTGTAGACATGTGTGTGGTGGATCTGGAGCGCCAGGGTCAGGGACAGGTGAGACCACGCCCGTCCTTTTGATGGCTGCAGTAAAGAGATCAGTCGCCTGTTTGAAATACAGAGCAGATACAATGCTCATTATAACACACACACACTGACTGACATTTGTTTAGTCCTTTACTATAATAAAAAGTACTTGTTTTAGGGTCGTGGCTTGTGATCATAAGTAGGTCACATGACCAGGACATGCTTGGGGATGATTTGCATTAGCCTTGCTAAATCGTTCTTTATTGTGCATTTATAATGAAGTCAAAGTGCAGACTGGTGTAAATAAGCCCCGCTTTAATATTTTAGTACTGAACATGTCCTCTTGCCGTAGCTGGTGACCTGCTCCGGGGCGTTTAAGGAAGGATCTCTAAGGATTATCCGTAACGGTATAGGAATCCACGAGCACGCCAGTATCGACCTGCCTGGGATCAAAGGTCAGTGTTAAAAGAGGTTTAATGCAAAGTAACGCTCTTTTCATGTTGCTTTGGATCAAAGGAACCAAATGGGTCATAACAATCGGAACATATTTCGTTCTCTGATCTTATCATTATTAACATGATCTGTGCTGGTGAACAACTTTTACCTGAATGTGCACACGACCGCTCCAGTCGGCAGACGGAGCTTATTTTGCGACATCATATTATCTCGTTCATATGTAGCCCCGCCCATACATCATTTTTTACTTGGTGGTTGTAGTTACAAGTCAATTAAATTTATTTCTCCTTTATGTGTATAGACTCATGTACAGATAATTACAAGTTGATTTTCTTTAGAACTACTCTGTGTTACTATTTAAAGTGAAGTGGTGTTGTTTCATACTGGTGTATAATAACGGTTTTATGTAATTCAATAAATCGCGACATCACAGGCGACAGGTCTGGAATCGAACCTTGGCATTGTTTCGTTTCTTATTTGTGACATAAAATTGATTAAAATGTCAAATCTAAGGGCCTATTTTGTTGCTTTAAGGGTTTGATCTCGACCTGCTGACAGACGGAGTTCAAGCTGAATTATTAAACTGCTACACGTATTTCTATTCCTATTTTTTTTCCCATTTATTTATTTATTTTGTTTGTAGGATTGTGGCCTCTTCGCTCGGAGGCAGGCAGAGACACAGACGACATGCTGGTGCTTTCATTCGTCGGCCAAACCAGGTACGACTCTTCAGCTTTATCATTCATTTTTATATTTTTCTTTTTCTCCTTTTTTTTTTTTTTGGAGCATTTGTTAATTGTTGATTTCATGTGCTTTAATCAGAGTGCTGATGCTGAGTGGAGAGGAAGTGGAGGAGACCGAACTTCCAGGGTTTGTCGATAACCAACAGACGTTCTTTTGCGGAAACGTGGCTCACCAGCAACTCATTCAGGTGCTCGTTTAGCGCTTTACACAAACTTTGCATCTTTTAGTTTTCATTCTTGTAATTATGATGGGTTTCGTTTGGCTTTGTACTGTATGTTTACACATTTCATTTTGGAGTAGGCAGTCAGTGAGAGACACAACCAATAGTGTTTGAGTTAAAAAAATAAATAAAATTAAATAGGTGAAACCTAAATGTGGCATAGATTCTTAAGAGGATTAATTGGATGAACAGAAGCGCAAGACAGAATGATTAGATTTTGATTTTACGTTAATTTATTATTATAATTTCTTTTGTTTGTGTGTGTTTCAGATCACTTCCGGCTCAGTGCGACTGGTCACACAGGACAGCAAGGCTTTGACTAGCGAATGGAAGGAGCCTGAGGGCAGGAACATCAGCGTCGCTGCGTGCAACTCCACCCAGGTGGTGCTGGCTGTGGGACGAGTGCTGTACTACCTGCAGATCCTCAGTGGTGAACTGAAACAGATCAGGTAATACATGTAATCATTGCATCTACATTCTAGAGATATGTGGGCGGAGCTAGACACAGCGCATCTCACTGATGGGTCAAAACTGAATTTTCTATTGCAGTGTAGTGAAGTCAGTGTCTGCTTAATGTTTATTGTTTCAGGATATTACGCTGGTTTAAGTAGATGTTTATCAATTGTAAATATTTTATATAATATATTCATATTATACATTTTTTATGAATTATAAATATTTGTAAACAAATAAATGATAAACATTGTAAGTGGTTGAACCACTAGATGATCCGAGTGTTTTTTTTTTTTTTTGGTGTTTTTTTTTTTTTTTTTTTCAAAAGTGCTGTAATAAAGTCACCATTAAAGCAGGTCTGGTTTTATTTAAATACTTTTTATATAACTAAAAAAAAATATTACAGACGATATAAAGTTATATATTTCTCCCTTACTTTCACCTCAAATTATTTTCTGATTTGTTAGTAAAATTCACTGGAGTGAGCTGGTGAATCAGATTCTCTCTCTCTCTCTCTCTCTCTCTCTCTCGCAGTTCCACAGAGATGGAGCACGAGGTGGCGTGTTTGGACATCACACCTCTCGGGGAGAGCGTCGGAGAGTCCAGCCTGTGCGCCGTGGGTCTGTGGACGGACATCTCGGCCCGAGTCCTCCGCCTGCCCTGCTTCAGCCCTCTCCATAAGGAGATGCTGGGTGGAGGTGAGAGGAGGGGAGATGGGAAATTAACAGGATCATTAAACCCTACAGATTAGCAGAGTGATGTGTAATGGCTCGTGTAATGCCTGATTGGTAGTTTATACTCACGCACACGGAGACTCCGATCCTAATGACGCAGAATAGCGAGTGAAATTTAGAGCGGGGGGTCGGAAACGGAGACATCCGCACGTCGTGGCTGAGTCTCATCTCCGTCATTGTGCCTGAAGTCAAGTGTAAACGTCGATCGCTTTTACGCCTTCGTCTAGCAGGAAAATTTCAGCAAGCCAGAGTCCCGGTTTGACTTGAACACCTCTTTTGTAATTTTACTGCTGCAGTCAGGTTTTACTGATGCGGCTCATGGGAAAGTCATTTTTTATTTTAATCAAATGAGACATTAGGTCAAAACATTAAAGAGGAGATGGATGTGAGGTGGACTGAGTGGAAAAATGTGAGTTTTAGGGGGTTGGAAATTTTTGCCATAGCCATTTAAGTGATTTATTTATTTATTAATTTATATATGTTGTAATGAAGGCAGTAAAGAAGAAAGAGTTTAAAAAATGTCATGAGTGACTTTAGTGAAAATTTAGGTTCTGTGATTTGTTTCATACAGCATGAGCGTTAACTTGCTCTCTCTCTCTCTCTCTCTCTCTCTCTCTCTCTCTCTCAGAAATTATTCCGCGCTCCATCCTGATGACGACGTTCGAGGGGAGCCATTACTTGTTGTGCGCCCTGGGAGACGGCGCTCTCTTCTACTTCGGCCTGGACTTGGACACAGGTCGGCGAAAACGTCTACACCGTTCACTTCACCATATCAACCAATAGACGCTCTCGTTTTATTATTCTTTTAATATTTAAATCTGTTCAAGTCCCTGTGAATGAGCTGTTACTATAGAAACCGCAACACAGAAGGTAGAATGAGATTAGGCTTTTCTTTTTTTATTATTATTATTAATCAGATCTATTGAACTCTATTGACATTGTCTTTGTTAAAGATGTTTTCGGCTTCCGTTTGCCTTCCAGGGATCATCAGACCATTTTAATGATTGAATGGTAAAACAATTTGTATGAAGTGGAGTTTTTTTTTTTTTTTTTTACGATGCAAACCACGTGGTGTAAAGAGTCACGTGACTCGGGCTCGGCTCATAGAGAGCTTGAAAGAAAGAGACGCAAGCGAACGTTAACTGAGAGTCTGCATTTAAGAAGAGACTTGAAGTCGCCGAACGCTTGTTAATCAGAGCGGAGTTCTCGTAGGGCAGCAGTTTAAACGATAACACTGCACACATTTACATAAAATTCATCTTCAGTCATACCGCTGGTTCTTTGAAGTACCGTAAGCTGTGCACATTTCAGATTCACCAATTATTCTGTCTTTTTCACATATAAAAAAGTATGAAATTTCTGTGTGTGTGTGTAGGCACCTTGACCGAGCGGAAGAAGGTGACCCTGGGCACTCAGCCCACCGTGCTCCGAACCTTCCGCTCTCTTTCCACCTCCAACGTGTTCGCGTGCTCCGACAGACCCACCGTCATCTACTCCAGCAACCACAAGCTCGTCTTCTCCAACGTCAACCTCAAAGAGGTCAACTACATGTGTCCCCTCAACTCTGAGGGATACCCAGACAGGTGTGTGTGTGTGTGTGTGTGTGTGTGTGTGTGTGTGTATACGTGTGCACATATATAAACACAGTGGTGGCCAAAACTATTAAGATAAAAAGTGATATTCAATGTTATGACAGTTTAATGACAGTTGAGATAAAAAGAATAATTTATTTTGTGCAGTACAATTGCTAGACATCAATCAGTATTTAATATTAAATCATTTATTCTACAAAACCGGCTGGACGTAAAGTCAGAAAGGCATCTGCAGCAGTCTGGTGCGTTTGGGCACAGAGAGAACTATAATACACGGCATATGCTATGCTAATACTTTTGGCTGCCTGTGTGTGTGCGTGTGTGTGTGTGTGTGTGTGTGAGTCTAAGGGAGGACAAGAGGATCAGTGTTTTTCTATCAGTTGTGTGTTTTATGTAAACTACAAAAATTTCTGAAACTGGAAATTTTTATTTGATGTAGGTTTAATTTAAAGTTGTACGTCGGTGGATATTTAAGTCGATTGTGTATTATAGTGTAATAATAATATTATGGGATTCTTTTTGTGAATGTAAGCTCACGATCGTTGTTTAATCTTTGTCACAGCTTGGCTCTGGCCAATAACAGCACTCTGACCATCGGCACCATCGACGAAATCCAGAAGCTCCACATTCGCACTGTACCTCTGTACGAGTCGCCCAAGTGAGTCTTTTATACACTATAACTGTCCCGATACACTTTTTAAATTTGTTTTTATTTTTTTGGATTGTTGAGATTGAGTGATTGCTCTACTGCGTTACATTTTGTGAAGATGTTCTCGTTTTGTGTTATAAATCCAGCGCACTCGCTCAGCGCTACACTTCACACCGGGCTTTTTGTTTTTCAGTTGAATAAAAAAAAAATTCAAGAAAAATCTACTAATACTGATAAGTTCAAGCCTTCGTTTCCAAAGTCAACGAGTGATCATGTTAAATAATTATGATCTCGGTGTAAACCAAACCTTTTCTCCATAATCAAGCAGCTCTACTTTATTTATTTACTTATTTACATATTTCCTTTTTTAAACACTGATGCAGTCTACACGCTCTCTCTCTTTTCACTCCTTTGTGTTTGCGTACTTTAATTTGTTTGCTTTCGCTCCCTTCTGTGTTTCTTTCATGTCTGTCTTCATACGTCTCCACTTATTTCTTCCTTCATTCCTTTTTTTTAAAATTTGTCCTTCCTTGCAAACTTGTGCTTATTTCATTACCTCAAGTTTTTTCTTAAGTGCAAATGTACTTCCTTCTTTATCACAATACCTTATTTGTTTACCATTAATTTACTTTTTTTTTTTTACTGCTCCTCATTTCTTTCTGTCCTTCTATACTTATGTGCTCGTTTGTCATTCCATTTTCTTCGTTTGTGTTTAGCTACTCATTCTAGAAACTTCTGCGTTCCTTTATATGTTTAACTCCTTACCTCTCTATACATTTCATTCTGTAGTTGCTTTTCCTTTTCACTTCCTTCCTTCCATCTTTCAGCTGTTTCCTCTGAACCTGTCCTAAAGACTCCTTTATTAAAGATTATCGGGTTTCACTTTATTCCCAGGTCTGATTATCTGATTACCTCACCTCTGTCTGTCTCTCTCAGGAGGATCTGTTATCAGGAAGTGTCCCAGTGTTTCGGCGTGCTGTCCAGTCGAGTGGAGATGCAGGACGTCAACGGCACCACGGCTCCCGTACGCCCCAGCGCCAGCACTCAGGTAGGCTCAGTAACTCCTGACGCAGCGTGACGGTTCTTTTTAAAACTGTTTAGACGTCCTGTTGAGACTTGACTTCCTGTCCTCAGGCTCTGTCCAGCAGCGTCAGCTCCAGTAAGCTCTTCCCCAGCAGCACGTCCCCTCACGAGACGTCCTTCGGTGAGGAGGTGGAGGTGCACAGCCTGCTCGTGGTGGATCAGCACACTTTTGAAGGTATTTAATTTAATCCTCGGCGGCGGTTGAGTCGTAGCCTTGTGCGTTCGTGTGTGTGTGTGTGTGTGTGTGTGTGTGTGTGTGGTGGCCCTGCGAGTCGTTAACGCTCATGTTGTCGTCGCAGTTCTTCACGCGCACCAGTTCCTGCCCAGTGAGTACGCTCTCAGCCTGGTGTCCTGTAAACTGGGAAAAGATCCCGGCGTCTACTTCATCGTCGGCACCGCCATGGTCTACCCCGAGGAGGCGGAGCCTAAGCAGGGTCGCATCATCGTCTTCCACTACACGGACGGTAACTTCCTTTCACTAACATTAGACTGAAAGTACAGATTTAAATAAAAGCCGTGAATCTAAACATGACTCTTTTTTTTCTCTCTTCTTGTCGTTAGGAAAACTCCAGACTGTAGCAGAGAAGGAGGTGAAGGGCGCGGTTTACTCCATCGTGGAGTTCAACGGAAAACTGCTGGCCAGCATCAACAGCACTGTGAGACACACACACACACGCATACGCAGGTTTAGAGATGAGGTGTGTGTATGTGATTTATTTATTTATTAATTAATTAACCTCTTTGTTCAGGTGCGCCTGTACGAGTGGACGGCAGAGAAAGAGCTGAGGACGGAGTGTAATCACTACAACAACATCATGGCTCTGTACCTGAAGACTAAAGGAGACTTCATCCTGGTGGGAGACCTGATGAGATCGGTGCTGCTGCTGGCCTACAAACCCATGGAGGGAAACTTCGAGGAGGTCAGAGCTTCACACCCTCACACTTCAAGAGAGAGGGACAGAGGGAGAGACAGACAGAGGGAGAGACAGACAGACAGAGGGAGAGACAGACAGACAGAGGGAGAGACAGACAGACAGAGGGAGAGACAGACAGACAGAGAGGGAGAGACAGACACAGAGAGGGAGAGACAGACAGAGAGGGAGAGACGGACAGACAGAGAGGGAGAGACGGACAGACAGAGAGGGAGAGACGGACAGACAGAGAGGGAGAGACGGACAGACAGAGAGGGAGAGACGGACAGACAGAGAGGGAGAGACGGACAGACAGAGAGGGAGAGACGGACAGACAGAGAGGGAGAGACGGACAGACAGAGAGGGAGAGACGGACAGACAGAGAGGGAGAGACGGACAGACAGAGAGGGAGAGACGGACAGACAGAGAGGGAGAGACGGACAGACAGAGAGGGAGAGACGGACAGACAGAGAGGGAGAG
>QMIH01000097.1:698314-716998 GCA_003987875.1 Clarias batrachus
AGGGAGAGACAGAGAGAGACAGGGAGAGACAGAGACAGTGAGAGACAGAGACAGGGAGAGACAGAGAGAGGGAGAGAGACAGAGGGAGAGAGAGAGACAGAGGGAGAGAGACAGAGGGAGAGAGACAGACAGACAGAGAGAGAGAGAGAGAGACAGACAGAGAGAGAGAGAGAGAAGTCTAACTCATGAAGCTCATCATTCCTAGTTTTTATGTTTTTGTTTTTTTCCTCAAGTCAAGGCTATGATTGTTTTTGCTAACAGATGGAGACCTTGTAATGTCTTTTTGTCTCTCCGTGTCTCCGTCTCTGCCTGCTCATCTCTCATTCTCTCACACACAAAGTTGTGATTGATCCGTTTCTCACTCTCGGATCTCTTTATTTTTCTTGTTTCTCTCGTTATCTGCTTCTCTTCTAACTCTTCTTGCTTTGTGCATCTTTTTCTCTCTTCCTGTTTCTATTATCTTTCAGACTTTTTTGTCTCTTTTGTTCTCGTCTTTCTTTTGTCTTTCTCTCTCTTTGTGTTTCTGTTCATCTTTACACGTTTCTCTTCATCTCTCTTCTTCTTCTACCACTCTCTTGCACTGTTTCTTTCTTTATCTCCCTTTCAGTCTCCCCCTTTTTCTGTCCTTCTGCTTTTCTTATGTCCGTCCCTGTTGCTTTCTTTTAAATCTCACCGCATCTGTCTGTCTTTCTGTCTCTGTTTATCTCTCCCTCTCTCTTATATTCCATCTTTTTTGTTGTATGTTTGTTATTCTTGATTGATTTTTTTTTTTACTCTTTGACTCTCTCTCTGTTTCTCTATTGCTCTCTCTATCTGCCTCACCTTTCTCTGCCTCTATCCCCTCTCTCTCTCTCTCTCTCTCTCGCTCTCGCTCTCGCTCTCTGTTTCTCTTCATTGCTTTCTGTTTGTATTCACCTGTTCTTTGTCTTTTTCTGTATCTGTCGCTGTCTTGCTATCTTTCTCACTGTCTCCATCCATTTATATTTTTTAATAAATAGGTTAAAGCGTTCTATTTAGACAGATCCATATATATATAATAAAAATATCTTCCCTTTTCTTCTGGTTGTTCCTCAGATCGCCCGAGACTTTAACCCGAACTGGATGAGTGCGGTGGAGATTTTGGACGATGATAATTTCCTGGGTGCTGAGAACGCCTTCAACCTTTTCGTGTGTCAGAAAGACAGGTACCGGTGGTGGGGGATTGTTCCGGTTCCCTCGCTCGGGGCCCTGAGTCTGGGTGGGGCATGTGGGAGGGGCTTACTGCGCATATTTAATTAGAGTGGCGTGAATTATAGAAGCAGGGACTTTATTCTGTGAAAGACCAGACTCGTGTACGATTTAAATAATCCTCCTAAACCAGACTGAAGTGTGTGTGTGTGTGTGCGCGCGCGTGTGTGCGTGTGCTGTGGCAGCTTCTGTTTCTCTCTTTATTGCAGTGTAAACTAATAATCTCACATTTATTAAATATATCACTACATTTTGTTCTCCGCTGAGAGCTCTAATCCCCTCTCTCTCTCTCTCTGTCTCTGTTTATTTCTCGGTTTTAAACTGTAATTTTCCTCCCTGTTTCTCTCTCTCTCTCTCTTTTTCTCATTCACCCTGTCACACTCTCTCTCTCTCTCCCTCTCTCTCTCTCTCTCTCTCTCTCTCTCACTTTCTCAGCGCCGCCACCACTGATGAGGAGCGCCAGCACCTACAGGAAGTGGGCGTCTTCCACCTGGGCGAGTTTGTGAACGTGTTCTGTCACGGCTCCCTCGTGCTGCAGAACCTCGGCGAGAGCTCCACCCCCACACAGGGTTCTGTGCTCTTTGGAACCGTTAACGGGATGATCGGTAAGGGGCTGGTGGGGGGGGGGTCTTTTAATTTAAGTCCCAAAATCATCAAGCGAGGCTGCTGATGGAGTCCAAGATGATCTGTAGTCTGATTATTCAATCTGATCTCAGCGGTAACATCAGTCTGAGCAGCTCTCTAACACTCAGAGTGTTGTGGTGTTGTCCTCCCGGTCTGCTGGTGTCTAAACACGAACACTCACTCTTTCACTCAGTGTGTGTGTATACACAGTGTATATAAACACATCACACATGTTTATATATAGACAGGTGTTTATTATAAAAAAACAGCTGTTTGTCTATAATGAGTAATCAGTGTACGGTGCAGGAGCAGACCTCGAGCCTGTTGAAAACAATGACACGCGTCTCTCTCTCTCTCTCTCTCTCTCTCTCTCTCTCTCTGTCTCTCTCTGTCTCTCTCTCTCTCTCTCTCTCTCTTGTCTCCGCCTCCTCCCTTTCTCTCAGGTCTGGTGACCTCCTTGTCAGAGGGCTGGTACAGTTTATTGATGGATTTACAGAATCGACTCAACAAGGTCATTAAGAGTGTGGGGAAGATCGAGCACAGCTTATATCCTTTCAAAGAAAAAAAAATATTGGCACCCTCTGAGGTTGCTTTACCTCAGAGGTCTTACCTTGCTTCGCGAGACCTGAGCATCGTTTATCTTTTCAGCATCATATTTATAAAAAAGAAAAAAAGTTTTTACCAAAAGAAATAAAATAATCAATTCCTTAACCGTGATCACCTGGAGATCGTTCAACACGGAGAGGAAGACGGAGCAGGCCACGGGTTTCATCGACGGAGATCTGATCGAAAGCTTCTTGGACCTGGGACGCGCCAAAATGCAGGAAGTGGTCAGCACGCTACAGGTATATTTAATGACGGCTCGCTCCCAGTGGGATGCTCAAGTGTGTGCGCGTGCGGCACCGTTTGATTGATATATATGTGTGTGTTTTTAGATTGATGACGGCAGCGGGATGAAGCGAGAGGCCACAGTGGATGAAGTGATAAAGATAGTGGAGGAACTCACCAGGATCCACTAACCCCACTGCGCTACTCAACGCTATGTACATAGATATAAATAAACCAGACAGGTGTGTGTGAGCGTGTGTGTGTGTGTGAGAGAGAGAAAATAGATGTGTGCTGGAGAGAATCAGAGAGGGATGGGTAAGTGTGTGTGTGTGTGTTTTGGTGTTACACTCCTCGAGGTTTGGCCCATCTCTCTTTTCTGAGCATCTCATCCTGGAATTAAAATTTATCGCAGACATTTGTAGAACTGATCACTATGATGATTTAGAGTGTGTGTAAGAGAGTGTGAGTGTGTGAGAGAGTAATTGCACTTGTGTGCGTGTGTGTGTGTGTGTGTGGTGTTTAAAGAGGAAGGGATGACCCGTAAGCGCTTCATCACGTTGATTGAGCGAGAGATGTGAAGGGACGCTGGTCCTTAGTTGTTTGTTTTTTTCCCTCAAAACTCTCTTTGCTCGATCTTTACTTTTAATAAAGCTTAATCCACTGAAGTTTCTGTTTTTCCGTTTGTGTTCACAGTGCTGGAGCTTCGCCAGCTAAATAAAGTCGGATTTCTATCATTAATCAGTCAAAAGTGTCACATGATCAGCCGTTTCGTCTGAACGATTAACACACGAACACCGATTCGTCAGTGAACACCTCCACGGTCGCAGCTGGATTCTGATTGGGTCGTGGTGTTGATTAGTTTTCCACAAATACTGCTGGTCAAATACAAATAAAATCTCAGGTTCTCATTAAAGCGCTCATTCGGCTTCTACAGCTGATAATTACATCGCTGTTAAACATCCAGTATTTTAAAGAGATGCGTCTTCTGATTAATGTTGATGTAAGGAGTCTCCAGTTTTAGAAATAAATCTTAATTTTAGTCTGTACACTTCCTCAGGAGATGTTTATTTAAAAATGTATTAGTTTCGAGAGAAAGATGACTGATGTTAATAGTTAATGTTACTCTGAGTAGATCAAAAAGTATGACATCATTCTGTAATTATAAAAAAATGAAATAAAATGTTAATTATTGTCAGATTGCTTCGGTATACGAGGAGAAACATCAGTCCACATCACACTACTCTGTTGTTGATGGTTTTCCTCAGACAGTATTACCTGCAGTGTTTTCATGATGTTTACTTTTGATTACCAAGCGAATGGTGACCGTCCACATTATAGATGTTGAATCAAAGGATTTAGTGAAAGTACAAACATTAACCTGGGAGGAAGAGAAGGTTCATTTTGCACCCTTGTCCGGTTCGACGGATGTTTCAGTGAGAAGTGAACCCACACGTTGGCAGTGTTTTGAAATCAGACCGAACAACAGACAATAAAAATTCTGTTTCTAAAAACAGTTTTAGATATTGTAGATGAAGGTATTGTAGATGAAGGTAAACCCATAAAATTACATTTCTATTTTAGAAATCCGTCCATTAAGTATAATCATCTAAGGATATGTATTATGTTTTATTCATATACATTTTATTTGTATAGCACGTTTAACAACGGTCATTGTTTCAACGTAGATTTACAGAATCACTGCATCTTGTGTTTCTTTCTCTCTCGTCTTAATTAAAACCCTTGAAAAGCTTTGACTCATTTATGAAATGCAATCTTGATTAAAATAAAACAATAATCTTAAAAAAGCTCAAAACCTTAGCTGTTAATGCATTGGTATTAACTTCAAAAGGTGTTGATTTTCTTTAAATTGCCACCAGGGGGCACTGATGGTTTTGGATGTTTTTTTAATCTTAAAAGTACATGACATGAGGTCACACAGAGCTGCAAACAGACCTTTATGGATTTAAACCCCAGACTGGCCTCTAATATGTACCAGACTAAAGCTGCAGAATAACCCTGAAAATCTGCTGTTTACTGACCAAAAAAATCTCATAATCTCTCAAAACATTGCGGGAGACCTGAGACGGGCCTCAGCCGATGCTGTGCAAATGTACATCATATACAAATACATATAATATCTATTATACAGTTTCCCTTTGGGATTAATAAAGTACTCTGTCGATAAATCTATCTACATATGCTCCATCTTCAAGCCCAAAGACCCCTCCCATTACATAACATCACAACCCAAACTCCTCCCATTACATCACATCACAACCCAAACTCCTCCCATTACATTACATCACAACCCAAACTCCTCCCATTACATAACATCACAACCCAAACTCCTCCCATTACATCACATCACAACCCAAACTCCTCCCATTACATCACATCACAACCCAAACTCCTCCCATTACATCACATCACAACCCAAACCCCTCCCATTGCATGAAATCATGTCACAAACCCCTCCCAGTATATTACATCATAACCCAAACCCCTCCCAATACATTACATCATAACCCCAAACCCCTCCCAGGATATTACATCATAACCCCCGAACCCCTCGCATTGCATGAATTCATATCACAAACCCCTCCTAATACATTACATCATAACCCCAAACCCCTCCCATTACATAACATCACAACCCAAGCCCCTCCCATTACATTACATCACAACCCAAACCCCTCCCATTGCATGAATTCATATCACAAACCCCTCCCAATACATTACATCATAACCACAAACCCCTACCAATACATTACATCATAACCACAAACCCCTCCTAATACATTACATCATAACCACAAACCCTCTCACAGTAGATTGGTGATTAGGGTGAAATAAACTGATTTACATATTATCAATATAGTTCATTACAATTGTGAATACATGAGGCTAAAACCTAATTCAGATACTGCTAGGTTGATTTACAATTATTTGTTATTTCTCAAGACAGTAAACAAATAAATAAAAGTCCAGATGTAAAACATCAGATTTTGGTTCCCATTCATTTTTAATCTTTGATGCACAGATAATGTATTTCACATTTCACGCTGTATGGATCAGTTAAGGAAAACAAAAGGGAAAAGAGAGAGACATCTGGAGTTTATGAGGCTGTATCTTTGAGTTACTCCTGGAATGTAGTGTGACCTTGAGTTACGTAACAACAGTAAATAAAGGCTGTCTTATTTAATGAGTGAGGTGTACAGCGTTTTGTTTCTCTGCCGCTTCCCAACAGACTTCTGCTCGAGTACAATATGGCCTTGTTAAATGATAACAAAGGGAGAATAAAATGGTGAAACATCAGAATGTTTAAAGATTATGAGCTTATAATGTACTTCACTGGGATGTTTAAAGCTTGTCCCACCATCAGGACATGGTATGGCAAATAATTTACAAATCTATTACAGACGGTGCAGTGCTCCCCTGGAGCAAACTCCCTACAGCGATCACGTCAAGGGCACACTCAAGTGCCGAAGAACGCTAAGCTGACAGCTGCTAAGGTCCGTGTCCATGACTCTCTCGTTAGAACGAGAAAGGAGCGGTTTGTCTCGGAAGAGAAACAACGCTGCTGTTCAAGTTAGCAGAAGAAGCACCTGAATAATCCAGTGATGAACAATATCCTGTGGGGAAATGAGCCGAGTTGATCTTTATTGCCAAATTACCTCAGAATCAAAGCCTTATCCTGATTGGGAAGCATGAGGGAGCGAGTGTAATGGTGTGAGGCCGATTCTCCGCCTCAGGGCCTGGATGTTTCACAGCTTTTCAGGAACAAATGCATTTTTGAGTTGGATCAGTTTTATCAGTGGAATTAATCAGTAGAATTGCAGGGCAGCTGGGACATCAGGACGTCCATCATGCAGGGCTGAGCCAGAAGACTTTGTAAATAAGAAATGTGGCCAAGTCGGCCTTCTGAGATTGAAATCGATACGTCATAACCAAAACCCCTCCTGAGATATCATAAATATTACTCCTCTCAATATAATAAAATATAAAACCTAAAAATCTACAGATCATTACATCGTAACTTGAACTATCAATCCTTACGTCGCAGCCTAAACCACTACCAGTCGTTATGTCTTACCTTAAACCACTACCAATCAGTACGGCGTAACCAAAACCATTATCGATCATTACAACATGACCTCAACTACTATCGATCATTACCGCGTAACCTAAACCACTATCGATCATTACAACATGATTTACACCAATACCGATCATTACAACATGACCTCAACCACTATCGATCATTACCGCGTAACCTAAACCACTACTGATTGTTAGGCCGTGACCTAAACCACTATTGATCAGTGTCGCATTGATAACTTTGATTTCTTGGCATTTAAATTCATTGCAAACTAGTTCATATTGATCAAGTAAGACATTTGCTAAAAAAAAAAAAAGAAAGGAAAAATAATAATAATTGCTCATCATCGCTTCCTTCGTTAGTCCCTAAAAGCTATGAGTTATGACACTTCTGTAAACCTTACAGGACGATGACCACAGCAGAGAGTCTTTCCGTAAGTAAGTCTTTCAGACCAAATTAGCATAACACTAATAAATACTTGCGTCTCTGTGTCAAATTACCAACAGCGCCCTCTAGTGCATTAGAAAATTACTGTAGTAAGATCAGCACTTGGACCTACTGTATTAAACCATTAAAATGTTATGTTGTTAACCTCTTTTTCCTTCGTCTCTGATACAATATATAGAATTTGTTACAACAATGAGTTTTAAAGTTCTTCGTATCAGTAATGAAGACCGTTGAGATTGCCCTTAAACACCGCTGGTTCCTGCTGCGGTTCCTGTAACCTTAGGAATGATGACTCCTTGCCGCGTTTGTCCAGTCAATTGTTTCTGGCATTTTTATTCATTGCGGTAACTGTCCTTCACCTCGTCATTCATTTTGAACACAAGGTTCCACTTCAGTCTTCCTTCACTCCCACCACGAACAAGAAAAGACCCGATCTTCTCAGTTTGCATTGACAAGCTCGACAGAAACATTTATTATAAAGGCTTCTTTAAACACATCAGCTGTCTTAAAGAGTGATTTTGTCAGTTTCAGTGACGAGTAGCAGGTTCTTGTTAGCGTTCTTCTGTTGTGACACTTTTCAAGCTGAGTGTCATGACAGCTGACTGGAGCGCCGAGCTGTTCTGGTGTATCAGAGGAACAGCATTGGGAATTTAAACAACCGAAACATTTGCAAAAAATAGACTTTTAGTGGAGGCGTTTTGTGGATTTGGGACTCTGAGACATAAAAACGTCCTGTTTAACAGTTGCTCAGTGAAGGTTAAAACTATGACGGTCATTACGGTATAAAGACGTTTATGACTGTATGGAGATCTCCTCCTGTCACTTTAAGGCGAGTTTGGAAAGTTTGATGGGTGCCAGAGGTGAAAAAGTTATAACACAGGAGTTATAAAGCAGAACTCCATAAAAGGCAAACATCACAGAGAGCACAAAGTGACAACACAAGGGCTGATCTCCTGATACAGAAACTGGAGTCATTTAGAGTATGGAAAGAAATCCTTGTCTCCAGTTTGTTAAACACCAGAAACCGCAATCGTGAATTTCTGAATCTTCCGCTCAGGTTCCCGTGTTCCGCTTTTCTCTCGTGTTCGTGCTCAGTTTTGTTACTCGGCTGTGTATTGAAGAAGGTCTGAGGTGACTGCCTTCTCTTCTGACATGGACTTGGAGCGCAGGTAGGCCATGTTTTATTGATTAAGCAAGGGGAAGGAGTTGGCGCAGCAGCAACGGGGGGATGCATTATTGATCATACGAATTATGGAGGAGATGAACGACGGACACGGAGAGAGAACTGGCGAGAAGAGAACCCGAGAGAGCGAGAGAGGACTCCGTTCATCCATCCTCCACGTCCAATCTGTATGCAGCCGATACGACTTCGGCGAGCCGCGTGACACCGGCATCATGAATTTTTCAAATTGAAATGTCACTTTGATAGAGAAGACTTCAGCACAGAGCTTCGAGCCGTGTGTGTGTGTGTGTGTGTTGCTTTAACTCCTGTTTCACCAGCAGGAAAGCTTCAGTCATTTGTCTTTATGTAAATCCCCTCAGACTTTGAAGTGTTTGTTCAAGATCGTACAGGGGATAATTACAGTAACCGCCGAGCGTCCTTATCAATAACATCAATTCAATCCAGCTGGAATATATTATATATATACACATACACTCACCTAAAGGATTACTAGGAACACCAGACTAATATGGTGTTTGACCCCCATTCGCCTTCAGAACTGCCTTAATTCTACGTGGCATCGATTCAACAAGGTGCTGAAAGCATTCTTTAGAAACGTTGGCCCATATTGATAGGAGAGCATCTTGCAGTTGATGGAGATTTATGGGATGCACATCCAGGGCACGAAGCTCCCGTTCCACCACATCCCAAAGATGCTCTATTGGGTTGAGATCTGGTGACTGTGGGGGCCATTTTAGTACAGTGAACTCATTGTCATGTTCAAGAAAACAATTTGAAATGATTCGAGCTTTGTGACATGGTGCATTATCCTGCTGGAAGTAGCCATCAGAGGATGGGGACATGGTGGTCATAAAGGGATGGACATGGTCAGAAACAATGCTCAGGTAGGCCGTGGCATTTAAACGATGCCCAATTGGCACTAAGGGGCCTAAAGTGTGCCAAGAAAAGATCCCCCACACCATTACACCACCACCAGCAGCCTGCACAGTGGTAACAAGGCATGATGGATCCATGTTCTCATTCTGTTTACGCCAAATTCTGACTCTACCAGTTGAAAGTCCCAACAGAAATCCAGACTCATCAGACCAGGCAACATTTTTCCAGTCTTCAACTGTCCAATGTTGGTGCAAATTGTAGCCTCTTTTTCCTATTTGTAGTGGAGATGAGTGGTACCCGGTGGGGTCTTCTGCTGTTGTAGCCCATCCGCCTCAAGGTTGTGCGTGCTGTGGCTTCACAAATGCTTTGCTGCAGACCTCGGTTGTAACGAGTGGTTTTTTCAGTCAAAGTTGCTCTTCTATCAGCTTGAATCAGTCGGCCCATTCTCCTCTGACGTCTAGCATCAACAAGGCATTTTCACCCACAGGACTGCCGCATACTGGATGTGTTTCCCTTTTCACACCATTCTTTGTAAACCCTAGAAACGGTTGTGTGTGAAAATCCCAGTGACTGAGCAGATTGTGAATTACTCAGACCGGCCCGTCTGGCACCAACAACCATGCCACGCTCAAAATTGCTTAAATCACCTTTCTTTCCCATGCTGACATTCAGTTTGGAGTTCAGGAGATTGTCCTGACCAGGACCACACCCCTAAATGCAAAGAAGCAACTGCCATGTGATTGGTTGATTAGATAATTGCATTAATGAGAAATTGAACAGGTGTTCCTAATAATCCTTTAGGTGAGTGTATATACTGCATACACACAGTACTGTGCAAGTAAAGTAAGAATTGGTTGTTGTTTTTTTAAAGGAATTTACAAAATGGAAAGCGACAAGAACAAAAATCTAAATCAAATGACTATTTGGTGTGTCCACCCGCTTTTTTGTAGTCAGATGTATGATTAACCAGTTACACCAAGCAAGTGCCAGTTATCAAAAATTCCATCAGTAAGTTGAATTAACTGAACCAGGAACATCTGCACAGGAGGCTTAAACAATCACTGAGAACAGCCAGACTCTGCTCCTAAGGCGAGGTTGTGGAGGACAGTTCCATGTCACGGGTCATATATGCTATGGCAAGCCTGAGCACAGCAATAAGATACAAGGTAAGTTATACTGCATCAGGAAGGTCTCACCCTGACCATGATTTCAAAGCAGACTGGGGTTTTGTGCTGGTCAAAAGAAGCACAAAGTAACGTGTGATGTTGAGGTCCATTACTGCAGTGTTTGGCCAAGGAAACTCAATGCTGCAGAAGAAAGACACATCATGCTTACTTCTCCTCAAGGTTAAATGTGAAGCAGTGCCATTAACAAAGAACTGACTGACACCACTGGGTCCCAGGGACACCCGTCTAGTGTCCAGAGAAGTCTGTCCACAAGTGGTCTTTATAGGAGTGGCCCAAAAGCCAAAGCTCTGATATGGAGACAAGGCTAAGCAACTCTAGGGACTGGGTGAAGATGCTCTGGACTCATGAGCCAAAATGTGAAATATTTGGCTGTAGCAGGAGGCAAACTGTTTGCTGGCAATAATGAGAGTCTGCAGGCAACAGTGAAGCACGGTGGAGATTCCATGCAAGTTGTTGGTCGTTTAGCTGCTCCCTGCAAGGGGTCACCACAGCGGACCATCCGATCCACACACGAGCTTGGCACAGATATTCCTACCAGATGCCCCGGGTATGTCCCTCCTGACGCAACCCACCCATTTTACCCGAGTTTGAGACCAGCACTTCATTGAGTTGCTGGGGTTTGGCCGTTGAGTGGGAATCGGACCCCTTATGAATGGCAGGCGAGAAACTGACCACTGAGCCACCAACACCCCTTGAGGTTCTGTGCAAGTGTTTAGCTGCATTTCTGCAAATAGAGTTGGAGATTTGATCAGGATTAATGAGTGTCCTCAGTGCTGAGAAATACTGGAAGATACTTCATCCATCAGGCGGTACCATCAGGGAGGCGTCTGATTGGCCCCCCTGGCTGTAGGTTTGAGGACAACGACCTCAAACCTACAGCCAATGTCATTAAGAACTATCTTTAGCGTAGAGAAGAACAAGGAGTGATGGTCTGGCCCCCGCAGAGCCCTGATCTCATCATCATCGAGTCTGTCTGGGATGACATGAAGACACAGAAGGATCTGAGGCGGCCGACATCCACAGGAGATCTGTGCTTAGTTCTCCAAGATGTTTGGAACAACCTACCTGCAGAGTTCCTTCAAAAACTTTGTGCTAGTGAATCCAGAAGGATTGATGGCAGTTCTGGTTTTGCAGGTAAGGCGTGTTCACATCAAACCCTGAACTGATTTAGAGTTCTCTCCTGTTCATTCACTTTCTGTTTTTGTTAACTGATAAAGAATAAACTGTTAACACTTCTATTTTTAAAATTGTTCTTACTTAAAATCTTTTATTCTAACCTGAATTATAACGATCTTTCTTAGATTTTTTAATTATATATAATTATTAACTTTATTACTTTTTTTCCCCAATAAACTGGAGCTAACAATGCAGTTCAATGGAGTTCTCACAGCGCCCCCTTCAGGCTGGTGCTGTGACCACGGTAGGTTCATTCCACATTGTTGAAGAATTACTGTACATTACCTTCATATTACGTTCTTCTGGTGTTTACTGCGTTTATGGCGCGCATGCAGCCGGTTATCAGAGTGTTTGTGTCACGTTCAGAGAATTTAGAATAAATACTGGATCCGATTCCTGTGTCAAAACCCCGCCGGACAACGTATGATTAGTGACATCATGATAGACATGTTGAGAACCGCCGCTGCTGGGAAGCAAGACCAACTTGATGAATGCACATTTGTTTCTTCCCGTTTCTGCACCGCTCCCGCTGTGTACTTCAATATTTTTAGTGCACAGCGGGAACTTTATGGTCTTCGCCGGAGTGTGACGCTGATCTTAACTGCTGAAAATGCAGGAAACCGGTGTGAGTGTGTGTGTGCGTGTGTAATGTTAATTATACTAATTTACCATTGTATTTTTGACTACATTTTTCCCATTACCTCTGAATTTTTTAAACTTTTTTACTTCACCCTTTAAAACTTTTTCAGAAAGAATTCATTCTTGCACAAGGTTCCATTAAGTCTAAAAAAAAAAAAACACACATGATGTTTCCCTATAAAATCTTTATTTATATTTTTTTATATGTTATAATAATAAGTATGGCGTGTGAAAGATAGCAAAGGAAGTACACATACTTATCTACACACACGTTTGTTACGTAATGAAGACGACGAAGCGATGTGCTTTTTTTGTTTGTTTTGGATCTGGAGATCTGCTCTGCTGGAACGTGTTCAGTACTCACGCTATGATTTTACACTTTGAAAGAACGTCACATGTTTGTTTTTGTTTTTTTGTTCTTTTCTGTGTCGTGATGTTTTTCCTGATTTTTCTGCGACATTACGGTGACTGATGATTCCTGCGACTCCGGCGGCGGCGGCGGCGGCGCTCATCACGCCACATCCCTATTGTTTTGTCTTTTCCGTGTCCTGATGTTCTTCCTCCTTCTGCTGCTGCTCACCGGAACTGATGAATGTAGCGACTTAAGCTGGTTAGATTCAAACAGGATAACGAAATCAAATGGCTTTTTTTTTTCTTCTTCATTTTAACAAGTTTCCTTTGAGCTCAGTCAGAATTCTGGATGAGAGTGAACCCTCGCTAACATTCTTCTAGCTGGAGAACGCAACGATGATGTCACAACAACAAATAAAAGTAAAGAACAAGAGAAACTTTCCATGTTTTTTTTGTTTTTTGTTTTTTACAAATAAAAAGCGTCCTACAAAAGGTTTCGGGTCCATTTCGGCCCTCTAGGCGTAGAAGGTGTCAACTTTCACAGCCTGGCAGAACATAGTCATGGAGAACACCAGGCCCAAGATCTGAAAACACACACACACACACACACACACACACACACACACACACACACACACACACACACACACACACACACTGAGGTCACCGAGGGACGAGTCACTAATCCTGTATTGATCAAAATCATTGACGTGTCGTCGTTACATAATCCACAATGAAGTTTAAGCGCTAAGTACCTGCGTTAGAGCCGTGCACAGAGCGAAAATCCACAGAGCCACGAGGTTCTCCTGCAGCCAGCTCTTCACTCGCTCGTAACACGGCTGTGAACACACACACACACGTTTAACAAAACTATGTTATTAAAACGCTTAAAACACAAATCACAAGTTTATGTTCAGTACGATGGTGTTTCTATGGCAACAGCTCATTCACAGGGACTCCACATAAACAGATTTTTTGAAAATTCTTTATTATAGTTCCGCAAGAGGTCGTCATGCGTGCTGTGGGAAATTATCTAAAAAGATTATTTAGTTACTGGAAAAAAAAAATTGCCATTACTGAGTGCCGTGATGTCGTGTTTACAGAGTAATGGAAATACTCCTCCACGTCAGTGGGTGGCGCTAAGTAGTGGTGACAGCAATGGAAAAAAGTTGAATAGGAAAAGTGCAAATTCTGAACTGGACCCTGGAGAACATTCTGACCCAGATGAAGTCCCTAATGTGAGTGGGGGGTCAAAATAAAGCAAAAAGGGTGAGCTCGCGGTCTGACTGCACCGACTTCATTACTCATGTTTCACACTGTGTGAGTATAAACAAACTGAGAAATTTAATTACATTATATACACAATCTTAAGACCAGGGAAAATATCACAAGTGTTCACACTTCGCGCTGGTGGATTGTAAGCAGGTTGTAAGAACTCATCTTCAAAATGCCAGAAGAAGAAACGAGAAAGAGACAAAAAATACAGGAAGTAGGAAATTTATTGAAAACTGCATTTGAACTCAAAATCAGCTGATGACCATAAAAAAAAGTTTAAGACTATAGCCTTTAAAAGTTAAAATCTGTGCAAAAATATGTCTTTAATGTCATTGTCCTTCAGACAGTCACAGTGTCATGATCTCCTGATGGCAAAAGCAAAAAGCCTTTCTGTGTTTGAACGCGGCAGGAGTGCTGAGCTGCACAAGCCGAGGGCTCTCGCCACGCACCACTGCTGCCGAGGTTGGACGCAGTAAAGACAGTCATTTTACATTTCTTAACAGATCCTGAGAGTTATGGGACAAAAAAATCAGGTGTTAGACCCAAAAAATGTCACCTGCACTGAGCCGGAGGATCCGAGGGCCCGTCCGTGAAGACCCAGGCTGATCCTCGACCCAGATTAAGGCCCTTACTGATGCTGACTGCAGCCCAATAACCGTAAGACGGCATCTGCGAGAGAAGGGCTTAAAGAACAATCGTCTTCGAAAGCCACGTCTCCTCCCACACCGCAAACTTGCCCGTTTGCACCAAGCACGGGACATCAAAAGATGGAAGAAAGTTTTATTCTCGGTTGAGAAAAGATTTATTCTGTATGACAGAAGGAGATCCCACTGGAGATGTTCTTCTCAGCGGCACAATGGAGGAGGCTCCATCCTGAACTGGGGTGCCTTTTCCTTCTATAGGAAAATAAAGCTTCAGGTTGTGGAGGGGCATCAAACGACAGCTAGCTATGTGGACATGTTGCAGCAGGTGTCCCTCTTGACTGAGCGACTCGTCTGCGTGGTCACGACTGGGTCTTTCAACGTGACAATGCTGCAGTTCAGCACGCCCGCCTGACGAAGGACTTCAAACCGGGACAATAAGGTTGCACTTTCTGGACCATCCTGCGAGTTCCCCTGATCTAAATCCCCTCGAGAATGATTGAGGATGGACTGCAAGGCAAACGGACGTCCGTTCCAGACTGTGGAAGCCCTCAGTGAAGCCATCGTCACCACATGGAGCAACGCTCCCACCAGCCTCCTGGAAACAGTTGCGTCTAGCATGCTGAACTACCTCGTTACGGCGTGACGTTCTGACGGAACAGAATAAAAGGATGAAATTTACACCTCAGATGTGACCTTGAACCTGAACATTAAACACTTTGTTCTCTTCTCTGCAATCATCTTGATGTGGCACAGCGGCACAGAATCGATGATTAGTGCTTTGTCCTGAATAATGAATATAAATTTCAGGTACAGCGGCACCTCGGGCATACGAGTTTAATTTGTTCAGGAGGCGAGTTCTTCAGGTGAAATATCATACTGTGAAACGCATTGTCTCATAGGAAATAATGTAAACGCTGATAATCCGTTCCATATGACCAATATTACAGATTTCCAACACTATAATCATAATTTTGCATATCAAAACAATCAAAACATTTAGAAAAGACACGTAAATTAAGTAAAATATGTAATAAATAAATATTAAACCTCACTTAACCTTAATTTATGATTCCTCTTGACACCAGCTGCTTTAAAAACCAAACTGAAAACCACTCCCTTTTCTTCTCGCTACCGTCCCTGATAACGTTTTTCGGGACCCGCGGTGCTACGTCTTCACTAAATCTTACAAAAAAATGGCGAAAAAAAAAGTAAACTCACTTTGCTTGGCTTCCCACTGACGCAAACGAGTTTGAGCGGCTCCTGGACGTACGCGCGACTTAGCTGGCGTTCAGCTCGGTTCTTTCGCTCGTATGCCGATGCAAATTTCTTGCAAAATTCAGTTGGTATGCCGAGGTACCACTGTAAATAATAAATTTATTAACAGTATTTTGTTTTTAACAGCTGCATACGCACGTATGAGTCGTAAACGTTTTAAACAGTGAGGTGATGAGGCGTGTGTTTTATCTTTAAATTACTGCACCAGAGCTAAACGAATAATCCTTACACTCTACTATAAATTAGTGATGGAAGAGCGAGTGTATCAGGCGCATTGAAGCAGACACGCAGAAGCTCAGACGCGACAAGTTTCCTGTATTTTGTATAAAAATGTTCGACATAAGGACTTTATGCTGCTCTGAGTTATTTACTCAAAAATACCCAGAAGAGCTCTTCATTTTGTCTCTGTAATAAAACAAATCGACGTCTAAAGTTCTCATCACATTGTGTGTGTGTGTGTGTGTGTGTGTGTTCCTCTTTGAAGTTGCATCATCATCATCATTATTATTATTATTATTATTATTATTATTATTATTATTATTATTATATAATAAATGGTTATAAATGACAGATGCAGTCAGACCTCTGATCTTCTCACTGCTCTATCAACAGATTATTATGGGATAAATATTGAAATCTTTCCTGAACAGCATTCTAATAAACGACAAAGCAAATTTTATTTGAAATATTATGAAACATCGAGCGTGTCGTTGTTGTTATTCAGTTTTATCCAAACACGTCCTGATCACTTCATTGAATCCTCTAATGATAATAGCTCATGGAACGATCCGCCTGCCAGACTGACGGCCGAGTAGACGAATAAATCAATAACAAATCCCATCAGCCGAGCGCGAACGCCGGATCACTCCTTCATGTCTTTTCTCAGCCACAGTGAGCATTAGCGCATTAGCATTTATTACTCAGTTTATCACCGGAGCGCTGCCACTAAACCAGCTGATTTTATATAAAAGCATGTAAAAGAAGCAGGACGAGTTTTTTTCCCGGCAATAACAGCTCCTGTTTCTGATGTTTTGATTACTATTTTAACCACATTTACTTATAAATTTATTACATCAACAGACAGGAGAAGAGAAAAGATGAGTTTTTTTTTATTTAGATGAAGAATAAATAAGGATATAAACAAATAAAAAGTGCAGAACAGGAATAAAAATTAAATAGCGCGGAATTCCAAAGATAATGTAATATTATAAATAAAGCATGTTCCCAAACTTAACCAGGCTCAGTGTGAAACCCTTTAAACTCTGATCAACACATCAAGAATGAAGAATATTAAACTGTTGAAATCATGTGACTTTTTACTATATTGTATGAGAATTGTAAACCTTATCACAAAATTGATCATTAAAAACGTTTTACGTATTTGTTATAACTGACGTCTTAGTGCACACTTGCAGTACTCTCAGAGACCACTAGGAGGTCGGAGCACATGAATGGCGAGTTCATTTTTATTCACTCAGTCGGAAAAATGTTTCTTTATTTACGTTGCGTATATCTGGAGCCGCAGAACACCGAGGCACCGAGGGAAGATTTCACTTCAAAGAGCAACAACCTACCGTAGCAGGTATTTTTAGTTGTCAAAACGTTGTGGTGATGTTAATTAGGAAACAGAATGGACGTTGGGACGAGGTTGGTATTGTGTTGTTTATTAAACGTTTGAATGACTTGGATGAAACAATGTCAGAACAACTTTGACCACATTAGCGTTGAGAACGTTGAACAAACAAACAAATACAATGTTGCAAAAATGACAAAACGATATTAATACCAGATAATGTTTTGAGGTTGTATTTGAAACGTTGTGTTTAAGTTGCTCATACAACGTTACCTCAACATTAGTCCATCAGCCAGTCTACCAGCACCATCGCTAGAGTTCGTCGTCTCTAAAACAGGAGGACTTTCGACACCACTTTCTCGGCCCATCTGAATTATTCACCGCGCTGTCGCGCGTGTGTGTGTGTGTGTGTGTGTGTGTGTGTGTGTGTGTGTGTGTGTGTGTGTTAGAAGAAAGTGCTGTAGGCTCTCATCTCTAAAAGCGACGCTTGTCCTGACTTTAACTTTCTCGTCTCTGATTGTTCACTCGGCTCTCTGATGGACCGCGCATCAAACACTCAAAGCCTCGCAGCGTCTCTCCTCCGTGTTTTAGACTTTAGACACTTGTTTGTGTTTTTTTTTCCTCCGGAGAGACCAGAGACGCCACAGACTGATGTCTTCACATCGCTCCCGGCTGCAGGACGGCGCTCCGGAGACGACGGCGTTCCCGCGATCCCAGACGATCCGATCGCGAGCGAACGGCACTTTCACGCGTCTCTAACTTCACTCCAGAGATCGGATTTGTAATTAACGCAGCAGTTTCAGCGTTATCGACAGACGCGGGCCGTAATGCGCTGCTTAATTACACTGCAGGATGAATTGCACTTCTGAGAGGCGTTTAATAGCTAATACTTCTCACTCTCACTCCGTCTGATGTCAGCTTGAAAATTAAGAATGTATTTCATTTCGCTACATTAAGCCACTTTTCCCAAATCGAGTTCGGTTAAGAATATAAGTTATATATTAATATATATACTGTTTGTATGTAGGAAGTGTGTGTAGTAAATGAAAAAACATTTTTTTGGTTAGATCTGCCGAAGCAGGGGACACCGATTATGCAAAATGCATTGTTAGTCATGGTTAGACATTCGGAAGGTTCTCCGGTGTGTGTGTGTGTGTGTGTGTGTGTATTGCCCTAATATGAGCTTATATGAGAAGAGCCCCTCCCCCCAGCTTGTTATTCAGCTCTCATTTCGCCGGTGGGGGCGTGGCTAAGCAGTAGCTCATTTAAATAGATACTGA
>QMIH01000097.1:731633-743727 GCA_003987875.1 Clarias batrachus
CATATCCTACACACACACACACACACACACACACACACACACACACACACACACACACACACACACGCGTGCATCATTACCGTACAACATGTGGGAAAGGTCAAGGGGGTGAATACTTATGCAAGGCACTGTATCCCAAAAACAGCTCTGTGATACCTGGAACATTTCGTAAAAATGCAGAAAAACAGTCGTGATATCGACTGAACACTCGGCGCGCAGAACCCGATAAGAGCGATAATGACCGATGATGAAAGGAGAGAGAGACTGAAGTGGGATTTGTGAGAGAAGCAAAAAAAAAAAAAAAGGAAAAAGAAACAAATCTCCAGTGAGAAGCAAAAAGTGTAAAAGCAAAAATAATCTCTCTTGAGAGAGAGAGAGAGAGAGAGAGAGAGAGGGGGACAAACTGAGAGACAAAGAGAGTATCGATAAGAGAGACAGAAAGAAAGAGAGAGAAAGAGTTTTCTTTTGATAACTACTCAAAGTAAAAAAGAGAGATATTAGAAAAAAGAGAATATTAGAGAGAGAGACTATGAGACAGACCAACAGATAATATCAGTCAGAGAGAGACAGATGGACAAGATCAGACAAATACAAAGAGAGAGAAAGTGAAAGCGACAGACAGACACAGAGACAGAGAGACACTGACACAGAGAGACACTGAGACACACAGAGAGAGAGAGAGAGAGAGAGAGAGACAGAGAGAGACAGAGACACAGAGAGAGAGAGACAGATAGAGAGACACAGAGAGAGAGAGGAGAACTGCAGGAGTATTATAGACATTTCACAATGAGGACAATAAGGGAGAGAGACTTTGAGACAGACCAACAGATAATATCAGTATAAAGACAGTCAGAGAGAGACAGATGGACAAAGTCAGACAGAGAGACAATGAGAGAGAGATGAGGACAGAAAAAGACTGTCAGAGAGACACAGAGAGACAGGGGGGGGGAGCTGAAGGAGAATTGAAGACATTTTGACTCTCAGACTCCCTCAGGATGCGACTCTGAGCTCACACACACACACACACACACACACACACACACACACACACACACACACACACACACACACACACACACACACACACACACGTTTCATTTTCCACATGAAGAAACACTAAATGTAGACGGCTGACAGATTTCACCTGATCATCTGCTCAAGTCTCCTAATTATTCCTGTAAACCTCGGCACCTGTTACGCAACGTTTTTATTTTTTCTTCCAGTGAAGTTTCTAGAAACCTCGAGAAGAAAAACTACACGATAAATAAACACGACTGCGACTGCATCCTCCGGCTGAGGCGACTCGCGCGCTTTCTGTGGTTTTATCAGCTGAAACATCAGGAAAGAAGTCTGAGGAGCGGCGCTGACGCCTGGACTGCCTGTAGCTTATTATTATTATTATTATTATCATTATTATTATTATTATTATTATTATTATCATTATTATTATTAATTTTTGCGGTAAATTTTTACTGAATTGTATAAATGTAAATGAAGTTAAAGGTGAAACATTGCTGTGAGAGTAAAGTCCGTGTGTGAGGTTCCGCAGGTCGTCAGTAAAACGTAGTCACTAAGCGCCTTATAAAACTGCACAAACTGTCCCTGAGACTAAACGGTCCTCAAAGTCTCGTCCTACACCACTTATTTGCATGTACCTAAGACTTTCACACAGTTCTGTACACATACATTTTTTCTATTCAGATCGGGACACTATGAACTTTTCAAACAGGAAGTTTCAATCCGTCTCCTCATCCCCGGTGAAGGACAATCTTAATGTTTCAGCAAACCAAGACATCTTGGACATCGCTACGTCTCACGAAACCTTCTCTATTCCAACATGACTCCGCCCCCGGGCACAAAGCGAGGACTATAAACACATGTGGTGTGACGAGTTCAGTGTGGAAGAACTCGAGCGGTCCGAACACAGAGCCCTGAGACCTCACCCCCATCGGGCACCGTCGGGATTGTGATCCAGACCTTCTCGTCCATCATCAGCACCTGACGTCATAAACGCTCTACAGAATGAAGAGACACGAATTCACACAGGAACACTCCGACATCTTGTGGACGAAGAAGGAGAGTGGACGCTGTTAGAGTTGCAAAAGAGGGACCGACTGCATATTGTACACGTATATGTAGTCAGTGCAGTCATGTGTGTCCCAATACGTTTGTCCATGCAGTGTGTGTTGTGTGGCATTCCAACAACAAGTGAGAGTTGTTATAAATCAGGTGTAACAGCGGATCATTAAAACACCACAAACTCCACCGCAGGGACACCGGCCTCTCACGCATTACATTAAACATGGCAGAAAGTTGAACCACTGATCGCACAACGCTACCAGATATATAAAGTCACGACAGGTTTATTACATGGTTATGCCAGTTATTATAGCAACGTGGCGACGTAGGGCAGCTCTGACTCAGACTGGGGACAGGAATAATCCTTAGTGAATTCATTTGCATAAGTTTTAATGTGATCTCTTCATCGAAAAAAAATAAACAAATCCTTAAAAAATTCTATAATGTATAGATGTGCAGAAAGCGTTTGACTTTGTAACATAAAAAAGACAGAAGATGAAAAACAAACATTTGGAAAGTGTTTGTTATTTTTGAAACAGATTTTTGTTGTTACGGTTGTGGCGTATCCGCATTACGGACGTGACGATGTGTGACTCTGAATCCTGTACAGTCCTGGTAAAGAATAAAGAATAAAGAATAAAGAATACGCGTAAATAGTGAATTAACATGAAACATCTGCAATAGTGATTATAAAAAAATTAAAGAAATTATGAAATCAGCCATTAATTTTTCAAATCATTTCCTCTCTCTCGGTCTTTGTAAGCTTTCATCATTTATTTTGCACTTTTTGAACTTCAGTCAGTATAAGCAGGTGGTACAGTATTAGTATCCTATGGTTATGGTTCAGTAGAAACTCTTTATGTAGACTTTAGACTTTTTTCCCCGTACTCAGGCTGACCTTTCCATGGCATTACCCTGTATTCCTGTTTTCTTTCCCTCAAATGATATAAAAGTAAACCAAATAATCATGCTAAACTTGAAAAGTTCACAGACAACCAGCGAGTTTAAACTTTTCTTCTTAAACAATGGCGCAAAAATAAACAAATCTGGAAATAATTAGCCTAAATCCCAGACGGCTCCTTAACACGCGTCTGCACAAGGTAGCGCAGCACATAAAGTGCACTTTAGACGCGTCTCACACTTTATCTAACGCACACTAAGGGAGAGTGTGAAGACATTTGGCGTTCGGCCAAGCGGCGGAAATAAACCGCTGATCATTACTGTGCGCGTCTGTGTTACTGTAAATAAAAAGTGATGTAGTGTCAGGTGGAAGGAGCGCGGCGGAAGACAATGCTGGTCATTAGAGTCTGCTCCGAAACGCATTAGCCGCTAATATTTTACGGCACAGTGAAGTCGCTCGACAGATGGAGAGAGTTAATTGCGTCTAATTTGAATGATGCATCTCATTATGTCTTAGCGCTGCTGCACGCTTCCGCCGCTACGAACCCGCGGCAAACTGCAATAATAATAAAAGTTATAACGAAGAGGCTTATTTATGAAAATGTAAATAATGTGAACATTTTTGAAACACTTTACTTCCAGTGTTATTGTTAAGTGTATATTATACTCAGCTATAACCTCTTCATGATAACCGTCAAGCAAATAACGTGTTTGGCGTTGATTAATTCTCTCTAACCGCAGCTCAGGTACATTACATAGACGTACTTTTTAAAAATGCATGCACAGAGACAATAAACAAATTAAAAAAGATATGTGTCAGTGTTTATAGCAGTGTTGAATCAGACTGTCCAGCTATAAACAGGCAAAATGTGCAACGCGCCATTTTTAATTACATTTAAAGAAGTTGATTGTTGGTAAATTGCTGTGGGATAAGAGAAAAAAAAAAACTTTGAGGTTAGTAACACTGACTCCACTTCACTACACCACAAAATATTTAATTATTTTCCAAAAATATTTTTTTTTCAAAAATTATAGCCGGTTTGTTTTTAGTGCTTGACGTCCTCATAACAAAGTCTAAACTGTTATAACAATCTCATGTCACTTAATAACAACTATAAACAAGTACTCAGAAACATGAGCATAGGTTTATATTAATTATCATTAAGAGCTTAATTACAATGGGTGTGTTCAAGTCAAGCCAGGACTTGTGATGAAATGTCTGGTGAACGAGGATGTTAAAGCGATTAACATTTACAGAAGACTTCAAGCACAGTGGACGGTGTGGACATTTCCACATGTTTGGAAAAGCCATTAAAGACGATCCTGCGAGGCCTCCGGGCCTTTTACAATGACAGTCCTCAGGTTCAACTGCTAAGCTGCTCTCAAGTGGTTGCGAGGGCGTGTCTTGACAGGTTCACAATGATCCACAATGAAACTGATTGGTTGCCTGAGTAAAATAAACCCGCCCCCCATGTCTCTATGACAACGGGCTCCACAGTTATTTTCACTTTCAATGTTTCCTATGTAAGTTACCATAACAGGAAACGCGACTGTGAGCACTTCCTGTTTCAGTGGGGAGCACCTTCATCATTATAAGTCAATGGGGCAAATTTGGGCACCTCTTATACCCTCTTGCGGGGTATGTCCCGGCACAGGTCACAAGCCTCTTCAAATGTGGTAATTTTTTGAAAAATATGAAAGAATTATGAGCCTGCAAGATAATACGGGAAATGCTTTGCTTCGTAAGCGCCACTAATAAAGAGAGTCCCGCTTTGACTCGAACGCCCCTTGTAGTGGACCTTACGTATTCTTCTAAACCCAGTCCTTAAATATGATGTTAAGTGAATATTAGAAATGCTCGTTCCTCTCAGGATGTCCATGTCCTCTATGTTTTTATATATCTTTGGCATTTAAGCACTTAAACCAAGCTGTGACTCTGAGGATAAGTCACATCGCCGCAGCGTGCCCGGACCAAATCATTAACACCGACGGTTTCTTTAGTCAATGGCTTCACACGGACAAATCCATACTGTGTGTTTCACACCTATGCTGTTAAGTCCGTGTGGACTCGAAGGCAAGAGCAATTGTGACATTTCAGGTTGACATTAACGAGGTGAGGAAAATCATTTAAAAATAAAAAAAAAACTTTTTAAAACAGCTGGCAAAATTGTACTGTCGCATTTCACAGGGTTGTGCAAAACTGATAGCTCCCCAGAGCGTCTCCCAATCTGCAGGTCTCCAGGTCTTGTGGGATGTTTTTGGCATTCAGGACCTACTCAGCTTGGACAGCTCCCACAGTGGGAACATGAGCAAGAGAAGAAAGTCTGAAGAATGATCATTATGATTAGTTTCAAATTCCGATTTGAAACACGATTGTAGATCTTTTCAGGTGAAAGAATCCGTCTTATTTTTTTCTCTTATCCAGTTGAATAAAAAATAAAACAATATAGTATACTGGTGTTAAATGTACCCATGTCTAATGCTGGCTCAGCTGAACATACAGAACACTGTCAGATTTGATTCCACATCTTCGATTTCTGACGACGGAAAGCAAAAGCAAGAGAGCAAAACATAAATGTAAATCCTGCTGATCCTGAGGCTCGACTAGCAGCCTGCTGAAATAAACGACAGGAAGCTGAGGCACTTCTGCCTGCTAAGAGATTTACATCAGAGACACCAACAGGAGACGTGAAGGCTGACGGTTTTGTCGAGGGTCACACCATCAGGATGAAGGAATTTTCCTTTCAAGACGCGAGACACTTCACCAGCAATGGACAGAACATTAATACCAACTCTGTGCGCATCACTAGATAGTGTTGTTATGGAAACAACAAAGAAGCGAGGGAAGGAATACAGCTTGAACATCATCAAGCATTTTGAATATCGTCTGCTTTATCCGGCTCGAACAGCCTCCGAGTTTCAGCAGAAGCGCCCTGCTCGTCCAGATGACGAAGGACATCCGTTCCAACAAGATCAGTTTTATATATTTATATACAGAATGTACGATTCCGTTCCCAATGGAAATGTTACATTGTACACGGGTGCATTGACCTCATCCACCAGATCTCTACATTCCTACTTACATAATCGTCATGCATGGACAGCTGGCATTTCAAACCTTTTTTCATTCATCAGATTGAAACTTGAAAATTATTATTGTTATGCTGTAGTACTGATATATATATATTTCCAAGGGTGTTGAAAAGCACAAATGCCAAATATATAATTTATACTCTCTCTATATGAACTATTTTATAAATATTTATCTTCAAACAAGAAACATAACATTTGTGAAAATCATAAATGTAACAAATTATGTTGATGTTTGACCAAATATTTTGCTGTTTGTGCTTTTCGATACCCTCGGGACGTCTACTCGCCACCTGTTTATAATATTTTTGAATATTTTCAAAATAAATATTCAGGTTTTCTGTCAAAACTGTAATTTTTGTTTTTAGTTAAACACGTTTGTTTTCTTTTCAAAACACAGAAATGACTTTAATAAGATGAAAACATCCCAGTCAATGAAGCGTCGCAGGACGGGACTCGATCTTCATTTTATTTGGGCCGATTCTGGACGTGATCTCAGCAGACCTTGGGCTTGGGCTTGTCCATGGGAGTCGTGAGTACGGTGCTAGTGCACTGATTCGGCTTTGCACAGCCGTGAATTGTTCATTCGTGTATGCATAATGCTCAGCAATTCAGAGCTTACGATAAACTGAATATTTTATGTTACTTTTATGAACTGGAAATATCTGCAGTGAGTAAATAAGAGCGCCGTGGCTGAGTAATTAACGGCAGTAGAGAGTTTAAAGCAGATGGAGTCGTTCCATGTGATTAGTAAAACAAGCAGAACACCATCGAGGTGCCAATACTTCGCTCCCACTGAAACCTGGAAAAATCCCTTTTGTCAAGTTTTCACATGATATTCAGAGCCAAGGGCTCGACAGCCCACACCTGGGGATTGACTTCAGAGCCCAGTCCTCCTCTTCCCTTCTACAGTAATTAGCTCAGTGGTGCGTGCAGCAGCGACGTCACTGCGCTAAGCCTCCAGCGCTCTCCGCAGCCCTGAGCAGCTCGCACTTTATTACTGATATCTCTCCTCACTGCGCTAACGCAAATATAATGAAGAAGACTCCTGCGTGATATCCAGCCATGCGCGTGGGCACGCGCTACATTTCAGGAAAAGGAAAGACGTCTCATAATGAAATCAATCCTGAGAGCAGCAGCGTACTGTAGCGTCGCAGGCTACGTTCCGTTAGCATCGTCTGGAGGACCGACCAGCAGGGTTCAAAACTTTCTGTGACCGTTTATTTCCTAAACACCTCACTGTAAAGTGTGACTCATTAAAATACGCCATGTATCGACGCGCTCAGTACTGAAACCCGCGCATCTCGGACTCGCACTTCTGTTTGTCAACGCGGCACAGCTCCATCCGCACGTGTTCCCAGGAGTGAAAAGGAAGTTGTGTTGTGCAGTTGTTGTTGTTGTTGTTAATGAGTCTCTCGACGGAGGAAAAATATCCATAGTTGAGTATCATTTTCGATCATACAGAAGCGGTTGTGAACGGGGGACCGTGTTTAAACAACGGTGGCAGAACGATGCCTTCCCGGACCCGTCCCTTTCCCCCGATCTTACACCCCCTGATGCCTACCTGTGGGGGGCGTGTCCAACTGTGAAGATCCGCCAAGAACTGCTGCAGGAGTCTGTAACAGCGACCTTTGTTCCGGGATATGTTTGAGAATCTTCATGAATGGTATGAACATCATGAGAAAGGAAATATTCTCCGTCTTTTCATTTCAGTTCCTGTATATATTTGGCACACACTGTAAAAAACAGACCAAAAGCTGTAACTGTGTTGAACTTTGAGATTCTTGTGAAAGTATAACTGAGGGTCGAGTATTTATTTTCATCAAAACTTTGGTAAGGAAGAAACTCCCTAAAATGACTGTATATTACTGTAAGTGTAAATAATGTAGGATTGTTTTTTAGCATAGGTATAAAAATAATAATATTTAGAGTATCCTCTAAAGTATGTTAGATGTAAATATCTATTAAGGTTAAATATCCTACACACGTTAAATTTGATATTATAATTGAATATAATGTGTATATATACAGTACGGAGCAAAAGTTTGGCCACCCCTTCTCATTCAGCGAGTTTTCTTTCTTGTGTTCTTTCTTGTGTTCTTGAGCCCAAACGCGTCTCTTCTGCTTGTTGTCTGTCCTTAGCAGTGGTTTCCTAGCAGATATTCTACCATGAAGGCCTGATTCACACAGTCTCCTCTTAACAGTTGTTCTAGAGATGTGTCTGCTGCTAGAACTCTGTGTGGCATTGACCTGCTCTCTGATCTGAGCTGCTGTTAACCGCCGATTTCTGAGGCTGGTGACTCGGATGAACTTCTCCTCCGCAGCAGAGGTGACTCTCGGTCTTCCTTTCCTGGGGCGGTCCGCATGTCAGCCAGTTTCTTTGTAGCGCTTGATGCTTTTTGTGACTGCACTTGGGGACACTTACAAAGTTTTCCCAATTTTTCCGACTGACTGACCTTCATTTCTTAAAGTAATGACGCCCGCTCGTTTTTCTTCACTTAGCTGCTTTTTTCTTGCCATAATACAAATTCAACCTCTGTGAATGAGAAGGCGTGTCCAAACTTTTGCTCTGTACTGTATATATATATATATATATATATATAAAATGATAAAACTGAATTTAGTTATAATCTCCAAAAATATAGTTGGGTAAAGACTCTAAACAATCATATATTAAAATACAATAAATAATTAAATAAATACATCTTTATTTTAATATTTTGGCATTTAATATTTTAAACTTATTTTTTAAAGAAAGGATAAAACATCTAAAAATACATCAATGTTAAATATATTAATTTTTTTATTTTAACATACAATATTTTTAAGTCAAATTTTCTAAAAAAAATATTTATAGGTGAAATATCCTGAAGATTATACAAATAGATCATATTTTTCATATTTAAGGATTATATGTAGTTTATCTTTCATAATTATAATATTATAATTACAGCAAATACTCCAGAATCTGGATTAAATTCATTATTGTTATTAAATATTAGATATAAAATGCACAATTTCTGACTTTTGTCAGTTTTAATGTTGAAAAATGTCAGAAATATTTTGCAGTCAAAAAGGTTGCGTGATTTCTTTTTCTTTTTTAATATTCATGAATATACTGTACCAATCTGAATTACTGCACCTGATTAGGAAAAGAAAGTCTAAGAATCTACCCAGAAGGATCATTTATATAAAATATACACATAATCCAGACTCTATAGAAATGATTATACTTATTATTATGTTTATTCATCCAAATATTACTAGCTCATTTTAGAAATGTTATTTTACAGCCATTTAACAAGTTAATAACGGGTGGATGTCATTCATTTATTTTTATCCTGATACAATTCAAGGTTCATTAATAGATCTTGTGTTAAATTTTGCGAAACATCCGAACCCATGAATAACTGGCAACTTTGATGCCAGCAAGGATCCACTGACATGAGGTCATCTATTATTCAACATCAATATTAAAACGAAATGACCAGTTCATTAATGAGCGGAGGTTCTAGCTGTCTAATTACTCTGCTAACGCTAGCTAGCTGTACGCCTGCCATGGACACGGGGCTTTTGTCCCCAATTAATGTTACTGATGAAAGGCACAAGATTAATTGATCATCAGGACGTGCGAGTGCGTCTATGAGAGCAGAACTTTTGTCAGTGTGGTGGAGATCTGGAGGTTCTCAGGTCTACATCATCATGAGAAGAAAGGACATCAGAAAAGTGACTCGGTGCTTTCCAGACGCAGGTCGAGAGCTTGAGGTCAGGTTCAGAAAAGTCTTACACAGAGTGGTGCGGAAGACAGAAAACACTGAACAAGCGCTGGTTCTGTGGGTAGAAACGCCATGTTCATGAGGAAATCTCAGCATGGACCACCATGGAACCTGATGTGGATGGACTAGAGCAGCTTGAGACCACATCGGGTTCAGACATGAACCTGACATTGAGTTCTGGTCCTCCGTGATATTTTGTGTCACTGGTTCTGAATGCAGTAGAACGCATCAGGTTCTGGAGGTGATAGAACAGGAGGTTCTCCCACCAGCGTTCACTTGAGAAGTGCTCAGGAAGAGCGTGATGCCTTCACCAAGACCTGGACCGGAGTCTCAAAGCGAGACTTTTTCTGATGTCTTCTGGAATCCACACCATGAAGAACTGAGAAGGATCTGAGAGCGAAACGAGGTCCCGGTATCACTAACTGCCAGTAAGGGTTCATTTAAATCATTTCTACTAAAGGAATCATTGTGAAGGTCAAGCTGAAAATCTGAAGCGTGTGAGCGAGACATGACGGTGCCTGTGATTTCTCAGGATCGCTACACTGTCACGTCACCCAGCTCCACTCTCAGCTCTGAATGTTACAATGCTAAGTGCAAAGCGTGCGTGCGTGTGTGTGTGACCTTCAGCTCGTTAACCGCAGCGCTGGAGGAACTCATGCATTAAACATGGAGGCGGTGGATCAGAAGACGCTCACCGAGGAGCCAGGAGAGGTTTTTCACTGCAGTCGAATTGATCTGATCGCCTCCGTCGCCTTTTTGTTTCCCTCTGATAATGTAGACAAAACATTCGAGACGACCTGCTCGGATGTCGACATCTTTGGAAAATGACACGGAGTAAACACACACACACACACACACACACACACACACGCACACACACACACACACAGTCGACTCATGGCAAAAAGAAGAAATAAAGCTGTGTTTTTCTTGTTTGAGCAGGATTTAAGATTTCTCCACCTGAGGTTACTGCAGTTCACACAGATTCCGAGAAACAGAGTCATCTATTTGTGCTGACAAGCTGCAAGTAAACATCATGTTGGAGTTTGTGTACACACGCACACACACACACTATGGGGCAAATTGTCGACACAGCCAGTGATTCACAATGTGACTGTGGCGAAGCCGTGCACCTGAGGGGACGGGGGAAATGAGCAACACCTGTAAGACACACACACACACACGCACACACACTCAACAGACTCTTTCTTTCTTTCTTTTGGTCTGTTTGTCTGTCTAGGTCATGTGATCATGATTTGAGTGGAACATTCAGCTTTCTGTTTATTTACATTAAATATTATTTATATGATGGTAGTTCCGGCTCTATGCCTTTCAGTGCTTTAGTAATTTACGGTCTCCATGACGATCCACAGACCCCCCCCCCCTGCAGTCTGTGTGTCCTGAATGCGGCCCGGCTGCAGGTTCCGGTTGGTATCACGTGCGATTGATGACCTCGTCAGCGCTGATTCACGGCTGTTCTCGCGTTCAGGATGAGGCGAGATCATTAGTCTCTCCACGGCAGGGTGCCGAAACTAAAACACATAAAGAGCCGCTTTTAACCTCAAATTAGCATAACGCCATTAGAGCGGGATTATACGAGCTTAGCGTAATGCGATTGGCTTAAACGGGGAAACAAAGCTGACGGAGTGAAGATAAAGTGCTGAAGAATCGAATGTGTGAAAGACGAAGTTCTGATGTAAACACCACCTGAAAGTTCATCTAACATTAGCATGTGCGTTACGTGCGCAGGTACGCGAGTGTATAATCATAAACACGTTCTGTCGTTAATATTCATAAATCTTCCTAAAAAAGCTCCTTTTATTTAATAATAATCATAATTATTATCTATTATTACTTTAATGATTTTACTTATTTGAAAAATTATTTAGTTTCATCAAAATACTATTATTTCAGCACCTTTAATGTAAACATGTCATCTGTATTTATTTACTTGTAATTAATTCATATATAATCTACAATTTCGTTTGGATTTTATTTTTTATTTTAAAATGCGATCCAAAGTGACTGTGTGTTTAAACCATTAAAACTAAAAGAGCATTTTTAGCCATTTTGTGTATCGATATATTTATCCACACATATATTCACATTAGAATCGTGAAAAAGTATTTGCCCCTCTCTGATATAGATATTTTTGTGCTTTAATTGTCACACTGAAATGTTCATCAACCTTTTTTAATCATTTAAACCAAAATGACTCACATGGGAAGTCAAATTAAACTCATATATAT
>QMIH01000097.1:756445-774307 GCA_003987875.1 Clarias batrachus
TTCACCAATTCACCACTTCACCCCATCACCACTTCACCACTTCACCCCATCACTTCATCACTTCACCACTTCATCACTTCACCCCATCACCACTTCTCTCCTTTCTTCACAGAAATAGTTTACAAGGCCTCAACCAAATCAGATGCCCGCAATCCTTCCCTCACTCACTCTTTCACTCATTCACTCACTCCCTCACTCACTCTTTCACTCGCACCCTCCCTCACTCATACTCTCACTCCCTCACGCCCTCTTTTTACCCTTCCATCATGTTTCTCTTCTCTTTCTCCAAATCCTACAAACAGCCACTAATCCCACCACATGTCCACTGGATCGTGTCCCAACCGCGAGTCGCCAGGAATCTCCAAAGGCCTCATCCAATTTATCACATGAAAGAACCAGATTAAAGATTCCAACAAGTCTGGCTTCCAGCGCTGAGCTTCTGGATCAGCCAAAGTGTCAACAACCCTGAGCCGTCTCGATGTTCCATAATGTTTACTGTAATCTGGCATAATCTTCATATCCTTGGATGGCCACGTGGATTTGGAGACATCTACTGTACATCCATGTCGACTCTGACTGGTGTCTCAGACTGGTGTCTCACACAGCTCAGGCTCAGTGCTTGTTCCTCATCTTCTCTGTGTCTTTTCTACCTGATCTCATGGTGATGAAATCTCTTTATAAAGCATCTCCAACAAGTAATGTCTCTCAGGAGTCTGTAGATAGTCTCCAAAAGTGATGAAATCTTCCTCAGCGTTTAATTTCAAATCAACCAGGCCGCCCCACAATCAGCAGTGGCTCCATGGTGTTGGTGTTGGTGGCTCAACAACATTCAACAATTCCTTTTAAAAATTCCTCACTTTACCTCCTGCATCATCTTCTCCTTCTAGTTAACGATCCCGCTGCCAAACAAGGAGTCAAAGCGTGAAGACTGTGGGTATTGAAAGTGAAGGGGACGCACTAGCCACTGTCCCCATGTCCAAAGTCTTTAATGAGAGGTGAGCACTTCCGAGAGTGTAGAGGGTAAGCGGTCTATTCTAACTGTCTGTAATGATACAATATTACATTAATACGTTACTGGTTCCCCCGGTTGTTTCCCAATACTATTGGACCTTAACACTCTTCAAGTGCAATATTGTATTACTTGTGCAATGCGCTTTCCCGTTTTAAGCTATTTCCCTCCGGGATTAATAAAGTTCTTTGAATCCTGAGAGCTCGTCACCAGCCCGTCCCTGAGAGACGTGTTTACGCTTTTCTGCTCGTGGAAGCTGTTCTGTCCACTCGAATCACGTGCACACGCATGGTTTATCAAGTGTGCGTTTGAAGACTAATTAAATGCCTATAAATGCCAAACTGTCAGCTTTCTTTCAGCAATGAATGTTTCTGAAACATCGCCTTCCAGGCACACACTCGAGGGCAGAGAAAAAGGGAAGAAGCACAGCGGTACCTCTGCATACAAATGTAATCCGCTCCATACTGAGTTCTTTTTGCATATTGAAACACATTGTCCCATAGGAAATGATGTAAATGCAGATAATCCGTTCCAGACACCCAAAATATTCCCAATATTCCCAATTTCCAGCACTATAATCATATTTCTGTATATAAAAACAATCAACACATTTATAAAGACGTGTAAATGAAGTAAAATATGAAATAAACAGACATTAAACTTCGCTTAACCTTCATTTATGATTCCTCTCGGCACCGGCTGCTTTAAAAACTAAACTGAAAGCGGCTACCTTTTCTTCTCGCTAACATTGATAACCTTGATAACATTCTTAGGGCCCGCGGTGCTACAGTACGTCTTCACTAAATCGACACAAAATGCAAAAAACACAAAAAAATATGTAAACTCGCTTCACTTGGCTTTCCACTGACAGCAAGTTTCAAACATCTCCTGGACGTACGCGTGACTTAGCCGGGGTTCAGTTCGGTCCGTTCGCTCGTATGCCGAGGTACCGCTGTACGAATGACAATCCTGTTTATTTTGGACGATTATTCAATCCATTTTTTTGGTCTGAGGTTTTAGAAGCCACGCAAACCGAGTTTGGATTCCAACGTGTGCGATCGCAACAGATAACTGTAGGTAGGGATGAGGTTCTTACATTCGTAAATCTGTTAAATGTTCTGATGTCGGCTGGTGTTACATGGTTCGGAGGAAACATGTGATAGTCTCCGGCCCTCGCTGATGACTGGTATGTAGTAGTAGCTTTAATGTGGGAGCCCCCTAGTGACTGGGAGGAAATGGTTACGAATAAATTAGGGAGGAACCCCCCCCCCCCCAAAAAAAAAAAAAAAAACTGTCAGTTATATAAAAGTATCAGTAAACTGGTGACAGGATCACGAGCACCTGAGGCTCACCCACGCCCAAGACACGCCCACGCCCGAGGCTCGGCCATGCCCGAGATGTGTCCACGCTCGAGACTCCCCCACGCCCGAGATGTGTCCACGCTCGAGACTCCCCCATGGCGAGACTCCCCCATGCCTTCAGGGACCAAAGGTGGTGATTTTAATGTTAAATTAACTAACAAACACGTCGAAGTTTTTTCCTCCTCCACTTTGTAGCACGGCGTTCTGTAATCCTGTTTATTTCAGGCTCTGACTTTACACTTCTGAGGTTTAGCATGTGGCAGCATGGCAGGCTGTGTTCCCACCTCACATTTCAAACCCAGCGATCTGTCACAACTCCGACCAGCACCGAGCGCTTAGTGAAGATGAATGGATTAATATAAACGTATAAAAACGCATTAAACCCGCTAAACTGATCACCACGAACACGACTGCGTTTCCACCTCCAGCGCGCGGAACTTTAACGTTCGGTTAACAAGATCACTGGGATAAAGTGTACAGCGGCCTCCAAACACATAAACACACAGACTTCACCGGGTCTCTGATGCGACCGTGATTATGAAGGAACAGATTTTTCTGTGACGTACCTTTTTTTTAAAAATCTTTTTTTAAACTCCTGGCTTGAATAGCTAAGTGCTGAAAAATGGCAATGTGTCAGCGCGTGACAGATGGGAACGTCGCCGTGCCATCTTTTTTTCTCCTTATAAAAGCGGTGCATTTAGTAAAGCTGGCGTGATAGCGCGATCTGATGATTTAAATATTCCTGAAGAACGTTTTGTTCTTTTTTGAAGCACCTGCTGGAGAAACCAGACTTTAAAGCCGGACTGCGCGACTTTCCAGGATTTTGCGGATGCATTTGTTGGGACGTTTCATCAGGCATCGAATTTATCCCGGTATGAACAGTAACAACGTCTCATCTCAGGACCAACTACACGATACATCAAACTTCATACGCCAGATCCAGGACATCCGGCGTAGCGCAGCGTAGCATAGCCTAGCGTCCTCCCGTATAAACGCCGTGCAAATGAACCTGCATCCATCATTTCCAATTCATTCACGCCACCATTTTCATTTCCCTGCTCACCAAACACTGCGTCTTCTAACACACACTGGCACATATTTCTCCCCCGAACATTTCCCAGGTTCACCTCAGGTCTGTTTATCCCTCACGCACAGATCCGGTCTGATGACTTCGCACTATAAAAGCTTTTCCCGACAGCTCAGCGAGGATTTTTAAGTCTCTGTAAGACTCTTGTGTGCCATGAAGGGTGACATGAAGCTTTGTCAAACTCAAATCCCGTATTCATAGCGCGCCTGTCGTACTGCGGCGCGAAGAGATATGACTGCTAACGTTCCACCTGACTGCTCCACCATGCCCTTATATTTCATCTATTTCTTGCTATAGGCTCGGCACTCCGGGTTATTTTTTATGTTCACGCTGCTTTTGAATTCTAGAATCTCATCGATCAGAAGGTGAGGATTTATGATCTATAATGGATGGCGGGTTTATACTAATAAACACATAATGCTAATACGGAATGATTTCTATAGTAACAGCTCATTCATAGGGATGCGTACACACACACACACACACTTCATATACACAGATTTTTTTTTTTATATATAGATATATAATTTTGATATATGATGGAAGGAGTCTCCAGTGTCAGAACTTTGTAACAGTTTATTCCTCACATTACAGGACGTTTGTATTATTGACATCATTACTGCATCCTTATTATGGCTAAAAAGAATTCAATAACCTAAAAAATTGAATACTGCGATAAAATAAAACTCAGAGTGAAGGCCGGAAATTGCTTTTGCTTGTTAGAATTTCTCTGGTTTTTGTGTCATACCGGTTTTGCATAATTTATTCTGTCGGGCGAGTTACAGCACTTCTTTAGAGAACTCCAACTCGTTATTCTTCCTCCTTTGGAAGATGAAAAAAAAAAAAAAAAAACGGGACAGAATAATTCACAACATGGTCTCGTGGGGTTTCACACTTCTCTGAAACGTCCTCACAAGAAACAGTACAATATTAAGCAAAGCAATTAAACAAAGCCTGTGAAATGAGCTTATTTTTATTTATCCCCGCTCTGACTCTTCCTCTACACACCACTGATCAAAACTCTTCATAAAATCCAGCGCGCGTCACAAAGGAGACTTTATCTCTCCATCCGCGATCTGTAGCTCTCATCCTGTGTAGAGTCGCTCCGTATCCCCGGGAGCGCAGAGGGGTGCCATCTCATCACAGGGCACACACACACACACACACACACACACACACACTACAGGCAAGTTGGAAACACCAGGCAACCTACTGTACAGCGCATGTCTTTGGACTTTTTGTCAGATACCAGAGGAAACCCAGCAAGCACGGGGAGAACATGCACAAAGACTGGAGACGAGACTCAAACCCCCAACCCTGGATGGATGGATAGATGGATGGATGGACGGACGGACGGACGGACGGATGGACGGATGGATGAAATTTTATTTCCAATAGAACATAGAGAACATAAATGTTTAAACTCAGACATTTTGCACTTTTATCCATTAATGTGCTCAAAAAAGTGTCCACCGTGCTGTAGCATCTCCTCTTCTTTTCAAAACAGTTTGAAGACGTCTGGGCGTTGAGGTCATAAGGTTCTGGAGTTTTGGTTGGTTCTTGCCTGGTTTAGTTTCCCAGCTGCTGAGGAATTTGTGGTCGTGTTCGACGTATTTCTCATTTAACGATGTGCCAAATGCTCTCTATAGGTGAAAGATCTGGACTGCAGGACAATTCAGCTGTAACAGCTGCAGTATGAGGTTTTGCATCGTCCTGCTGAAATACACAAGGCCTTCCCTGGAGCAGATGTTGCTCTAAAACCTTTATATAGCTTTCAGCATTCATAGTGCCTTCCAGAACACGCCAGCTGCCCGTACTGTAGGCACTCATACACTCCACACCACCAGAGACCTGAACACTGATAACACGCTGGAAGGTCTCCCTCCTGTTTAGTCCAGAGGACACAGCGTGCGTGATTTCCAACAAGAATCTCCAATTTGGACTCGTCTCACCATAGAACAATTTTCCACTTTGAAACAGTCCATGTTACATGAGCCTTGGCCCACAGGACACGACGGCGCTTCTGGCCCTCGTTCACGCACGACTTCCTTTTTGCATGATGGATCTTTATCTGACTCGGCCGATTCTCTTCACCGACTGAGGTTTCTGGAAGTATTCCTGGGCCCATTTAATAATGTCAACGACACAATCATGCCGATGAGTGACGCAGTCCATCGGGGGCCTAAAGACCACGGGCATCCAACAAAGATCTTCGTCCTCGTCCCTCACGCACGGAGACGTGTCCCGTTCCTCTGAACCTTGTGATGAGGTTATGCCCTGAAAGTGATGTTTGATGTTGAGGAACGATGTTTTTAACGTATTCCGCAATCTTTTTACGCACTCTTTCACAGATCGGAGAGCCTCTGATCATCTTTACTTCTGAAAGACTCCGCCTCGAGACTCATGCCGAGACTCCCCCATGCCGAGACTCCCCCATGCCTTCAGGGACCAAAGGTGGTGATTTTAATGTTAAATTAACTAACAAACACGTCGAAGTTTTTTCCTCCTCCACTTTGTAGACTCCGCCTCTCTAAGACGTCGCTTTTATAGCTAATCACGCTAGATGTTCTCGCAGCTCAATCTTTTCAGGATTTCTTGTTATTTCAGCCCTTTGTGGCCCCTGTGATAACTTTTTAAAAACCTGTAGCACACATCAAATTGAAAATGAGCTCATTTAGTTGATGAAAGTGTAAAATTTCTTGGTAAACATTTATATTTAACAGGATCATTGATGGAACTATTTTGGGAATGTAAGAAAATGTTATCTTTTTGATATGAGGTACATGATCTGGTTCTAAAAAATACTGGCTGGAAAATTCACTGTGTCCAACTATAAAGCTGCTGAGCTGTAAAACATCACCAGATCTTCCTTCTGATTTAAACTGTTTACTAAATTTCATTGCTTATCTGCCGAGGGAATGTGGACTTATCTTACGGTCATCATCTGGTGTACCAACTCTACAAGCTGCTAATCTTCCTCCTCTGGAAACACTTACATATGAGGGACAGGACAAACCTGAACCTTTTCGTGCCGGATGTGGACGTCTCCGTGGGATCTACAGTAACTCCAACAAACACGACTCCAGTCCTGCCCATGTTTCTTCTCTCTTTTCTTTCTTTTCATGTTTTCTGTTACTGGACTGTTTTGCCCTTTTGCTTTTTCCATGATCACTCTTTTATATTAACAGATTATTGTTCATGTTTAAATGTTTGCTGTGGGTGTCGATTGAAAATTGATCTGGCTCTGCTTTTTTGTTATTTGTTGTAAAAATCAATGAAAATATAAATAAATAAAAAAAAACACTTATGTTCTCTATGTTCTATTGTGAATAAAATATTGGCTCATGTGAATTGAAATTCTGTTCGTTTTCATTTTCTTCAAATAATAATCAGGGTTTCAAACTCTATAAAGTATCTGATTTCTTCTACAATAACATCGGCACGTCCGGCTCAGATATACCATAAATACTGGAATTGATAATAATTTCAACTAAATTACATTTAAAAAGTTGATTTATCCTCGACTCAAAAAGTTTACACCAGGAGATTTAACGTCCTGCATGTTTTGTCTTTCAGCTTGACCGCATTTGTGGGCGTGGCTTACTCCAAAGGCCAACAATCTGATTGGTGACACGGGCATCTTATTTGCGTTCCGCCCCCTTAATCAGGCAGGACGCGAAAGAGCGCACTTCCCCTCAGACAGCGGGGACAGGACGGTACTTACGCTGAGCAGCAGGGGCCGGCTCTCCTTGACGGCGCCGACGCAGCCCAGGCAGCCGATCACCATGATGATGGTTCCCACGGCGATGAGCAGATTGGCAGCAGACAGAGACGGCAGGGAGGTGGAGAGAGTAGCGAAGTTTCCTTGGGTGACTGACAGCCAGACGCCTACTCCCAGAATCCCACATCCCCCCAGCTGGGGAAGAGAGAGAATACACTGTCATGTACAGAAGTTTGTGCACCCTTAGGAGGAAATTAAAAAGCAGGAGTAAACAATGATACCAACAGGTACGTTTCAGAAGCACTCGGTCATTAACACGGGCTGAAAATAGTCTAGAAATAATTCATTCATTTAATATGTTCATTCAGGAAGCTTTTTAAAAAAATTTTTAAGTGCAACAAAATGTAGTGACGTGAACTCCTTGCAGGCTTCGACATCGTGACATCACACGTCTTAATCTTCTGCAAGTTGACTTCACATTAGCCATGAAATTGCAATGTGCATCCGACTCCAATACAAACCGCGACAACGTCACGCCGAACCACAACAAACTGTCTCCTTTCACCGTCTGGCAAAAATGATGGCAAAAAAAGTTTCAAGAAGTTATCCATCTCACGACCAGGTCTGCAATTACCATCAGCTGTGTGATTAGGAATAATGATCAATTGAATTTTTTCTCAGCACGGTGAAATTTGCTCATCTCCCAGTTAGCAAGCTGGGGTCAGAGTGCAGGGTCAGCCAGGATACAGCGCCCCCTGGAGTAAGTAGGGTTAAGGGCCTTGCTTAAGGGCTCAACAGTGGCAACTTGTCAATCGGTGCTGGGACTCGAACCCCCGACCTTCCGATGAGTAACGCACAGGATTAGCGTTAACGATGCCGTCACTGCTGCACAGTGAGAAATACACATCATAACGATTAGCGCGAGATAAGCATCACCTAGCTCGAGTGTTGCCATGTTTGTGAATGTAAAATTAACTGATCAAATTCTTCACTGTGCCCCCTACTGGAATTCTCAGGTAACACATGTAGTACATAGGCAAGTCCATCCATCCATCCATCTAGGAACCTCAGTAGTCCAGCTAGGAACTGTGGAGGCCAATGGTGACTGTTGTATTTATTTCCACTTTTAACACCGTGATAGGACCACCGGTCAACATTCACACACACGTCCACACACTACGGGCAATCTGGAAACTCCAACTAGCCTAAGCTGCATGTCTTTGGACTGTGGGAGGAAACCGGAGTACGCCGAGGAGATCCAGCAAGCACGATGGAAACTCCATGTACACAGACTCCGAGGTGGGAATCGAACCCGGACCCTGGATTTGCAAGATGGGTTCTAATCACTTTGCCACAGGTACAGTGTGTGAACAAATACACGCATGATGTTAGTAGTTGACTACGCAAACTCAGGGTTTTTCATATGGACCAGTATATCGCAGGGTTAAGTCTCTTCTCCCGCTCCGTTTAAGCACGCTATTGGACATGAAGCAGCTGGTGGACATTGTGCGTCCCATGTCCCCACATAGTCGATTCAGAATGCAGCCCCCTGGACGAGTTGTCTCACGCTGACTGGGAGTCGCTCCATGTGGACACCTGATCCATACTGTAAGTCCTCACACATCCTACACTAGCAGGTCACGACCCAGCAATAAAATAATAAAATACTCAGTAATGTCCCTGATTGATTAATAATAATAACTTTGACAGCCTCGATGCATTTCTGCTCCAGGAAAAGAGCAGGAGAGACGCAATGCTTCCGCTAAAACGCCAACGATGGATGTAAACTCAACTTAAAATGCACCTCATTAAAGAAGCACTAATCATCCATTATTAACTTTCCTTTATAATTAAATTCCCAAAGCTCTCCCTCTTACCCGAGCGCTTCATTTAGAACAGAGTAGATCCTGCATGACATGTGTTCGTGTCCCGCTCCAGACCGGGCTCCACTCTACTCCCTAATACAGCTGACACTCTGCTAGAGCTTAAAACATGCAGACGTCTGAGATGTTGTGAATTCACGCCCCGTCTCGCATCATTCACAGACTGGATGATGACTTTCCTCAATCTTTGTTCCTGTCTGTAACTAATAAAAACAATATGTAAGAACAAAAAATATGATTATGTGTCTGCATTAAAACGCTTATTGAAAAGATATAGCTCACTGTTCTCTATTTAAATAAAAAGAAAATCTGTTGCTGTTCATGAGCTGAGGTTCAATCCAGAGCCACCACACACACACACACACACACACACACACAAACCAGAAGGAGATCTGAAGACCAGCTGTGATGTTTGAGCTCTGCGCTCTGATTGGTCAGAACAGGTTTGCACTGGTTTATATTAATGTTATAAACGTTCGAGTCAAAGTGGGACTTCTGAAACTCTGACTGCTTGTCTAATTAAGCTCTAAAGCGCCGGCCTCCCGGGAACTCCTTTAATGTCTCGGGGCGAGGTCGGGACCGTACACGGGCGTGGCACGCCGTCTTCCTGTGATTCACGGACGTACCGCCTTCTTTAAAACGTTCCGATGTTTTACTGCGGCCACATCACCGCCTTCTGGAGTTTCATCACCAGTCCCGGTTTGACTCGAACGCCGGCCGCATAAAAGTAAACTCCGTTCCTCTCTCGGATACTAATGTAACACTGTGTCGTACGTGGTTTAAATTTTAATGGGAAGTAAACGGAAAGTTCCGGGACAGAATTAAACCCCGGCTGATCCGCGCGTTATAATCTGTTTGTATTTTCCGCGCCGGTTCTCAGATCGCTCGCTGTTTTTCCCGTCGTGTTTGTTGTCGCTGCAGTCGGTAATGAATGCACAGCCGGCTGTAAAATCTGTCTCTCATAAATAAGAGATGCGCTCGCGTCGTGCCGAGGATGAGACCAGCGGCGGATCCGTCACCGGCGTTCTGATGGGTTCCAGATTAACACGGGCCTGTAATGTTCTCTCCGCGCGGCGTTAACAGACCCCTGCGTGTGCTTTATGCATTATCAAAGCACAGAGCGCTCTCTCACACACACACACACACACACACACACACACACACACACACTGATATTTACTGCTTACACTACTCATCTGACATCTCTGGCTACACCGCTGAGCTTTTGGCTGCTTCTGCTCCCCGCAAATGCCGATAAATAAACTGCGGTTCTCCTCCAGCAGGACGGAGAGGATGATGAGCGAGAGAGAGAGAGAGAGACTGTGAGACGTGAGCGAGAGAGTGCTGATGAAGCAGAAGCCTGGACGGAGGAGAAGGAAAGATCAATAAGGCACTAATCACCGTGGGGTTCTCGCAGCGTTCTCGCTCCATCGTCTGCAAACGCCAAAAACTTCATATCTGAACTAATGGTAAAAAGTAAAAGACTCTTCCTGACTCTCATTGACTCGTCCTTCATTCCTCCTACACGCTGTTTTATTCCTTGTTTCATTTCGACTCTTTAGTATTAAGCCCCATTCCGAATTTCGGCTCCAAATGAAAAGGCTTGCCCTGCGACGGCTAGCGCTTTCGTCTCCGGACGCATTTCTATTAAAACCAGACTCGTTATTTAGATGGTAGGAACCGTTCATTAACCCGCGACCCTGGACAGGAGAAGTGCGATGGAGAACGCGCGAGTGAGAAAGAGAGAGAGAACCTTTAATTATCCAAAGAGGTTAACATCCAGGTCTTGGTACTTGACCTCAGCGGGTTTTTAAGGGTTGGTTGGATATTTCAGGGGTCACATGGTCCAAAACATGGTTTCTATTTTAATAGAGGAATAATACTGACACGGAGCACTGGAGCGCTGGAGCACTGAGAGGTAATCAGATAGAGGAGCTTTAGGGTTCTAGGGCATCATCGTCATCATCATCATCCTCATAATTACTGTTGTTGTTGTTGTTGTTGTTGTTGCTAGACTCTTCCTGTAAACGTTCTTCAGCCGTCGCTCTGAGCAAAACATTACCGGTTTCACAGTGAACCTTACACGGAGCGTGTTTCTCTCTCAGAAGGGATTCAAACTAGATCCAATTTTGGAAGCTTTGGAACCTTAAAAGAACCCTGACATCAAACCCATAACCTCTTGTCTTTTCAGTTCGTCTGTCCACAAGCTCTCGTCCTGCGAGCCACGAGTGCACCGCTGTCTTCAGGTCTTCATCAGAAGTGTCTGACAGAGTGAGACCAGGACTGTAGTGAGGACAGTCGTGTGCGGACGCGCATCGTCCATGCGAGACCAGCGCGCACTCGGATCGCGACCCTCCGCGTTTAACCCACCGTCGCTCGTCTACTCGCTTCAGAATCACGTGACGTGTGAACACCAGCCGTGGACGTGGACGTGGACGAGCGTCCGGCTGCTTTTTCTTTTTAGGGGTTAATTAATTAAGGCTTTCTGTACTTTAACGAAGCTTTAATCGTTTCTCTCACTATTGACGGGTTCTACAGAGAACACAGAACTAACGAAGGTTCTGTAGAACGAGCCAAAGATCTTTCGTCTACAATTGTAGCAAAACAAATAAAAATAAGATTAGTAGAGCGTGTCTGTTGGTTCCTTTTAGATTTGGTTGCGTGTTTATTTGCGTTAACGAGACCCGATATGGAACCGAGCTGGTGTTGGTGTTGGGTTCTGCGCAGAACCTTGACGTCAGGACTGAAGATTGCTCTACTTACTATGTTTTTACACATTGTGCTCTAAAAAAATCATTTATGGCATCAATACGTAGATTTGAAAGTGTCGGTCTTTGTTTACTGACTGTAGGCCATCTGTTACTCTGCACACAAGTATTGGCACCCCCCTGAGAAGGTCTGACTAGAGGGATGGATTATTCCCAGTAAAGCGGGAACACTGCCAAAGTTCTTCATGGGGAGGTTCTTTAGTCCCATCATGTTCTCCTCTGATGTGAGGCTTCTCTTTGTGTTCAGCACCGCAGTGACAGCAGGGATGCTCAGGATGATGAGCACACACACACACACACACACACACACACACACAAACTGAGCAGAAAATCTGTACTTTATTCTGTAACCGAAACGCTACACGGTAAACAATAGCGTGGGAGCGCGTAATAAAGCAGCGCGGTGTGCTAAGAGGGTCCTGACAGGCGCTAACAGCACACAATCCGCTGCCGAAAATAGACTGAAAAATCACAGAAATGGCTTCAGCCATCAGCACACAAACCTTTATTCCTGACCATGAAAAGAGACATCGCAACTGAGTGCCAAAACAAAAAAAGGAAAAGAAAAGGAGCTTTTACTCCAGCAGATTAGCGACACGTCAGTGATACACCTGCAAATCACACTCGCACCTTCAACAGAAATAAACCGTCAGCCTGTGAAACTCGCGGCTCCCGGTCTCGTGACACGCGGAACAATCCGAGATCGTCTCCTACAGCGGGAAGGAAAATCTAGCCTTCATATTTCTAATGTGCACCATCCAGGTCTTTTTATTTACGATTTCACTGTATTTGATATATTTAATCAATATTTTATTTCTGAGATAATAAAATGTGTTTTGAAAAATGTGTGTTGGATTCATTACCGTTTACATCATTAACGTAATGACATAGTAATAATAATAATAATAATAATGATAATAATATTTCAGCGTTGCTCGTTCAGTGAGCTCTCTCCATTGGTGGTGAAGGGTGCCAATACTTTGTGTTGAGCAACAAATGAAGTAAAGTCTGAATTAATTAACTAAACAAAATTGACGAATATGAAACGATGAAAACCTGAATAACTGGTGGACCTGATGAACTTTTATATTTTATAAATAAATAAAGATTTAATAAAATAATAGATTTTTCACGTTCTATGAATTTTTTGTGGTTTTGAGAATTTTCTTAAATTGTTCCATAAATTAATACATAATCACTGTTTGTTTTTGTTAAGCTAAAATATTCTTTCACCTTAATCTTACTCAGCTTTAATTATTTGCCTCGCAACGAAGAAATATTATAATATTCAAATAATCTCTCATTCATTGTAACAAATAATTAACTACCATTTATTATAACGTAATGAATAAATGTTCAGTGTCTCTTATTTAACTCGCAGCTTTTCAGTTGAGTTTGAGTTTTTTTTTTAAGGCTTTTGCTAAATACTAATAAGCAAAATAAAGCTGAATTTTTTTTTTTTTTTTAAATACAGACTTTCCTACAGATAAAAAAAATCCAAAATCCAAAGCGGGGGTTTAAAATTGACCGAAACAGTCGAGGACAGAAAAGCGCATTCTGTATCCAACATGTCACAGTTTAGTAGAGAAATGAAGGAAAGTCAGAATCTCCACCTGGTGGAGTGAGAGCCTGGCTCAGATCTTCCTTCCACAGCAGATGCTCTGACCGAGTGGATGCCGGAGGAATGCACAAAAAAAAAAAAAATTTAATAAATAAATAAATAAAAAATCTTGGCAGCTTGCTTTGATCTCCAGCTTTGATCTCACAGGGTTTTCCTTTTTAGGTAATGCCGGCTCGGTGACGTACATCTGATCTTCATTCCTCATCACGTGATTCTGTGTGTCTTCTGCTCTTCCTGAGATTCCTCGTCCTGTGTCAGACTCGAGCAGTGTGGAGGTTTCCTCCTCCTCCTCCTCCTCCTCCTCCGCCTCCTCCTCCTCCTGGATCTCAGACCCTGTATCCCAGGATCCTACAGTAGCTTTCTCACAGGTTTCCATTTGGTGTAAAATCTTCAGCTTTCTGAATCCTGTTTCCTGGTGTGTGTGTGTGCGTGTGTGTGTGTGTGTGTGTGTGTGTCTCCTGTTTTTTGTTCCACAATGTGGTAAGGTAACGCGCAGCTCATTCGACACCTTGAAACCCTCGGCTCAGGTCCTAAAGCAGCGCCCATTCGTCTTTGCAGTTTGGGGAGGCGGTAAGCGGCCAGTGCTGCTCCTGCTGTCTCTCCATCGTGTAGTTTGTAGTGTTTCATGTTGTCCTGACGTCCTGGACCAGCTGCCGTCGTGGTGCCCATTTGCTTCCGCTTCACCTTCGGGTTTCTTCGGCTCTTTGGCAGCTTTGAGCCGGAGTGCGTGTGCTCGGTGCAGCAGCCATTTTTGTTTTGCGTCATTCACACTGCTGCACCATATTGGACCCAACATCATGTCATGACCCGGTGCCACCTCATCCTGGCGCCGCCTCACCCAGCTATTACATTTACACCACAAGGCTTCTCCTCCAGAGCCGCTGCAATATATATTGATGAAATTGCAGAAACAGCGAGGTACTGTACGCCTGCTTCACACCACGCATCCAGAATACTCATCAGTGTGTGGGAGCTTTGGACTTTCCTTTATGGCCGCCTTTACCTTTCGCCTTTACATTGTGGCACATAAAAACAAAAAATCAGTAAATTATTAGTTTTATATTTCTTTTACACGACTGAAGTCATTTTATGATTATATTATTGATCAGAGAGACGAATCTTAATATTTTTTTTCTGCGGTTATATTGAATAGAATTTGCTGTGTGTGTGTGTGTGTGTGTGTGTGTGTGTTCATATTCCTTTTCCATTAAATAAGTGAAATGAGGAGGGAATGGACGAGTGTACTCAGCCTAATTGTTTCCTCACACCCGTGTCCTCAGCGTCCACCATGGACAGCGCTCTCATGTCCCTGACCAGCAGCAGTGCCTCAGACTGACTCAGTGAAGGCAGACGCCTCCTTTTGTACTGGCTTTACTCTTACAGATATACGTGACATTATTCCTTTTATACTCATTAAAAAAAATTGTTTTTAATACACTCATGCCATATTTATTGTTCCTGAATGTACAATACACAAGGTTATCTTTATACTGTATAACAAATGTCAATTTTTTATTATTATTTGTTTTTCTTTAAACAGTCATGTTTGAATGAGATTAAACAAACCCATAAATCGTTCAAAATAATTTGACTTTAACCACCATGAGTTATGATTATCATATTATGATTATGATGATTTTTATTGCAATTATTATTATTTTTACAAAATGTTGCGACACACACTTTCCAGCCCTGCTATGACCTCCGCGATGTTTGAAACTGCAACTTTAGTTCATATTGTAAATAGGACTCTTGTGAACGCTACAGCCTTATCAATGTTATTAACCAACAATCGATTAAACATAATACGGCTGATGATTTATAAAATTCGTGTTATTTGATGTTAACAGTAAATAAATAACCAGCTACAGTAACAAACCTACTGAGACTAATTTCCATCATCCATGTCTCACCTTCGGACGCTCCTGCATCACGGTGCTGATGGGAAGTTTAACTCACTGTAGTGACTCGGTTCTATGAATCTCCTTCATCCAAATTAACGAGTCATTTTGTTCTTTTGATTGTAAATAAAATAAAATGTCGCATTTTCAGTAAACAGACCTCCAACACGTCTACATACACTAAAGTCTGTCTATAGTTCCAGTACTGAGAAGATGACAATGCAGCTGAGGACGTGTCACGATGAACAGAATGAGCAGCTCACCCTCATATCTTCTGGTCCGAGTCGTTCGTTCTTTTGTCACGTGACCCCCATAGACACAATGCAGTGCACTCAGTTCTACAGTGCATGGCGTCTGAAAAAAGAAGGAACGATTCGGACCAGAAGACTCGTGAGAAGAAGCGCTCAATTCAATTCTGTTTCCTGTACTCACTCTCTCCGAGACTACGAGCTCTACTGAGTCACGTTAAAGACTCGTTCAAAAAGAACGAATCGTTCATGAACGACTCGATGTGTCCGTGTTGGCAGAGATGAGACAATTTTTAATCAGTAAAGACGTTTCCATCATGCTCTTGTTTATTTCGCTACAGCGATCAGTAACGCCGCCACGCCAGAGCGTCAGTGTCAGGGATAACCCCTAGAGGGCGCCAAAGCGCCCTGTGTTTTTGGTTGTAGTTCCTTTTTGTTTAAACTTCAGTTCCCATGGGGCAACTCGGTCAGGTGACCAGGGAGCGCTCACCTGAACCGAGCTGGCGATTAGTTTTATTATAAATAGTTTGGTGTCTTTGAGTTTCTTGTCTTGCGTCCGTTGATTTAACCCCGTAAATGTCCACCCAGTTTAGTTCGTGTCTTTCAGTGTTGTTCTACGTGTCTTGGTTTCAGTTTCACTTATGAAGTTTCCTTGTTTTGTTGTGTTTCCCTGACTTTTGTTAAATAAACATCGTTTCCATTAAAAACCTGGACGTCTTGCAGTTATGCCTCGTACACAGAAACGGGACAGTCAGCGCCAAAACACACGGGACAGTCAGCGCCAAAACACACGCCATGACATCAGCAACTCATCCACCCTTAAATTCAGCGCCACTAATTTACTCATTATTTTTAGTCACTGACTCGTTGTGTATTTCTTATCATTACTGACTTTATATTATGATGATGATGATTATTATTATTATTATTATTATTATTATTATGTGTATAATGGTGAACTATTCGCACCCCTGGTCGCCCCCCTAAAGCTGTTTGGTCGTGACAGTCTTTCATCTTCCTGAACGTTTTCACAGGGTGCAGCGGGAAGTCACATCCTGTCACATCCTGTCAGAGTGATGAATTCAATTCCAGTGATAAAGTGAACAGATTTCTTTACATGACACAAACTGTATTGAAGCAGCTACTGAAACAGTCGTCTCCTGCTTCTTCTTCTTCTTCTTCTGCTTTCACTTCTTTTAAATGCCAGTCAAACAAAAACACTGATTATCCACGAAAGCCGTTCCACAAAGCTGCTCATTTCAAACCAAAAGCTAGAATTAGGGACTTTAATTCTAAATGCCGAGGGATCAGTTAAATAACTCCGAGCTTCTAATCACCATACGAGAAACCAAGGAGAAAAGAGATGAACTAGTAATTAACTAATGCGGGATTTGACTGCGTGTGTTGATGTGAAACAGGAAGTCAGCGTGTCGATGTGGGTGGGAGTTCCTGGTTAACACGTCAATCAATAGAGCAGAGCGACTTTAATCCACGCCGTGTGTATCTGTGGTTACGGCGGCCGCGTTACGGCGAGGACAGAGAGACGCTGGACGGAATCCCACACACATCCGAGACGACGACGGACAGAGAGAAAATAAATGTGTCCGACTTTCACTGATTATAAAGACGGCATTCTCCATCAGACTGAGGGAGCGACGTTCCTGCACCAAGAGCTGTTACCGAGCTGCAGCAGAGCCACGCCCACATCACAAGAGGGTTCAATTAGAGAAACTCACAGGCAATCTCAAATCATTTTCACAGAGGTCATGACCCAGAAAAAATGTAATGTGTGTGTATGTATGTTGTTTTTGTTGTTGCTTTGAAATGTATAAGTTGATTTCAGAGGAACTTTGAGGACGATTCCGATCCGTCAGAACCCAGGATCATAAAGACAGGAAGTCAGAGTTCATCAAATCGGGTCTCACTGAAGCCTCGCTCGCTGCATGTTAACTCCCTCAGAGACTTTAAAGCGCTGAAAATCTCAGGAAGCTCTCAGTGATGGAGTGGAGTCTGTTCTGAGAGTCACACTCACACGGCTGAGGACAGACATGCAAGAAGTAAATGCACCCCCATAGATCACTCATTCACTCACTCATCATCTACACCGCTTAATCCTCGATTCAGGGGCGTGTGGGGGCGGAGCCTATCCAAGGAGACTTGGGGCACAAGGCGGGGTACATCCTGGACAGGGGGACAATCCATCACAGGGCACACAAACACACACACACACACACACACACACACACACACACACACACACATT
>QMIH01000097.1:783674-816567 GCA_003987875.1 Clarias batrachus
GTGGAGATGAGTGGTACCCGGTGGGGTCTTCTGCTGTTGTAACCCATCCGCCTCAAGGTTGTGTGTGTTGTGGCTTCACAAATGCTTTGCTGCAGACCTCGGTTGTAACGAGTGGTTATTTCAGTCAAAGTTGCTCTTCTATCAGCTTGAATCAGTCGGCCCATTCTCCTCTGACCTCCAGCATCAACAAGCATCAACAATCAAAATCCCTGTAACTGAGCAGATTGTGAAATACCATGCCATGCCACGCCCAAAACTGCTTAAATCAGATGACATGACACCCTGAATCATGACTGACTGTGGAAACCTCACGCTGGATTTTAAGGAACTCGGACTCTGTGCCTCTCCTCTCTTCCTCCAGAGCTTGATTTCCAAATGAAATGCAAAATTTATTTTCATCTGAAGAGGAGCAACCTTGCCTGGGCTTTTCCCCCTCAGGCCAGGTGAGACACTTCTAACTTCGGTCTCCTGAAGACGTTCTGTACGTGGTGGCTCTCGATGCACCGACTCCAGTCTCACTCCGTCCTTCTGAAGCTCGTCTCAGGTCTTGAATAATCCTTGCTTGACAATATTCTTTAAGTCTGCAGTCGTGTCCTTTTTATCGCTAACACACTTTTCCATTGCAGAAAGCGTCACATGAGTAAACCCTGCAGTATCTGTGAACAGCCGGCCATTTCAGAGACGACCTCCTGTGTCTCTCTCTCTCCTTGTGTCGGTGATTGTTTTCTGGACAGCTGTCGAGTCAGCAGTCCTCCCCATGTGTGTGTGTGTATGTGTGTGTGTGTGTGTGTGTGTGTGTGTGTGTGTGCTGAACTGGACCGGGAGACACACGGCTGTAATCACCAAAGTTAAAACAAAAAAGGCTCGAAATATGATGATGAGCGAATATCTGAGAGTTTCACTTTTAAAATTAAATTCCAAAGAATTATCTTTGTAAGACTATATTACAATTTTTTTGAGATACATTGTGTATGTAGACATACAGTAATTGAACAGACAAGACATTATGTACCATTTATCTCTGATACATTATTAATAGAAAATGCATTCCTTTGATGTATTCCTTTTGCCCTGGGGGTGCACAAACTTTCGTGTGACAGAGAACACAGCTCTAAAAGGCTCTACACGGATCCGCGGGATCAGATAATTGCTCTGACAAAACGAGTGAAATGAGCGCTTATGTAATTACCTAATTCACCGCGGGGACTCGGCGCAGGCTCGCGCGTCTCATTCATCACCAGCGCCGAGTCCGGCGCGCGACATCACGAGCGGGCGGAGCTGATTCATGCTCTATATCAGAGGATCAGGCAGTAGTGCAGAGAAAGTCTAAGGCGTTGTTGTTTCTATAGAAACAGCTCATTCACAAGTGTGTGTGTGTGTGTGTGTGTGTGTGTGCATGTGTGTGTGACGTCAGTGGAAGGAGTCTCCAGTGTCAGTGTGTGTAACAGTCAGAGGTAAAGCTTCATCTTCAGTACAGTAACGTCACAAGCTTTTCACTTTCTGTCTCATCAACTTTGAGAGAGAAAATCATTTTTTATCCTTTTTAATGTGTTAAAAGTGTGACGTGTCACCATGGAAGTAAAGACGTGTCGCTGTGGCGTAAGAGGAATAAAACCATTCACAAAGCACCGTCACTCAGGACTTAATGACACAAAGAATAAAGCAATCTGTGTGTGCGTGTGTGTGTGTGCGTGTGTGTGTGTGTAGATGTATTTTTTCATATTCCCGAAAGAAGCTCAGCAGCCTTTCTGTTCCACTTGAATCTCTCCACTCTGCACTATAAATCACTCTCCAGCTTTTCTCCTGAACATAATGCTCTGTACTTATGCAGCCGCGTTATCTCAGAATGACCCGCTTCTGAAAATTAGCCGAATCATTCTTCTCAGCAGGGACACCGCGCCGCGCCGCACCTCACCGCGCCGCGCCCGCCGCACTCCCTGTCTCGTCTGTCTTAAAGCCCCGCTGTCTTTTCATCTGGGATGTTGTTGTTTTTTTTTCTAAATGCTTTGGCCTTTTGTGACATTTGCACTCGTCATAAAACAAACATATCGAAATAAAATGATGTAAAAACATATTATGTGAAATAATTTTAAGTGTAATCACACTGCTCACACTGCTACTGTCGCGCACACGCGCCATATCTTTAGCATTGTTTAGTCTTATGTTTTTTTAGTCATTTTGTGTATTTCATATATATATGTATTTTATTATAACTTTCATAAATCTGCATAGGCAATTTTTTATCTTCAGAAGTTTTATTCTTCTAGTGCAGTTTCCCTTTAGTTACAGTGAAGTCTTTTAGGTCACAGACGGTTTTATCAGCACTTCACGGGACATCATGCTGTGATTGGTCGCTCACGTGACAAATGCAAATTTGAATTTATATGAATATTTACATACAGTACAGTATATACAGAGTCAACCAAAAATGTATACACACAAATAATATATATATATATGTGTGTGTGTGTGTGTGGAATTAGCCCCTTCCCTCGCCTTGTCTTACACAGTAAAACTCCTCTTCCCTCCCCCCACCTCGCTTTTTAAGTTTCACAACAAACACACACACAACGGAAACACTGTTTTAATGGGAAAAAAGAAATCTCTCTAATGACATGTGTGCGTGAGCGCAGACTAACGGAATCACTGCTGTAAAGTAAAAAAAACAAAAAACAAATGAACCAGCACCTTACCTTTGAAAAGAATTGCGACAGAGAAGAGTTTCTGTGTAGAGCATAGTGTGTGTCTGTGTGAAGCCGGGGAGGGGGGGGTGTAAAGGCGAGAGAGTGTGTGTGTGTGTGTGTCGATGTCAAAAATCTCGGCACTCATAAACCAAGACATGCTCGTTTTTTCAAGTCAAAATTTATTAAAAACCTTTGCTTGTCTTGCAGAACACTCGTAAACCGAGGTTCCACTGTATATATTACATATCGCAATATGTTTATTTAGCATTGAAATATTTATTACTTATTGCAGGATTATGGAAGAACAGAAGAAGATTTTACAACTTTAAAGGCAAACGTCCATAAATTTAACACAGATTTTCAGTGTGGCAGGAGATGATCTGTCACACAATATATATATACACGATACAGAACTGAATTAATATCCATCAGCATTCGCTTTTTTAATCATTCTTATATATACAGAACTTTTTGTCCTAAGCCTTCATTTATTACCAGTTGAACACTTGGAGGTTCATCACAGCGACGAGAGAAACCGATATAAATCGAATAAACTCTAATATTTAACCTAACTGAATTTGTCATGTTACGAGTTGGTGTACATCCAGTGTACGGTTCAGAGGTTCTGGAGCTTCATCTCCTCTTACAGCAGCTCGTTATAAAAGCGTGTAACATTACTAAACCACAGAAACCAGTTAGTGTGTGACAGGTGTAATGGTCCCGGATTGGATAAGCACTGGGTTTCTGGTTTCTGGTTCACGCGGCACTCCGGGGCTCTGACGGCGCACGTGGCTCTCGCTATACTCGTCCAATTTAAAGCTCTTCCCCGACAGAGAGGCGGCTTCACCAGACGTTCTACATCACTGACTCCCGGTTTTGGCAACGGCTTCAGGCGCTGAGAGTAAAAATAGGAAAGAGGCTGCGAGTGTCGCACTCGGTGCGCTCTCTAACGCCTCCGTCTGAGCTCCTGATTATTACAGACACATGATCATCATCATGATTATGATTATTATTTCATTTAAGACTGAAGTGCTAAGATTACAGTGTAAATATTTGAATAGAATAGTTCTGCTGTATAACAGACCGGTCAATAAATGTGCCATGCGTCGTGTGCCAGAGGTTCAGCTCGCTCACACCGCATCGTAAGACTGACGTGACCTCATCAGAACAGCTCGTGTGACGTGATGATCTCATCAGCGTACCTGTAGGAGCTCGCGGGAGATCTGGAGTCGTGACAGGATGAATGTTAAGCGCGTTCTCAAGAGTCTGTTCCTCTACTGCAAGGTGTTTTATTCCTCTTACACCACAGCAAACAACACGCATTACCAAAAACTGTTTACTGCAGCATTTCTCTCACTCTCTCACTCTTTCACTCACGCACTCACTCACTCAAAGTTCTGCTTAAAATAAAACTTTCCCTTTAGCAGACTTTCCCCCCCCGAGGCATCCGGACCTGAGATGAACACAAAACGCTGAGTCAGGAGAAGCTTTCATGTAAAATTCTGTAGCCAGGGCATTATCCACAAATAAGCAGCTGCCACTTATTTTAGAAGAGAACACACTCCTGGTTGTGACACACGTACAAAAGTGAAAAGGGGAGAAATTGAAAAGGCTGACGTGAGCTTATTTCTCGGTCTGTGCTCTTCGAATATGAAAAAGCAGCACGGAGCTGTGAGTTCGCCTGGATGTGCCGATGCGTCGCTCAAGATTTGGACTCCACAAGTTTTTTTTTTTTTTTTTTCATTAAAAAAAAAAAAAAAAAAATACAGTACTGTGCAAAAGTCTTAACACCCCACTTTGTATTTTAATGCAGTCCACAGGAATAGTCCTCCAGGCTTCCTGTAGGTTCTCATTTGCAGTCCAGTCCCTGAACCTGACCTATGAATCATAGAAGGATAAAAAAAAACTTAAAAAAATAAAAACTTAATTCATGACCCAGTGAGGATCGGGTGCAGATGATGACAGATGATCAGGTTGGAGCGGACGAGACGGGAAATGAGGTTCACATTTGCAGAATTCGGCAGACGCCCTTATCCAGAGCGACTTACAGTACAATGAGGGGGGTCAATACTTTTACACAGTACTGTATGATAAAAAGTGGGATCAGCATGTGCAGAAACGCATGGGAGGTAAAATGCATCACATGTCAACGCAGTAACCTTTAGCAGGTTAACCCTAACCCTAACACACTCGCCGTTTTTAAAAATGATGTCATGGTTGTAGCGCGTTAGCGGCTCGTCAGTAACGCAGCTGTGAACAACTACAATAGAACAACCGAAACAATGTACATTAAACTTTCATTCAATTCTAATCAAAAGTTGTTGTTTTTTTTTCCTTCAGAATAAAAAGATGAAACTAGTGAAAAGATCAATATTTTATATTTAAGAATCAATTCATAAAAATATTTTTATTGGTAATAAAAAAAAGAAATAAACTAAAAAGTAAAACAAATGAATAAAAAGCTTTTTCATTGATTTTTTTTTTTATTCTGTATATACACAAAATAGATCACTAATAAAAAAAAAAAACAAAGACAGATTTTTTTGTAATATTTGTTGTTTATTTTTTCATTTTGAACTAAAAAAAAAACTACACAGACTCTTCTAAAATTTCTTCCTGTCTATGCAGAAACCCATTTTTTATTATAATATTTTTTTTTAAAAAACAATGAAAAAAGAAAATCAAATAAAAAGGTAATTTCCTTTTTTTTTTATCTTTTGAATGAAAGCAGGACGCGTGTACACGTAGCGCGAACGCCGAGGAAACTACATGGCGTATCGTCTGGAACTCTGCAGGGTTGATTATGCATTCTGCGCGAGTCGGCCGTCACGTACTTGACTGAACGTCTTTTTTAAAAAGCAGAAGCCTCCCACCGGCAGCCTGGAGCCGCGCAGCTCGGGAGGCGTGACGGCCGGGCTGTGATCACACACGCTGTGGAGCTTTAATTATGCCCTTCTGATCCGACCGTACGGTAACACGCGGCGTCCTCGCACCGCCGTAAACGATATACATTCATCTGTAAGCAGTGTGTGGAACCTTATCGCACCCGCCACCTGGGCCGGGTCAAATTCAAACGAGCCCGGCGCAGAACGCGAGTCTGAATCAGCACAAACACCGAATTATTATAACCACAGCAGGACGGGGAACAACACGCACGCACGCACGCACGCACGCGGGAAGGGAAATGAAAGTCAAACGAGTTGTTTTAACATCGTGTAGTTCAATGTAACACACACACACACACACACACGCAGAGCTTTTGATGTAGTGCTTTCATGCAGAATCTGACTGAATGTCGATGAAAGATTCATATCGATGTGGTGGAAATTTATTTCGTCGTTTCACACAGACGATCCCGCCGTCGCCCTGTAAACCTCAGTCTGGGTTCCTGAGTGACACCTGAGTTACTGATCAGAGCGCTGCATGTTTAAATCCCGGGAATTCCTGTTGACGTGCTCAGTCTGACTCCGATAAATGAGAATAAAGTAATAAATTTGAATTATTTTATTTTAATATTGAAACTCACTCAATCATCGTCTACACCGCTTTATCCTGTGTACAGGGTCGCAGGGGGCGGAGCCTAATCCAGGAGATTTCGGCATGAGGCGGGGTACACTCTGCACGGGGTGCCAAAACATTGTATGGCACAAACACACACACACACACACACTCACTCACTATGGGGAAGGAAACAGGAATACCCAGAGGAAACCCACCAAGCAAACTCCACTCACACGGACGGGGCGGGACTCGAACCCTCGACATGGAGGTGCTACAGCATCATCCTGTCAACAACAGCAGTTTCTCGGCATGCAAATTTTCCTCTAAAGAACAAAATTTTGTTAAGCAATTTGCATCGGCATACGAGTCGAACTGAACGCCGGCTAAGTTGCGCGTACGTCTGGGAGCCGTTCGAAACTTTTGCGTCAACAGAAAGCCAAGTGAAGCAAGTTTACATATTTTTGTAGAGTTTTCTTTTGCATTAAGATTTAGTGGAGACTAAATCTAAGAATGTTCTCAAGGACAGTAGCGAGAAGAAAATGGAGCCGCTTTCAGTTTGGTTTTTAAAGCAGCTGGTGCCGAGAAGAATCATAAATTTAGGTTAAGTCAGGTTTAATGTCTATTTATTTAATATTTTACTTAATTTGTGTGTCTTTTCTAAATGTTTTGATTGTTTTTATATGTGAAAATATGACTATAGTGTTGTAAATTGGTAATATTGATCATATTTTGGGGCAGCTGGAACGGATTATCTGCGTTTACATTATTTCCGATGGGAAAATGCGTTTCACAATACAACATTTCACCTTAAGAGCTCGCCTCCAGAGTGGATTAAACTCGTATGCCGAGGTACAGCTGTATTTATATATTGAAATCAATTCTATTAAATTATCAAGGCATTCATTTTTCTCCAGGCTGGACCACTTCCTGTCGGCACTCGTCACCACTCCCATCTCTCAAAGCCACAATCCTGATCTTTTGCGTCAACAGAAAGCGAGGCCGGTAAATGATATCTAATAAAAATCCATCGAGTAAACACAGGTACATGGGGTCAGAGTTAAGAAAACATGCACGGATCAAGCGATGGACAAACTGAGAGAAAATGAGTTAGACGAACTCGTACACAGTGAATAAGAGCCACAGGGGTGCAGACAGCCTCGATCCTGTATGCGCCGTGTGTACATTTTTTAATGATTTGTTTAGTGACTTGTGGCTGGCCTGTGAGACGCGAGCGCTTGGGTAATCAGAGCTTTATAGCGGTTAGATGCAAAAAAAAAAAAGTGAATCAATCTCTGTCGTTTAAAGTTAGCGTACAAGTGGGCCGGCGGTTCCTGTGTGTACTACAGAGAAATGTAATCCTGCAGGCGTCCCCGAGAAACACCGGCGCTAACAATCGAGTAAACAGCTCGGGAAACGCAGGAACAACAGAGCGCATTCCGTCCAGACGAGGTTCTGACTGCGCTGTAATTCCAAACATCACTTCTGTGCACGCGTGTTTGCAAACTCACCGACTCTCCAGTTTAATTATGCGTTGTTAATTTTCTTTGGTAGCAGCACTCGGTCAGGAAGCCCGGTGTTCCCCGCCACAGAGCTGAGCTAATTACAGAGCTCCACTCCATAAAGGCAGGGTTTAAATATTAATAACCAAAACAACCCTCAACTGGCTTCATGAAAGTATAAACAGGAAGTAACATGACGAGTTGAACTCATCGTGATCCTCAGCACGCAGCACGTTCAGAAGCGAGCCTGCCCCGCCCGTTACGAGGACTGTTCTGTGGACCGACCCCGGGCTCCGATCCAGAGCGTCACCATGTGGACTGAACTCTCGGCTCAAACACATGAAAACTGCATTCGCGATCGTTCCTGTTTATTGATCCTCGTCACACTTCCTGGTCGGCTTTGTAATTTCAGTTGCCTGACTTCTGCCTAGAACTTTGACTGAGATTAAACCGCTTGCGTGAGCCAGACGTTCTGCTGTGATGTTAAACAACCGCGCGCCTCTGGAATGGATAATGTCTCTATTCTTGGAAACTGAATGCAGTAGATCTGAGCAAATCAGGATCATTTTCCTCCCACAGTGCCTCCTGAAGAAATGAATATTCCGCCTCGACCTCAAATCCGTCGACGTCGCCAATGAGAACGCAGCCACAACAAGTCAGGATTAAGACATTAGCAGCGTTCTCATTGACGAGCCTCAATTCTCAATTAGAATTTTTGGTCAGATCGGATTTGCACGTCACGACGGTTCATCCAGTGAGCCGGCTGTGCGTGTTGAGGTCCAGAAGAAAGCCGGACACCCCGCTTTAGCTAGCACTGCTATTAAACCCCCTGCGCTGTCGGTGCTGACTGATGAGGTCACGACCCACACATGGGCCAGAGACAAAAAGTCTGATCTGTCCTCTTCTATTCAAGTCAGACGCCGGGTATCGGATATTCTGTACATCCAATCTAGGACCACATGCGGACGTGGCTTAGCGCTGATCTGAAAAACATCCGATTTTGAGTGCTCCGATAGCTCTAAAGGAAATCAGAAGTCAGAAGAATCAGAAGCCACTTCATGCTGGTGATGTGAATGAAGCGTAACAAACATTCCACTCGGGTTGAGATCACGCTATAAGCAGAACATTTCTCTTTGTTCAGTCATGTGACGTTTCTCTTACAGCTGATGTGCTACAGGACTGAATTTCCCGGGCCAGTGGTGGCTCACGCGGTTCAGGGTCTGGGTTACTCATCAGAAGGTCAGGGGTTCGAGCCCCAGCACCACCAAGTCGCCAATGTTGAGCCTTTAAGCACTTAACCCTGAAGGGGGCGCTGTATCCTGCCTGACCCCGGCTTCCAAACTGGGAAACGCGAAAAAAAATCATTTCACTGTGCTGTCAGGTTCATGTGACAAATAATCTTATAAAAGTTTCTCTTTGGGATTAATAACGTTCTGTATCGTCCTGTCTATTTCTGGCTTCGCTGCACAAACGCAAGATAATATACCTAAAGACAGTTTGATTACTCACCTTAATTCAGTTGAGAATAAGCTGATAAAGTTGACTTTGATTATGACTTAGCTTAAATTACTTTCCCTTTTTATATCCAGGAAATCAGAATCTTTCACCAGCAGAAGGAGAACTTGTTATAGGAAGAGGCGACACCCTGGACACGGTGCCAATCCATCTCAGATACAAATACAGTGGAACCTCGGATTGCGAGTAATGTGGTTTACGAGTGTTCCGCAAACCGAGCAAAGATTTTTAATACATTTTTATTCGAAAACCGAGCAAGGATTAGAAAATAGGAACTGCTTCCATCTTCTGTAGGCAGCAATAGCGCCACCTATTGGACTGGAGTGTGGCACAGAAGAGAAACAATCAAGAACACAAGTTGCACAGCATTTTAGTTCATACCAGATACTTCAAGTAGCTTTCAATACTTTAAAACTTGTAGAAAATAATTCGTAGCTCCTTGAGACAAACTGAAACATACATATAGAAATTCATTAATTCTGTAGTTATGAGGACAGCTGACGAGTGCATCAGGGCGTAAACCTCACGCATTCACTCAGTACAGGGAACCATTTAATAATATCTGACATGTGAGCTTATGAACAATCTGACATGATACAACACGATGCGATACGGATTAGCATGATTTGGTAAATCTGCGCCGGACTCCGTTGAGACTCTGCTGTAGATCTGTCATTAGTTTAGCGTTTGATGGCTTTGAAGAATTCTTCTTACACACTCGTCCTTTGTGTCTAGAAGCCGAGTCATGGCAACCGCACTTCCTTTTCGTCTGTTAGAAACATTTCACTGTTCATCCAAGTAGCTTCATCAGTATGAGAAAGGTTGCTTAGAGACCCTTAATATATCCTCCAGACCCACAGCGCACCATCTATCCTCTCTGCGGTGCTCAAGAGTGTGTCCTTTATCTTCTAGACTCAGACACACTGCTGATTCTGGTCCTGAGGTGTGTGTGAAATGGGTCAAACCAACCAAAAGGTGGTCCAGAGGCCATGACTGAACCTCTAGACCACTTCACCTGGACGGCTGAGAATCTTTAAGGACACTTCGTTATCTGTCATTTCTGAGAATAATTATTTTATAATCTTTTAATCATTTTAATCACTAGCTTTTAAATCAGTGCACAGTGTGGTATTGGCATGGGTACGGGTCAGGGTCAGGGTCAGGGTCAGGGTACGGGTCAGGGTACGGGTCAGAGTGGGAGGGCAGGTTGAAGACATGCTGTTTGTAGTGGTGTGTATTAGTGTAAGTGAATACCAGCACACACACACACACACACACACACACACAGAATCCTCAGAATGGCAGCAATTATATCAACGAACAGCTTCATAACAAAGCTATAGCGACTCCCTCCTTCCTTTTATTCTTCTCCAGTGTTCACTTGTAAGCCAAGACCATGAAAGCTTCAGTAAAATATATATATATATTACAAAAAAATAATAATGAATGACCTCACGGTCATTAAAGTTGTTAAAAAACAATCCACACGAGGCGTCAGGGGAGCTGCTTTCACAGAGTCGCAGAGCTGTGACTCACTTCAGCACTTATTACCTTCTCCAGCACTTACTCTTCCCTCCTGCTTTAATATACAGAGTCTCCCAAAAGTCTCCGTACACGAGGGAAATAAACGCGGTTTAGCAAAATGCATTTATATATTGTTTATATTTTGTTTATTTTGTACTTGTTTACTGAAATTCCTAAACATTGCCTCAATCAGAAGCTTTAACGGGACTCATGAAAAGCCAGAGAAACTCCGGGGAAAACCCCAGAAACTTCAGGAGCCAAATCAAAATTTTTAACCATTTTGATAACGTACCAAAGTAAACTCATGGGCTGCGTTCACATCACCGGCCTCCACACACCCATCCATCCATGTAGGAACCCTCTGTAGTCCAACGAGGGGTCGCAGAGGCCGATGGCCAGAGGTTGTACTTATTCCCATCTCATTACCTGGTATTCATTCAAACAAACCTCTAGAGTCTGGGTTCGATTCCCACCTCGGGGTCTGTGTTGTCGGAGTTTGCACGTTCTCCCCGTGCTTGTTGGGTTTCCTCCGGGTACTCTGGTTTCCTCCCACAGTCCAAAGACCTGCAGATTAGGCTATTAGGCTGTGTGTGTGTGTGTGTGTGTGTGTGTGTCCTGCGATGGATTTGCGCCCTGTCCAGCGTGTACCGCCTTGGCCTGGGAGAGGCTCCAGGCCCCCTGCGACCCTGAATCCAGGATAAACCGGTATAGACGATGAATGAGTGAGTGAGTGATAAACCTAATCACAAAATAAAAACATCTGCGTCATTGGTGACCATTTTAGTCGCCATCTGGAGCCCTGAAAGAACATCACGGGATGTTTACAAATTCAAAAAGGATGGAAGTACTGCGGGAGTAGGCACGTCAACGAATGTTCAGAAGTGCCGTGGTTCTTTTTCCTCTGTGTAAAGACGCTTTTGGGACGGTGTGTAGAGCCACCTGAACACCTAACAGCATGCCAGTTAAATCCAATTCGCTCTTCAAAAACGGGTAAAATTGGATTTATTAGTGCGCGTCTATTGCTCACCAGATTAACAGTCCAGCCTCAGTGTCTGTCAATTATTTTCTGAAACGGCACCTGTCACCCCAATTTCCACAGAAAAAAATTCCAGATTCATCCAAAGTAATTAACAACGAGCCAACTCTCTCTCTCTCTCTCTCTCTCTCTCTCTCTCTCTCTCTCATTTGGACGTGTACACATGTACTGAGAAGAATGGGCAATCTTCATTTTCATGCAATTCTATTCTCAAATAATCCGCATGAGCTTTTAAAACATTGATTCTGATCATTCCATGGCACCAAGACTCATCCTGTTAGAAGTATAAATGATCTCCTATTCATGCACTCCTCCTATTCATCTATTGTTAAAGCTCTTGTCTACTGCTATTACACGGGGAAAAAAAACCTCTTCCTAATTTATCTTTGATCTCTCCAATAGGCAACATTTCATTACATTCGGCAATCACAAATCCTCCACTGCTCCTCACGTTACTGCAGGCGTTCCTCAGGGATCTATTCTTGGACCGCTATTTTTCACAGTTTATTCCCCGGAGACATCTTGGTTTGCGAAATAATTGTGTGCGAGTCACAGCTCGGCTGATTTACGTTTGGAGCGAGCGTGAAAGATAAAGCTCACAGAGAGATGAAAATGTTGACTAAACCGGGAAAGAGCGCCCCCTAGTATTCAGTGCAAGTAAACATAAACACACGATAACAACTCTTTGTCCCTTCATAGTCCTAATTTTCTTCTTTTTTTAAAAATTATGGAATTTGTTACTTACATGTGGTTAAATTGAACCGAAATTCATATAAATATGTGATTTAAACATTGTTACTCTTATGTTGATGTAATTTAACTTTAACATCAAAAATTGCAATAACTCGTCAATTATACGATGTGAAGAAAACCAGACAAAGTTCAGGTTAGTAAAATTCTTAACACGTAAATTTCCAAAATTTTTCAAATGTGCGCAAAGTAAGTCGAGATCCAGAGGCCAGATACTATTCAAGTACAATAAATCCCGGACTTACGAACGAGGTCTGTTCTGGGAGCACATTTGTAAGTCGGATTCGTTCATAAGTCGAGTCTTGTACACCTTTGACACAAATACACAATGTAAAGCATAAAAAAACAAACACACAGGTTTGGTTTTGGTTCCGCTTTATAATCTTGTGAGAGTGCGCCTCCACATCGCGAAGGAGCCCGAGAAGACGGCAGGGGGAGGACATCAGGGGAGGACAGGGGAGGACAACGCTACAGGGTGTTTTCCGTGTTTTAACGGGTGTGATTTTACAGGACAGACATTTTCTATCATCATGCTCCCGGACTGATTTGTTGAAAACGGTGAGGCTGACTCATTTTTCCCGCAGACACACACCAACAATACATCGAATTCACTTACGCACTGAAAATATTGTATAATAATTGTAAATATTGGTATCTGTTGCACTGCAGTGTCTATTTTTTTGTACAATACACGCGAGTTACTTTCGCGATAGAACCGGAAGTAGAACCGCGGTCCGTGCGCAGCTGTGGAAATTCGTAACTCGAATGTTTGTAAGTTGGGGATTTACTGTAAAAGTAGAAGATCTCTAGTTACTGTATGTAAGACGAGTAAAAGTACCGAAGTACTCAGCTTCAAATTTACTCAAGTACCAAAGATATCAAACGGCTTGTATTAGAGCACTGTAGTCTTTTTCATAGTCTCTCTCTCTATCTCACACACACACACACACACACACACACACACACACACACACACACACACATATATACATTCTGTTTTCATCACTGTCTGCAAGCGGCTCCATTTCTGATCTCAAACACCTGTGAGGTTATTAGTGTCTCGAAGGAAAAGCACTGATGCAATTATTAATAATAGCCAAAGGTCCTGTTACACCAGTTATAACCAGTACACCAGAGATAACGCAGTGCCTCGCAGAAATAAAGTCAAAGCACAGAAAGAGAAGAAAGTACAGGTACTCTTGAGCCGTGTACAAAGTATGAAGTATCTTCAGATAAAAATACTCAAGCAAATAAGCAGATGCGTGAAATATGTACTTAAGTACAATAACCACAAAGTTACCACAAACCTCTTGGATTTTTCCAAATATAATTCAATAAGTGGAGCGGCAGATCTCAGCACATTGTCTACACGCTCCCGTGAATGATTTATGACTAATTTCCTCTGACACGAGTAACCGTTTTCTGCTTCATTTTATCCTCACTGCATGGCGGGACGTACAGCATCTGTAGAGACGCACCGAGAGGGAAAACATCCTGCGGGGAAAAGAGAAAAGGTAAATGTTCCTCGCTCTGGTTAACACCTCTAGTGACGTTCATTTAATATCTTCTCATCCTGTCTTAGCTTCAACACGTCTCCCGTCCCTGTTCCTCTGCTCCCACACACACACACACACACACGCACACGCACACACACACACACACACACACACCTCTCCATGACACACACTCCACCTTCTCCTGCTTTAAATGAGTGTGAAGCAATAAAACATCTCTATTACACGGATGAACCTCTGACGTTTTGACGTGTCAGCATGCTGGAAGTCCTTGCGTGCGTGCATGTGTGTGCATGCGTGTGTGTGTGCGCTGTCGTAACGTTGTGTCACGGCTTCACGATTAGTCACAGCGATTAGCTTAGTGCTGACTTTACCAAAACACAGATTAAAGCTCATTTCCATCTCGTTGTTGCTGTTGTTGTTTGCACAGCACGCTTCTCCCCGCTCGCTCTCTCTCATATCACCACTAACAATGGAAGAGATTTTATGCAAATATCATTCGCAGGCCCAGAATATCTTTGTAAACCTCTTTTCAGACATGATTAATGTTCCACATGGAGCTGCGTAACGTAATTATCACCGCGGTACATGTGGGATTTTAATCAGAAAGCTGTCATGTCAGTCATTTTTCTTTTTTGTTTCGGAGAGCTTCTGCCGTATTTTAGCTCGTGTAAAATGAGCAGCAGGAATAACTCCAGGTGATGTACAGTTTATCTTTGTCTAATCTGATTCGACGTGTTTGTAAGATTGTGTTATATCCTGTAGCAAAAGAGGTTTTTGTGCTTTGGCTTTTTTTTCGTTCCAGGAAACACTCGCTCGCGCTGTGATAAACAGATGATAAACCAAAGCGTTTGTGGAGTAACTTTCTGGGTTATAGCTATATACTTATAATTATCGCCTAACAGACATGTTACAGTCATGTGACTTACTTACGATCACTCATACAGCCTACAACGAGCACTTACTGTATACGTGAAGATTTCCAGCTGTGTGTCCATAAGAAAACCACTTGCTAGTGAGACTTGTCAGAAAAAAGGCTTAATATTTGCTAGAGCGCATAAAGACTGGACTTTGGAGTGGAAAAAGGTCATGTGATGTCATGTCTAGATCCCAGAGCGATGGGCGTGGTCAGGGTGAGARGGGAAGCGCTGTAATGAAGCATAATCATGCATAGTGTCCACTGTACAAGCCTCTGGAGACAGTGTTATGATCTGGGGTCGCTTCAGTCGCTCAGGTCGAGAGATAAAATGAAGTCACATGACCACCTGAATGCACTGAATCACCAGCACATCACATCTGTGGAGGGTTTCTTCTCCCCTGATGGAGCGGACATGTTCCAGGACTCGGAGTGTGAGAGAGAGAGAGAGAGAGAGAGCGGCTTTGGGAGCATGAGGAATCATTTTCACACATTAACTGGACACCTGACCTTTGACCCCAGTGAGAGTCTATGGGATGTGCTGGGGAAGTTTACAGAGGGTTCGAGTCTTCCATCGTTAATTCTTGTTAATCTCAGGCACAGATTGGTGTAACTCTGGATGGAAATAAATCTTGTGATGTTTCATGAAGTTGTTGAAACGATGCCAGGGTGAACCTTAGCCAAAGGCAGAAAATACTATTATGCAAATTTTTCCTTTTTTTGGCCAAGCTGCGTATATATAAGAAGGCTTTTGTGTAAAGATTATTAATAAATCTTTCTTTTTCATTTCTTTACAACCAGCTTGTGTACTTTAAATATTTTAAATAACACAGAGAACAAAAAAAAAAGAGCCACACTGTCTCACAAACATTCCACTCCATTATAAAGGTGATGATGAACGGCTTCTTGATCTACTGGTCGTATTTTTGAGGAATAACAGGAATAAAACACTTTGTGACTCTTAAACCCTTTTTATTTTTCTCCCTCCCTCCAGTCCGCCATCTTTCCCCGTCTGCTCCTAGAACTCAGTCTGTCCTCCATTACAGAACCACTTCAGGAATCATCTCATCGTGTCAGATATTTCGACTTCTTCCAAAAAAAAAAAATAAAACCCAGAAAGTATGGGTTCCTCTATTTCCTACCTGAAGTAAAATATTCTTGTTTCCTGTATTGTTCCATAAGAGATAACACAGCAGCTGTCATGTCAGCTGTGACAAACAACGCTCTACATCCAGCCGAGCTAATTAACTGCAGTCCAATTTCATTAATTATAGTTTATTATATAATATTAAAGTCTTTTTTTTTCTGTCTGCGGTTTGACAAGCCCACGGTTTGAGAATTCTATTTCATACTCTTTGCCATAACACACCTCTTACACACCGCTCACCATCACCGCTATAGATTTAGCTCCCGTCCAGCATTTCATTAGAATCGACATTTACGAATGCTCTTCTGCTCCTTTGACTCGCGGCGTTCCTCAGGGATCGGTTCTCGGGCCTGTCTTATTCATGTATTGGTTTCATTATCTATCTTCACAACCTTAGATTTTCCCATTCAGTGTGTATGAATGACGAGCTGTGTGTACTGGTGCAGAATGAAGCATAAAAAGAATCCAAATAAAACTCTGATATGTTGCTATGCATCATTTATATACGGTACCTGTGCAACCTTTTACTGGCCTGTGAGACTCGGTTAGAAAGACACACGTATCGTTCTGCTGTCCTCCTCATCCCTGTCACATGGCTAGTGATCGGAGGCAATCGAGGACGACGTACCAACGTCCTGGCAGTTCTTATGAACAACCACAGAGCTTTTCTTTCCATAAATATGGACCTCCCGAATTATTTATATTCATCTTAATGCATGTTATTAATTATAGCGATCCTCCTTTTGTCCTAGGTTTAAGGACAAACCCATGAGCGATGCCCTGAATAACCGGTGCTGAGGATTTGTGATTGTCAGTTGAAATGAAACGCTGCCTACAAGACAGATATAAGGTAAACCAGCTGAGATATATACCTGCGATAGCAGGGGCTCACGGGGCGCAATAAGTGAGAGACACTAAGAGATGTAGAGCTCGGATCATGCTGCAGAATACGAACACTTTCCACACTTCAATCCATCAAAAAATATCACAATATTGCTCTCGAACACATGAAAAAAGCTTTTCACCCACTTTGGGTATCCATCTTTCTCTCGCATAACCAGAGCAGGATTCACCCCCCCAACCCCCCCGACCCACCCCACCTTCTCCACCCCCTTCCTTCTCGTGCCACTCTGTGTGCTCTTACCTCTGTACACCCCTCCCTGGGTCTCCTGTCTCATGGAATAGATGCTTTGGAGTTTCACAGCGTCTCCTTATAATCTCTTCCGTCTCCTTCGTATTCATACTGGAGCTCCAAAAACATCATCATCTTTTCCCTCAACACCTCCACGCTCATCTATACTGGTACTGTCCCCTCCGGGCTGAGCGCGAGGCTTTGTACAGAGTAAATCAGTGCGTGTGATGCTGTTTCAGTAAAATAATCAGTGATGATGTGGTGTGCTGAGTCTCTGATATCAACCTGAAGGTGATTATTCCCCTTTCCTGAGCGGCTTTATTCCTCTTACACCACAGCAACTGATAAAGTATTACATCATACACCTTATCTGTTTATACACACATAGAGTATTACACCGTGGAACGTCCAGGACATTTACTGATAAAAAGAGAGACAAATGAAAAGCAATTATATCTCTTACTTGTAGAATGTAAAGCAACGAGCTCCTGTGGCTTAGATAGTTTTGGATAAAAACAACACTTGAGATGACCAATGTTTAAATAAAATCTCAAAATAAAATACTTAATACTCAGTAGTTAAATTCAAGTGCTAATTGTAGCATGATTTTTTAAATTATTTTGATTTATCTAATGTAGACACGGCTATTTTATTCTTTCACTATTGTAAAAACTTTTAAACAAGCATGAATGAAAATAAAAGGACTTGCTAATTATTTTTACATACATACAAAGTATAAATGCATACAGCATGAGTTCTATTACAGATGTTATAATTTATAGGGTTTTAAGCGCTGCGTAGTGGGATTCTGTCAGCATGATCTGGCAACCCTGCCCTACACAATACAACTCATGAGTTTTTCATTTCACACTGTGATGGTCAGGGGTAGATCAGAGGTTAAGGCATTGGACTACGGTTTTAGAAGGTCCTAGGTTCAAATCCTACGACCACCAAGTTGTCCCTTGAGCAAGGCCCTTAACCCCCAACTGCTCACGTGTAATGAGATAAAAATCAAATTAAAAAAAAAGGAAGTCACTCCGGATAAGGGCGTCTGCCGAATGCGTGAATGTAATGAAATGTTAAACTTTGGCTCACATGCGTATCGAACTGTAGGACGCGATCCATAGCGCTCACGTCTCCACTCAGATCTGTTACATCACTGGTTACTGTAGCTCCTCAGTCCGGTGGAGACTGGAAAAACGTTAGCGTTGTCTCTGGAACTGGAGACTCCTTCATGTGAGTTACAGAACTCTTCACCGTAGCATCTGTTTGTTTATTATCAGTGAAGCGTCTGCTGTTCACATCCCTGTGAATGAGCTGTTACTATGGAAACTAATCAACAGCTTCTGACCAATCAGAGCATTGATAATTTTATTTTTTTTAAAGATTGTAAAATTGTCCATATTGAGCCATCGTATTTCCTACATATGAACAACCGATATGTTTAATTCTGTATCATGGAGACGCGGATCAAATCCATATTTTCGACAATTTGGATTTCATTAAAGTCAAAAGTTGCTCAAACATTTCCTCAAACTCTGTATTATGTCGTGGAAATATCCTCAGAGACAGACAGACAGACAGACAGACAGACAGACAGACGAAACGAAAAATAAATAAAAGACAAGGTGTCCTTCTGGTGCGTCTCTGGTAATACTGATTTAATGCGTCCTCTGCTGCAGCACGTCTCCTGTAACTCTCCCTCCTCTCCCACACACTCAGAGCAGCGTGACAAGATAACTACAACTTCCTGGCCCTTTTTTTTTTTTTTTTTAAATACGTGATGTTTTTTTTTTCTTCTTTCCTGTCAGTTTGAGAAACGGGAACCTGGTGGTTCTGGAAGCTCAGCCTGAACGTCTGATGTTCTCTGACCTAGATTATCCAGGAAAGTAAAAATAACTTCTGAGCATCCTCCTGCACCCCGTCTCAATTCCCACTCGTCTCCTGATCTGTCAATTACGCCGAGTCTCCCTCGTGATTACACCCACAACACAGCGCTCTCGTCCTTCCTCTCCTCCGTCTCTCAGTGGGACTCAGAACGGCACGTCCGATGATAACCAGATTAATTACTCGGCGCGTGGCGCATGCAGCAATCTGGATGTTTTTCTTTAGGATCCTTAACAACCGTTAGAACATTTGAGTGTTTGGAGAACGGGACCTGAGGCGGGTTCTGTAATGCCGCTGCAGCCATTTACGCTGCGATTTCGGCTCATCGAGGCGGCCGAGGGACAAAACGCGTCTTTTCTCTGAAGCTACAGTCGGCTCGCCTCCGTTTCTCTGTTGTTGATGTTTAATCATGTGGTTTCTTATCATAACGGGAGCCTGACACCGCGCTCGAAGCCTCTTCAGATACGCAGGGAGTGTGCGATGTAATGACGGCGATCTGGAGCTTTCTGCACGATTAATGATCAAAGAGAAGCGGACTGCAAACTAAAGTCGCCATATCAGGAGAAGGAAGGAGAGAATCTTCACACGTCTCAGGTGTTGTTGGTCTTTCGGCAGCTCCAGGCAGAGACGCGCCACAGCGGACCATCTGATCACCGCACGAGCTTGTCGCAGGTTTTGCTCTTCCTGACGCAACCCTCGTATGGCTGGGATCCGAACCCGGGCCTCCGGCATGGCGGTCGCGACACCCAGCACCGAGCCAACAGCGGCCCGAACCTCACCAGAACCTCAACATCATCAGAACCAGAAAAAGCCTTTCATCACTATAAGATAGTTTAAATCTAGCATCACTTGCTTTTTATAACCAAATGTATAAGTTATAAGGATGTAATCATGCATTGCAAAGCGAAAATGATTTATTTATTTTTTTGTACCGCGTGCGTGGTGAGAATGTGCAGCTCACATTATGTACATCAGCGTTCTATTAATTACGCTTCTAATGAGATTACACTGTTTGAGACTCTCAGTCTGCCCATCTGGGCCTGAAATGACAATTACTGATAGTGTGTACACTGCCTGGGCAACAACAACAACAACAACAACACACACACACACACACACACTCTAACACTTGAGTTCACCCCGTTTTAGCTTTGATTAGAGCGTCCAATGTGTGAAAAAGATTCCTCATGCTCACAGAAACACACTCCGAGTCCTGGAACACGTCCGCTCCATCAGTGAAGCAGTAACCCTCCTGTGATGTGATGTTCAGGTGATTCAGTACATTCAGGTGGTCATGTGACTTCATTTGATCTCCACATGACGTTGCTGAGTCTCGACCTGAGCGACTGAAGCGACCCCAGATCATAACCCCGCCTCCAGAGGCTTGTACAGTGGACACTATGCATGATGGGAGCATCGCTTCATTACAGCGCTTCCCTTCTCACCCTGACCACGCCCATCACTCTGGAACACACTCAGTCTGGACTCATCAGGTCACATGACCTTTYTACATCACTCCAAAGTCTTTAATCTTTATTCTCTCTAACAAACTGAAGACTTTTTTCTAATCAGTCTCAGTAACAAGTGGTTTTATTACAGACACACAGCTGTTTAGTCCCAGTCCTGTGAGTCTTCATCACATTGTGTGTGTGTGTGTGTGTGTGTGTGTGTGTGTGTGTGTGTGTGTGTGTGTGTGTGCGCTCTGCTGGATTTCCGCTGGACATTTTTCTTCCTGCAGCGTCACTAACTGATCTCCCTTCACTCCCTTCACTCCAATCCGCTCGTTTCAGCTCCAATCACCTTCAGTTGTTTTTCTTCCCCTGAAGCCGGTCTGTCTGAAGCAGTGAGTGTTTTTATCCAGGCGGTGAGGGTTATATAACCATTTTATAACCATTAGACCGAGCGCTTTAGTACCTGGAGCTTTTACGCGGCCCCTGTGATCACGCGCTCCTGAGTGAGAGGCCGCGAGAGGCACACGGGCACTTCAGCTGTACGGCTTTGAGACGCGGTGAACCCGGACTGCATGTTGTTTAGAAACATTACATTTTCAACTTGTTTTATTTCACACAATCCAAAAATAAATAAATAAATAAATCAAAATCACAGACTGTTTTGAATGATATTATTTGATGACTCAGAGACATGAACGTCTTTCCAGTCCTTCGATACGGCTATAAAACGACTGAACCTTTCATTTCATTTCAGGCTTTAAATGCTCGTCTTCTGGTGACTTTGCTACTTTCCACAGACTTTTTTATAAATTAGAACATGATCTCGGTTAGGATGCACCGGATCACAGAGCTCACACAACTGTTTGGATCAGATCGGCTTCGTGTACAGCGAGTCCCCGACTTACGAACAAATTCCGTCCGAGACCTCGTCCGTAAGTTTAATTTGTTCATAAGTCCAACAAACATTGTCTAGGTACCAGGATACTCACACAATCGTCTATACTCAGTATATTACAGTACAGCACCACACACTGAGAGGATCCCCCATCTCCTCTAGATCTTTGATATCATCATCATCATCATCATCATCAACATCTCAGCAGACTTCACACGTCCCATGATCTGGTCCTGGTTCTTTAGAATCGAGCGAATGATTCATGTTAAAAGACTGAGCGATGTCTGCCGTCTGCTTAATGTACTGACCTTCTACCTTTGAGCAATAAAATAATAATAATAATAATAATAATAATGAAGCTAGTCTTAGTACAACATTATTATTAAACCTGGACATGGCGTGACTGCGTTGGGTTTCAGCTCTTTATATATGGTGAGATTAATGTGCGTCAGATCCAAATCTTAAACCTCAACAGCCTTTTACACCAGGAGCCGTGAAAGCGACGGAGCTGCGGTCGGGATACAGAGAGGACAGAAGGTCTTTAACCTGGAACATGGCCGGTTCTGCAGGAGCTCCTGCGCGGCAGACGATCAGTGGCGTCTGGTCTGAGTGCTGAGGTCACTGAGGTGAAGTGGATTAACAGCAAAATGACTCCTTGGATTCATTTACACGTCAGGAGACGATTCAGGAACTGGACAGAAATATCGCAGGATCTGACAAGAAGAAGAGGACGAACGTTCTACACGAGCGTCCATCAGACTCTCATCCACTGCTGAGACAGATTCAGACTGCGACTGTGGGAAATTTAAACTGGCTTTAATCAGAAGAGCGTCGAGCGCAGGGAATAAGAAGTCTAATGAAAAGAGCGTCGTTTGGAAAGGAGCCGATTCTACGGGGCTGAGTCGAAAATTATCCGCACTCTGGCTGCTTTTTTAGAAGAGATAAATACACCATCGTCCGACATCTCGTTGCTTTTCGGTCCACTCTGTTCTGTCCGTCTGTCCACACGCTTTCGGGTTCCCTCGTTAAAAATGTTTGAGTCTGAGCCGTGAGACACGAATGCACCGCCGTCTTCACGTCTTCATCAGAAGAAGAGTCTTCGTCCTCGTAGTTCTGCTTTCAGGTGAGAGTGTGATGGAGTGAGATCAGGACGAGAGTGAGGACGCTTTAACACCTCAGAGTGTCCACGGTGTGGAGCAGAAGTGTGCGGACGTGCAGCGTCACGTGAGATCACGACACCACCGGATATCAGTCCTGAGTGTTTAATCGGAGGTTCAGTCTTCAGCTCTTCGATAAGCGTCTCACTGTAACGAGCGCTGTCGATCATCGAACCTTTTCCCTGATCGTCTTCCAATACTTCTGGCCCTTGAGAGCCCCAGAAAACTGAAAGTGTTGATGAAATTTCCAGCTGATGGTCGACTTTTGAGCTTTTCCTCGGTCTGGGATTGAGGACGTCTCCGTTCCTCGCGCTGCCGTTTGCTCTCAGGCTCGTAGTGATGAATCCGTGTCTCGTCCCCGGTAACGATTCTCTTTAAGACACTTTCCCCTTCCTCACGGTAATGCGTCCCCGCTCCACATGGTGCTAACTGCAGATCTGCACACGCTGCCGTTTACGCTGGTGTTCATGGAGTCGTTTCGGCACCAGGTTACCCTCAGGCTACAAGAACAGAACGATCCGAATCGCTGCACGCTGCTCTTCTCTCATGCGAGTCACATGTCAGGCGTCCGTTCTTACTCGCGCTGGAGACACAAATGTAAAAAAAAAAAAAAAAAACTGATGTACCAGGTTCACACCTGCACAGCGGTGACCGGGGAGGCGGAGCCTCGGGCGGAGAACACTGACGAGGCAGAAGCTTCAATACAACAGGAGTGCGGATCATTTTTGACTCACCCTGGTAGATTTCTAAAGTGGTTCTTTGTAAAAAAAAAAAAAAAAGCATTTAATTTAATGTACAAGGTTTTAGCTGCAGTTTGTTTTATGCGTTAAACTGTAAAGCTGCGTTGTGTGATAATATGAGAAGATTAAAAACGGTTAGAACAGTGAAACAGAACAAACCGGGGAAAAAAGTTAAAACAGAAAAAGCTGATGTGATGCATTTCTTTTGTTAAAAATATTATTCTGTAAATATTGTGTATTATATAATATATATATAATATATATAAGTGTATTATTGCATGGATCTGATATTTAATGCAACACTTGTGATCAGCAGAGTGAAACGCGCAGTGTTGATGTAAGACTTTATAATGAGTCCAGTCGGACTCGGAGGAACTCACAAACACTGCTGGGTGTTAATCCGACACTCTGAGTGTTCACGCGGGGGCTTCGCCGCCACGCCGCTAACAGTCTCGGATCAAATCTTTAACTTTAAGCATCGCGGAAAACATCGACTCCGTCCTGCGCGCTACAATTAGCCCGAATCTTTCCACAAGTAGATTAATGATGTGTACTTAGACAGGTGATGCGTGCGTGTGTGTACAGTGCGTGTGTGTGTGTGTGTGTGTGTGACAGAACGGCAGCGTGCGGCTCCATGCCCAGTGAAGTGCTTCTCATCATGAGAGCAGTAATTTGATTAATGGAGGCTTTTCGGGGGTGAGGACGTGTCCGGAGCCTCTAATAGCAGACGCCTCCGGAGCGACCGAGCTGCAGAGCTCACGACTGTGTTCATGTTTTCATCCTTTCCTCCCACTAATCACAGAGGAACTGGAACACATCGGCGCCGGAGCCTGCGAGTCCAGAATCAGCCTGACGCTCACGACAGCCTGTGATTTACAGAAACGCGTCGAGTCACAGGAGGCGCGACGGCTAACGCGGTGCTAACGGTCTAAGCAATCTCTAAGAAATCCATTAAAACACACACACACACACACACACACACACACAGGACAAATATACTTCACCGAGTTTTAATAGACAGAACATTCATATAAAAATTCTGGTTTCAGATCGGACTGATTTCAGCCCTGAGACTAAAAGTAAAAAAAAATCAAATCAAATCCAATCATTTCTCTTTGTTTATCCTTTACAGCATCGCAGCAAGCCTGAAGCCTATCGCAGGGAACTCTGGGTACACACACACACACACACACACACACACACACACACACACACACACACAAACGCTACAGGCGATATGGGAAAGCCAATCAGTCCACTCTGCATGTCTCTGGATTGTGGGAGGAAACCAGAGAACACAGAGGAAACCCCCCTCCACCAGACATCCCCCCCCACGTACGAGGAGAACACGCAACTCCACACACACACACACACACACACACACACACACACACACACACACACACACACACACGGAGGTGGGCATCGAACCCAAACCAATTCACGCATTTCATGATTTTTTTTTTTCTTTTATAATATTATTTTTTATGTCTTTTATTTTTTGGACAGTTCATTTGACCCGAGACGTTTTTCTGACGCTCCATATTGTCCACACACACACACACACACACACACACCAGGGACGCCGGGGGCCACGGGGACGTCCTCGATTCTTTCACTTTTGGTGGAAACTTCCTCGATTCTTTCACTTTTATTTGTTTCTAAGAATAAAAGCGAAAATACAAACAAGATGTCAGAGCTGTCTTCATTTGTGTAAGACAATGAGCATTACAGAAAGAACGTCTCCGTCTGCGTCTCCGTCTGCGTCTCCGTCACCTCCCGCGTGTTTGCTTTGGATTCATGAATCTTTGATGTCGAGGACTTTGTGCAGTGAAAAGTCAATTAAGCGTTGTAGAGATACAGGATTCTTCCCAGCTTCAGAGTGCAGCAGCAAAACACAGATAAAAAAATAAAAGCTCTTTTGTTTTCCTGCTTTTTCATCGTCAGTCAACAACAACAACAACAACAACAAAGATCTTCATGTTTCATTTTTTCCTTTTAGTTTTTGTTTTTTAATTGTTTTGTTTTTTTATTATTCATTCATTTTAAAGCCCAAAACCTTTTTCCTTTTTCCACTGAAACCTGCAGCAATAAATAATGGCACCCTCTTAAAAATATGACTTTTTTTCTGTACTAACTTTACGTGCAACAAAAACCAGAACAGATCCGGCAGAATCACACGTACTGCTTTATTCTGATCTTTGCCTTTAAGTATTTTAGATTTTTTTTTTTTACTAATTTCATTTCTGTTTCTAACCTCCATTTGTGTTGAAGTTTATATAAATAGTTATTATATAATACACGGTGTTGTCGTGTCTGTACGAAACCAGAGTCGCGTGTGTTAATCAGGACGTGATTAAACGTATAAACCTTCAGACCTGATATCGCTTTAACTGTTCATTTGATTCAATTCAGTTTTATTTATGTAATGCCTTTAACAAGGGTCACGGTCACCAAGCAGCTTCACAGAGTAAACAAAAAAAAAACAAACATGGAAATTAATTTCAGATGTGAGAAAAATATGTAAAAATGAGAATGATCAGATCGTCCCTGAGGACGGCGGTGCTGAGGGTCAAACTCCCTGAGATGGCAACAGGAGGAAGAAACCCGGAGAGGAACCGAACTCAGCGGGGAACCCATCCTCATCCGGGTGATAACGGACAGACGTCATTCATGACAAAAGTTCGGACCTGCCTGCTAATTCTAAAATGTTGTTTTCTTTCTTTAGTGATTTATTTCCTTCATTCAAGAACAAAACTGGACTTTTTCAAATCTGCGAAATAACACATATGGCATTATGCTAATTAAGTAACAACAACAACAACAATAACAACACTAGCAGTCAGTTGTTTTCTCACAGGAACAGTATTGTGTGTCGAGTGTGTTTGTAAACCCCATCGCGCTCCATGATGAAACTGTCTCTCATGAAGACCAAACCTTACTGCTGCAGAGGAGACGTTCATTTAGAGTCACCAGCCTCAGAAATCACCAGTTAACAACCAACCAGCACCTCAGATTAGAGCCGTTATGAAGCTTCACAGAGCAGAAGGAGCAGATACACATCTCAATATCAACTGTTCAGAGGAGATGATTGTGTGTTTTATATAAACGCCTTCAGTGTTGATTTACAGTGTAGAGAGAAATAAACATCAGGAACCAGCATGGAGTTAGAATAAGGGGTGCACAAACTTTTGAGGAGTACAAAAGAGAGGGAGAGGGTGCGGCCTGGCGTGTACGTGGAACTGTTATTATGTTATATAACTGTTATAATTATGTTATAATAACTTATAATTATGTTATAATAACTGTTATAATTATGTTATAATAACTGTTATAATTATGTTATAATAACTGTTATAATTACGTTATAATAACTGTTATAATTATGTTATATAACTGTTATTATGTTATATAACTGTTATAATTATGTTATAATAACTGTTATAATTATGTTATAATAACTGTTGTTATTACGGCTAAATGAATAAGGAATGGAATGAAACATCTGCTCGCCGCTCGTTCCGACTGACGCAGGATGACGTTAGAGTACGAGGCCCTGACGCGCTCAGAGATGAAATCGGACACTAATGCGTATCAGGCGGCGCGTGCCGGGTTCGTCGGCAGCGTGGATGCGGATGAGTCTAAAGACTGAAAAAATAAAAGAGATAAAAGGTTTGTAAGTGAAGCAGATGTGAGCAGCGGCGTGACGCTGGAGTTTATTAATGTAGACTTGGAGCCTGTAAATGGCAACACGCCGCCTACACACTCGCGTGGACTCACGCTGCGCTGCGTGCAAGCCGAACGACGAGGGGAAAGAGGGAGATGTGCTGTGGCGGATATAGTACGGGGGCGTTCGAGTCAAAGCGGGACAACAGAACAACACTCCCTTTATGTCTCTCTATAATCCGCTGATACACTGACGCACTTATCACAGCGTCTCACTGGAGCTCGTCGGACACCATCAGGGGAGAAAGTTCTCTCAGGACGCCGGAGACGCGATCGGACCGTCTGTCTGAGTCACGTCTGACACGCCGGCCTCCCAGGAACCCCAGTGACATGTGGAGACGTCTTTGGAGCGAGGTCAGGACTGTACGAGGGCAATAACTTTGAGAGTGTGTGTGTGTGTGTGTGTGTGTGTGTGTGTGTGTGTGTGTGTGTGTGTGTGTGTGTGTGTGTGTGTGTGTGTGTGTGTGTGTGTGTGTGTGTGTGTGTGTGTGTGTGCGTGCAGTTCACCGTTTCTTATTAATTTAGCCATAACAACAATTTTTTTTCCCTTGAAATATGTAAAGTGGTTGAAACACATTCACGGTCATTAGACGCATTTAGGTCGTAAGTATTTGGACAGGCAGGTCATTTTTGTTTTTTGACACCAGCACAATGGAAGTGAAGTGAAGTGAAGCCGCCAGGATGTGGTTGATCATCACAAGTCCCTGTTTGACTTGAACGTCCCTCGTACATAACGGGACATTTTACTGAAATACAATATTTAGCTTTAGAAATACAGAGCCAGAAAAAAACTGTAAGCCGCATTGAATAAATATAAATATAAATATAAATGTATGTTAAGATCTCAGAAAGATTTACTGAGTCGTTACAGAGAGAGAAAATCCATATTTATTTTATTTTTTACATCATGAGCCCGAGACACCGTTCGTCCCGCCGCGCTGGATAAAATGTGAATTTGTTCCCTTTATTAAATTATAGTGCCGTTTGTTTATTTCCTGTAGACATTTTTTTTTCTAGTTTCTTTTCTCATTTTACCAAATTGTGCTGATGATTTACAGTGGCGGAGTGATCAGCAGCACCTCACACCTCCAGGGTCTGGGTTCGATTCCCACCTCGGGGTCCATGTGTGTGTGGAGTTTGCATGTTCTCTCTGTGCTTGGTGGGTTTCCACTGGTTTCCTCCCACAGTCCAAAGACATGCAGATTAGGCTAACTGGTGATCCTATATTGTGTGTGTGTGTGTGTGTGTGTGTGTGTGTGTGTATGATGGATTGGCACACGCATTTTTGTGCGGCTGGAACGGATTATCTGCATTTACATTATTTCCTATGAGACAATGCGCTTCACAATACAACATTTCACCTTAACAACTCGCGTCTGGAGCGGATTAAACTCACATGTCGAGGTACGGCTGAAGTTCTGAAGTTACTTAGAATCTTTAAAACTTTAAAATATGAATCCAGCAGACAGGAACTCTCAGACAGATCTATTAACACCTGGAGTTTCTCACCATCAACCTGCAGGATCATCCGTTTATGACAAACAGGAAGGAAGCTATTTAAGGCACCGTGTGACCTTGCTCTGACCTTGACCCTGTTTGGATTGATTGTGAAATCGATTCAGCCGCTCCGCTCTGAGTGATTACTTCATATAAACTTCATATATATCATACAATCGTTAAACCCTCACTCTCAGGAAAGGGCACCGTGACACAATGTATCACAATCTGTGTGTGTGTGTGTGTGTGTGTGTGTGTGTGTGTGTGTGTGTGTGTGTGTGTGTGTGTGTGTTGTACAGTGACATGGCCCAGCTCTAATCCAGCACTCAGACTGTCAGGTCGTCACGGTTACGCAGGAGCCCCTTCACTCCGTTCGCAGGTTCTGAAGTGAGTTTACATCCTACACGCGCTAACGCTCGCGAGCAAATCGAGCACCGGACCGCCAGGACACACCGAGGAGACACGCCGAGGAGACACACCGAGGAGACACACCGAGGAGACACACCGAGGAGACACGCTGGATTAGTGTACGCGCATGTTCCTCTGCTCCAGAGGATTTTAATTTAAAAAAGGAGGGAGAGATACAGAGAGAGACTCAGATAAAAGCGGAAGAACTTGTTCAGTGACGTGTGAAAAAGAAAATAAGGGAAAAAATATTAAATCCCCTCCACACAGGCACACACACACTTACACACACCCTCACACACACCCTCACACACACCCTCACACACACCCACTGAGCATTTACAGGTAATAACAACCTCTCTCTGTCTCTCTCCATGTCTGTCTCTCTCTGTGCGTCTCTCTCTCTGTCTCTGTCTCTCTCTCTGTGTCTCTCTCTCTGTGTCTCTCTCGGTGCGTCTCTCTCTCTGTCTCTGTCTCTCTCTCTGTGTCTCTCTCTGTGCGTCTCTCTCTCTGTCTCTGTCTCTCTCTCTGTGTCTCTCTCTCTCTGTGTCTCTCTCGGTGCGTCTCTCTCTCTGTCTCTCTCTGTGTCTCTCTCTGTGCGTCTCTCTGTGCGTCTCTCTCTCTCTCTGTCTCTCTCTGTGTCTCTCTCTGTGTCTCTCTCTCTGTGTCTCTCTCTCTGTGTCTCTCTCGGTGCGTCTCTCTCTCTCTGTCTCTCTCTGTGTCTCTCTCTGTCTCTCTCTCTGTGTCTCTCTCTGTGCGTCTCTCTGTGCGTCTCTCTCTGTGTCCTTTTCAGGACATTAGATTCAGTACATTTTGTCTCCACATCTTGTGGATGAAACTCGGTTAAATTAAGAAGAAATTTCGGCTCCACAGAAACGTCTTAAATTAAACATACAGCACAAAGCTTTAATAAAAAGCACTTTACATCTTTTTCTCTCTCTCTCTCTCACACACACACACACACACACACACACACACGCAGGGAGGTACGAGAGCGTGCAGTACTCACCCAGAAGAGCAGGTTGAAGAACACCATGGCGTAGCGCAGGGCCCTCATGCAGCCCTCAGCCATCCTGCAGCGCCGCAGCTCTAGGAGGAAAATGAAGGAGAGGTCCAGGTAAAACACCACGTACTTCCTGCCCTGCGCCGTGGCGTAACCCGCTTTGGCCGTCTTCGTCCCCGGGGCCGTGCGGAAGCTGAACCCGAAAGGCGCCCCGCGGCGCTCGCGCTCGCTCCCGAAGCAGAACGGGGGCGAGCCGGTCTTACTGTCCAGGGACGGGCTGCGCCGGTACGGGGTCTCGTCCGTGCTCGAGCGCCGCATCTTCAGATTGGAGGAGGCCGCCGAGGCCCCCGAGGGCCAAACGATCCCCACTTTGCCAAATCAAGAGCTCGGGGAAACAAATTTGGAACGAAAGGGAAATTTGGATCGATTTTACGAGACGCGGTAATTGGTCGGCGTGTGGGTGTGTGAGGGCGTGGCATAAAGTTTACATAATGACGAGGAGCCTTCGGGCTGATCTGCGTACAACTGCTCCGGAGAAATCCAGCTCCACCTTCAGCTCTGCTCTGATATCGAACCGAATACTCTTTATTTCTGCATAGCGGTATCTCAGGAGGATCTTCCCGATCAAACACTCTCTATTTATATCTCCTCCTCCTCCTTCACTTTCACCTTCACAATCCTTAAAACCTGAACCTCAGCTGAGCTCCAGCTTTCATCTGACAGCCAGCCTCCGCTCCGACACCGGCGTGACAGGTGAGACGGACAGCTGAGACAGGTGAGACGCACCTCTCGCACTTAATCCCAAGCGCAACCAGAACTTCACCATGCAGTCGCAATCCAGACACGAGGACGGGACAGAGATCCTACGCTGCTCAGAGACGTCCAGAGCTGCGAGTGGAGCCGGACACACGTGCGCTGATCAGCTTCTCCATCCTCAACCTGGGCTTAACCTCGGCTCTCTATTCCTCCCACTTTCTCTTGTCCTTCTCCTCGTCTCTCTCTCTCTCTCTCTCTGCAAAGAGCAACGGGAAAAAAAAAAAAAAAAGGACAATCCACGCTGGAGATTCTGCTGGAGATCCGTCTCTCCCAGCTGGACAATCAGCACTTATTCACACATCCTGTGCAGTGTTTTATTTGATGCGTTCCACGGAGCACTGAAAGCCGGATCGTTTTCCTTCCAGCACGCAGGAAAACCACCGCAGCAGTGATGCTCCAGTCCGATCTCACCGCCTCGAGCTCCCTCCTCTCCCTCTCTCTCTCTCCCTCTCTCTCTCTCAACACCCACTCAGAGACCTGTTCCATGAATACGATTACATTCCCTCCTTCTCTTTTTTCCACGCCCCCTTTCTACCACTGCATCCGTGCAGGGAAAAAAAACAAAACAAAAAAAAAAGACTAGGGGTGTGTGGCAGGAATCAAGACCACACCCCCTTCCCTGGATAGGTCAGCCAATCCGGTGTCACCCCCTCCACCCCCCCACCCCTCCCGTTCCTGTGCGGCTATAAAGAAGGAGCAGGAGTTCTGCATCGCTTCTCCCGTCGTCTATCGTTATCGTCATGTTGAAAGAAATTTGCTTTCAAGATGAGATTCAAATTAGGATTAAGAAGGGATTAGGATTATTGGTGTATAAGCGCAGACGCGAGCCGACGAGGAATCCAGCCAACATGCAATTAAAAAAAGAAAAGGAAAAAGAAAAGAAAAGAAAAAGAAATCCAGCCATTAAATCCTGGAATTCAGACTCGGGTTCATCCTGTCGTGCTGCAGATAGTCATTATTTCTTTCTTAGAATGTATGATTTGCAAAAAAAACAAAAAACAACAACAACAAAAAATAGATAACCAAGAAAACAACCTTTCACTGCATATCATACTGTGTGTAATTGTGTATGTGACAAATGAAATTAGAATTTGAGAAATAATACGTGTTTAGTCACATTCAGAATGTATGATAAAATCGAATGACATTTAGCTGAGCGTGAATACGAATCCCAGGGAAATGTCAAGCTGCAATATTTATAAGTGAATAAAAGTGAGTGAATAAACCTCTAACACACCAACACCAACACAAACGCCAACACACAAACACCAGCGCACAAACACCAGCGCACAAACACCAGCACACAAACACCAGCGCACAAACACCAGCACACACCTTCTGCCCTTTATTGTTACGTTTGAAGTCTGAAACTCGTTCCTGTTCTCGTTTATGTTCTGGCTGCAATAAACAGACGTCCACAGCGTGTCACGTCCCCGAGGGACAGCAAACCACAAACTGTCATGGAGATATTAGAAAATAGTAAGCACCTTCAGCTCCACCACCTTTCACATGATTAGCACCATATCTTCAACTCCGCCTTCATCTTCACACCTTCAGTTATCTTTGCTAGTTTATCTGTCTCACTAAAAGCTCCACATCTACAAATCATCTCCCCACGTTTAGCTCCAGCTCTGTTAAAGGCGGCTCTGTTAAACTGATATTTAACCCGGATTGCAAATATTCAAGCTTTCTGGACATTTTCTATAACACATGCACTTTCCTCTCTTTAATATCCTTCAGTAAATCCTGTTCCGCCTCCACAATCCCCAAAACCTCAACCTCACTTAAGCCTAAGCTTTAATCCCACACTTAGAAGTCACACACGCCGTCACTCTGATACTAACACGGGCTGAATAAAAGTGGGACAGGTGGGACAGACGGGTGAGACAGGCGGGTGAGACAGGCGGGTGAGACAGGCGGGTGAGACAGACGGGTGAGACAGATAGGTGAGACAGGCGGGTGAGACAGGCGGGTGAGACAGGCGGGTGAAACAGAAAGGCGAGACAGGCGGGTGAGACAGATAGGTGAGACAGGCGGGTGAGACAGATAGGTGAGACAGGCGGGTGAGACAGATAGGTGAGACAGGCGGGTGAGACAG
>QMIH01000097.1:816964-821964 GCA_003987875.1 Clarias batrachus
TATTTCCTTCTTTGTTTATTATTATTATTATTATTATTATTATTATTTCGAGGGTCGAGGAATGTGATGATTATACTGAGCTATTCAAATTTCAGAACCTGTCAAGAATACAAAAACTGTGTGTGTGTGTGTGTGTGTGTGTGTGTGTGTGTGTGTGTGTGTGTGTGTGTGTGAGAGAGAGAGAGAAACACTGATTTCCCACTAGTGTGCCACAACAGGGACGATCCTCAATACTGGAATTAAATTGCCACATATTGCATTTGCAGTCAGCCATCTGCTATAAAACCGCCGCTACTCAGCCTGCGACTCGTGTTATTGTACCCAAATTATTTACATTCTCAGTGTGTAAATTCTGAGATTAATTAAAACACACAGCACGCAGAACCTTATTGAACAGTATAGATTACTTCATGCATTCTGTTCAGTGACTTGAGTCATTTCAGGAGGTTAAATGATTCAGTTCAATGTTTCCACACCAACACACACACCTACTACGTGCACAGAAATATGGAAAATAAGTCCCACTCATGATCAATCCACTGGTTTAAACACAGACTTAATGAACAAGAGAGAAGCAAAGCTCAGTCACGACCGAATGATTAACTGATCCAAGCACTGACTCACTGAACGGAAAAGAAGTGAATCAGTTATCGATTAAAAAACAAACAAACAAACAAACAAAAACAATTTTTTTAAAATCTCAGAAAGAAATCTCAATTATAACTAAAAAGATTCAACAATTTAAGCACCGAGTCAGTGATTTAAAAAAGAGGAATGAATCATTTACTGAATTTTTAAAAATGACTCTCTGAACAAAAGGAAGCGAATCACAGTCATGACCGAAATGATTCACTGATTGAAACACTGACTCAAAAAATGTAAAAGATATTAATCATTCACTGATTTAGAAATTCACCTACTAAATGAGAGAGAGGCACATCTCCGTCATGACCGAAATGATTCACTGATTAAAACACAGACTCACCGAATGTGAGAGGAATCACTAATTAAACACTGAATCATCGAATGTGAGAGGAGCAAATCTGTCATGACCAAAATAATCCGGAGGTCGAAAAAGCACGAGAGTCATTTGTTTATTTAAAAACTCACTTTTACTCAATGAGAGAGAAGCGAATCTCTGTCATGACCGAAATGATTCCCAGATTCAAACCCTGATTCACTGAACTAACAGTAAAACCAGTAACAGCTCTTTAGCCTTACAGCCGAGGACATATAATGGGCACAATATCACTCCCAGTATGTGTCCTACTGTCATAAATCATATCTAAGTAGATTCGCTATGATATCTGCTAAACAATGGAGATGACGTGTTGTTATTCATCTCTGTTGTTATTTACGGCTCATACACAGACGAGGAGTAAAAGGTTATGAATTGGTGTACATAAATAAATAAAATGCAATTGAGACGGTTAAAAACTACAGTTATAAAGTTCATTGTAGTTCAGTTGTTTTCTAAAGTGATAAATGTTAAACTCATTGTGCTTTGTGCTCAACTGTGAACGCTGTCAAGCATGTCACTAGATGGCGCTAGTCGCTGGGAGGAACCTAAAACCCCGCAGAGGCCAGGTGCTGCTGATTAAATCCTGCAGCCAAGCTGAAGTTTTGTGCCTCTTTGGTCCGACTGTAACTACAGGTGGGTTAATATTCCTCCAAATGAGACGTAAATACCCCCGAGTGAGACATAAGAGTCTCGAGGATCCGTGGTGGTAACATGAAAAGCACGCAGTAGAGAGAGACGTTTAGCTTAGATGTTTAGATGTTTAATATACAGTACAGGACATGTTGTTTTGTTTATACTGGATGCACTAAGGGAGTTGGATGTGAAACATATTTGATGATTTTGCGAGTTTATTTACTGTTTGAATTGAACGTGACATTACTGATGGTGAAAGTCCCGAGGTGAATGATGATGATGATGATGAGGAGGAGGAGGAAGAGGAGGAGGAGGAGGATGCAGAGCCACCGGATAGTATTAAACAGTCTGAGGCAACGGGAGGTTTGTGTGCTTTCATGTTCATCCACCTTGCTGAGAGAAAAAGTGTTTCTACTCGGTGTTTATTTTGTAGTTTATCATCATAATGGTTACATATATTTTCTTAGTTTGTAATCATTTTAAACACATAATTGTGTTTTCTTATTATTATTGGCTATGATGAAAAGGTTTTTCAGTCATTTCATTTCCGATTTCCAACCTTGTGATTATCTACTGAACCAACGCTGTGCCAATGTTGTGCCAACCTATCTTTGGCCGACCACTGGGCTAACGTTGGGTCAACTACTGATGCCAACGTTGGTCATGCACTCTGGCGTGCACACAGTATAGCAGCGGTGTGCCATCTGGGAAGTTAACTTTAACAAAGCAGCAGCAACCCAAGTTGAGGGTTGTAAAACCATTAGCCAGGTTTGCTGGCAAGCTACTAAATGTTATAACCAGCACCAAGCCTCACAAGAAACTTATTAACATATCATATTTAAAGTTACTAGCCAAGGTCACTTTCAAGCTAGTTAATATTTAAGGCTAATAGAAGGTTTAGTAGTGAGGTCTTTGGCATGCTAGTTCGCATTAAGATAATTTTACAGGTTATCAACATTTAGCTGATTATAATCATTAGGGAAGACCTGAGGAAGGTTGGCTAACAGAAAACATAAACGAAAGTATTACATTGTGTACTTTAAACAGTAGATCGCTACGCTAATACGCTAGCTATCAATCCATCTAGAAACCGAGGGACCAACTAGGGACCATGGGGGCCAATAGTTTTGACAGTTTAATTTTTTCCCTCATTTTTACAACCGTGGTAGGAACTCTGGTCAACATTCACACACACACACACACACACACACACACAACGGGCAATTTGGGAATGCTAATTAGCCTAATCTGGACTGTGGGATGAAACCGGAGTACCCTGAGGAAACCCACAAAGCACAGAGAGACCTCCACACACACACACACACACACACACACACACACAGGCGGGAATCAAACCCGCACCCTGGAGATGAAGGGCCACGGCGCTAACCACTACGCCGCCTCGTCGCCAATAAGCTAGCTAACACGAAGCTAAACGTTCTAGAAGACGGTTAAACCCATTAGCCGCGGTGTTAGCACGCTGTTAGCCCTCACTCTCACAGGCCGTGTGATAAATAGGCGTTTTATTTTCCGTCCATCAGCGTTTTCTGACATCAGGCTGTTTAGCGAGACGGCGGTGTTTATCTAGCACTTGTGATAAAGCGATGCTGCGCTTGTGTGAGGATGATGAGCCACTTCAAACGCTTCGTGCAAAAAAATAAATCATTTCAAAACGGCGGCTCTGAATGTTAACGCAGACGGAGGGAACGCGATCTAAACTCCAGCGGAGAGGACATTTTTCAAAAACCCGTGAAATTGCTGGACGAAGCACAAAGGCTAAAACGATGCTCATTATTTTTTTAAAGTGCTCCGAGACGTTTTATGAAATAAAAAATCTGCTGCCTTTAGCTTTTTTAAAATGAATATTAATTAGAGTCGCTGCGGCTCGGTTGAAATTTAAATCTCTAACGCAGAGGCTCGGCACGAAAAAATAAATAAAAACTAAATGCTTTAATATCAGTGAGAGCTTATCGTCCCTGCGGCGGTGTGTGTGTGTGTGTGTGTGTGTGTGTGTGTGTTTGGACTTTAACACACCTGGTTTAGCTCGTTGACGGGCCGATGATGAGCCAATATGATCGAGCTGGTGTGTTAAAGCTGAGCAGAAGCAGCCGTGCCGTGTGTGAGGTGTAAAAATCTTCTCATTCCTGTCTCTGTGTGTGTGTGTGTGTGTGTGTGTGTGCGTGTGTGTGTGTGTGTGAGACCTGAGGTAAAGACGACCTGTGTGATTGTTCACTGCGTCACAGATAAAAATCCAGCGTTTCTTTATTTCATTTAAGTTCATTTAAAATGAATTAAAAGTTTCCGTGGCGTTACATGGATGCTGCACATGAGCCTCGGGCATCATCTGGACACGGAGTTCACAGTGCATTGTGGGTAAGGATGGCTGAGCGTCGTACTGTAGACAGAGAGGTGACAGAAAGTGTGACGACACGGCTCGGTAACGAGAGCATTAATGAATTATCCACACGCTGTAACTCTCTGCTAGAAACATGAATTATACATCAACTGATCTGCAGCTTCACAAGCCAAAATGCCGAACCTCAGTTCAGGAGAGGATGAGAAAAATAATTTGTAGAAAACGACTGTGGGTGATTTAAACTGGCCTAGTTACAGAGAGAGAGAGAGATGTGATAGAGGCAGAAAGACAGAGAAAAGACAAACAGAGCAATAAAGAAGGAGAGACAGAGAGATAGAGAGAGAAAGAGACACACAGAGACACAGATAGAGAGAGACATGTAGAGAGACAAATAAGATAAGCCAGAGAACAGAAAATACAGAGAGAGAGAGAGAGAGAGAGAGAGAGAGAGAGAGAGAGAGAGAGAGAGAGAAAATATAAATAAGAATAAAAAATTGAGAGAGAGAATCAGAAAAGGTGAGACAGATAGATATGAAAATAGGGAAGAGACAGAGAGGAATAAGACAATCAAATAAGGACGATGTCAGAAAATACATGTGAGAGAGAGAAAAAACAAAAGAGATAAAAGATATAAATAAAGAGAGAACAGGAAACACAGGCAATGCAAAGAGAGAGAGAGAAGAATAAAAACGTGTGAGAGACAGAAAGATGAGGAGTGAAGGACACACAGGGAGAGATGAAGACAGAAATCAAACCAGGAAGGGAGAGACAGACAGAAAGAATTGAGGACAGATAAAAATAGAAGAGAGAGAGAGAGAGAGCGAGAGAGAGAGAGAGAGAGAGATGGAAAGATATGGATCAGGAGACAGAGAGACAGAGATGAATAAGATAAATAAGAGATCAGAAAATACAGAGAGAGAGAAAAGGAGAGAGAGAGACAAATAGAGTGAAACAGATAAATGAGAGAGAAACAGGTAGACAGAGAGAGAG
>QMIH01000097.1:826964-828619 GCA_003987875.1 Clarias batrachus
GTTGTGTGTGTGTGTCTGTGTGTGTGTGTGCGTGTGTGTGTGTGTATTGATAGAAAAGTTGTGTGAAACTGCTCCACACTAAGAGGAATTTCCATGAATAAAAGCTTTCGGTGAAAACCATTAGCCTTGAGATGAAAGCCGCGCATAAAAGCAAGAAGTGCTGTGAAATGTTCTGCGCGCTTTCATCAACAACAACAACAACAACAACAACATGAAACACATTCCCTCACAGAGACAGTACGGTTCCTCCCCTCGGGAACGTTTTCTCAGGGGTTTGATGACTGACGTTCTGATTCCTCTTCAAATTCGTCCTCATGAATATAAACGGCTCTGAAATTACACCGAAATGGAAATAAGGTTTTAATGCATCTTATGATCATTTCGAGAGATTGTTTACGTCATCGATGTCTCTGAAGACGCCTCCCGCGGGGGACGCGATCCTCCCATACGCACCGGCGGCTCATAACTGCCGCGTCATAAACATTGACTGGAGATTCACTGTGTGATGTTCAGGAGTGTGTGAAGCGTTTTCTCTCGCGCGGGTTAATGACGACCTGATGATGATGAACAGCACAAGCAGCTGCAGCTTCACATCTTCACTCTCCGTTTCTGTATATTTTTATAGAGATCAAGTCGGTGTGAAAATGGCTTCAGCTTCGTTAACTCCCTCAGGATTTATTTTCTCTTACGGTGAACACACTCGGTTTACATTGTTAGTAAGACTGCAGTGATTTAACAGAGAGTTTTTCTCACAATCTGCTGCATGTTACAGTAATAAAACAAAATCAAAAAGATGAATTATGCATCATCATGTCTAGTGCAGAACTTTACTGGAGACTCGACTACAGCAGAATAAATGAAACCGAACAACGTTATGAATGTTTAACACAATGACACAGGCAGGTTTAAATCATCATCAAACTACATATTTTTAAAAACACTGGAAGGAACTCTTGTTTATCGTTACTGTAGATTTTTGTCATGCTTATGCAGGTCGTCCCCGACTTATGAACATCCGAGTTACGAACAGACGATCCGAGCTGACAGGATGGCGTCCGGGATTCCCCTCGCGATTTAAAGCCGCAGCGACGCCACTGTAACGGTTCACTGCGAGTTTCATTTCCTTACGTGCGGTTACAGTTTTTGGCCACATGATGGCAGTGTGGGGGAAGGGGACAGAGATTTAGTCAGGTGGATCAGTATGATTTATATTCTATATTCGTGTCAGTGTATTACTTCAGTGAATTTCAGGCCAGTTTGGATAAAGATACGAGAAGAAATGTGTTTTTATTTCCGGAGCGGTCTTCAGGTCGGCTCCTGGAGCAAACAGACGATAATTTAAAAACAATTTTAATAAATAATAATAATAACTGGATTAGTGCGTCTGTTATTAGTATCATGTTAAGAACTTAAGGTCTGTTTATCCACGTCAACATTCCGTCAAGAAGTGAATCTCCTCTTCTCATCTGTATTTAAATCCAGTCGTTCATGATCTACTGATGCTGAATGTGTTTATATTACAGGTAGAACTCGACATCAATCCCGTTAATAACTAGTTTTAAATGAAGCGGAGTGGATTTTTTCAATTGCTTATGTTAATATTAGTCATATTTTCTAAAACATAATCATATAAAATAGACATCTATATATATATA
>QMIH01000097.1:829433-843615 GCA_003987875.1 Clarias batrachus
AATAATAATAATAATAATAATAATAATAATATCACTCATTACATTACAGATCAGCAGATTATTATTAGATTTAACATTTGAACTGTTTCTACAATCTCTTTAACCATCAGTGACGTGTACTGATAACTGAATCCACCAGTCTGTTGTGTTAGTAAAACCCGCGGATGCTCAGGGTGACGCGCGCGGTGGCAGTTTGTCCTGTGAGCTCGGTACTTGCGTCCTGATTAGATCGAGTCTGGACGAGCTTTAGAGAAACCTAATTAGTGCTCGTTCCTATTCGTCTCTGCATCTGTATTCATTTAGAACATAATCGCCGTTCATTCCCGCTAATGTATTCGTATTCAGTTATCAAGAGATTAATAATTAAACGAGGCGCTGAGACGTGAGCCGCGTGTGACTGTAATGGTGAAGATGTTCAGATCTTCATTCTGTCTTCTACTGAACTTCTCTCTCTATTTCACAAATACATTTTCCCGAACGAGGTTCCATCATCCCTGAGGCTGCAGGATATCAGACCTCACTAGTCAGGTTGGTGTGTGTGTGTGTGTGTGTGTGTGTGTGTGTGTGTGTGTGTGTTTACACACCAGAGTTGGACTGCACATCGGTCTGTGATGGTCTGCTGTTCTGGTTAATTGCCATCAAAATCCCCTTTCTATTGTCTCAAGCCGTATTAGATGAGATTAGGGCGGGGCGCGGCGCCCGGAGAGAGGGGCTGCGGGATCAGGATATAATCCCTCTCTCATCAACACAGCAATAACACGGCGTTCTGTCAGGAACACTCAGCAAACGGATGAGAAAAATACAATCTCGCTTGAACATGGGATTTCTGACAGTGTAATGACAAGGTGCACAGTAAAGCCTGAATGCGCGGCCCTGACACACACACACACACACACACACACACACACACACACACACACACACACACACATATATATGGGCCTGATTTTTTATATTTTCATTACTGACATGAAAGAAAAACATCAAACACCGTAATGAACTGTCACGCTAAGGGAAATACTGAAAATTAAGATATTTACAATAGACGAAAAAGCGCAGGAGGTCACCTCATCACCTCGTCATCTCGTCACCTCGTCACCTCGTCTCTCACACTCAGACCCAGTCAGGTTTTATGTTTTGATAGACTGATCACATGACCACACATTTTACCTTTATATTAATTTCTCACGGCCTGGAGTGACCTCTTCAGTCCGAGTCTCAGTAACGTCGTGAGCGAAGCCTGCAGGTGGCGCAATACCATCAGTCGAGCAGAGAGTTGGAGCAACATCTTAGAGGTTGGCGCAAGGAGGCGGAGTTATGACGAAATAGGGTTGAGTCCCATCAGCCTCTCTCTGGAGCTCTGTGTCAGGATCAGCTTTAATCCCCATGCTGAATCCTGCCCCACCCGCCCCTCGCTGGTTCTGAGCCGCCCGGCCGACACACAGACTGCAGACGACTCCTGCTGAAGACGACTCGAGCTGTTCACACCGTCATCGGGGACGTCTTTTTTCAAGCCAATCTTCCAATCACAAACTTCTGCTGCTTTGTTTTTTTTCCCCCTCACGGCTCGCGATCTGCCAGCCTCGTCCAGTAAAACTGGCACTGCAGTAACAGACCATCTGGCAGGACACAACGCCGTCCCACAGGGTCAGGATGTCCAGGGGACGCGGGACGACTCGAACCGCGTCATGGTTCTCATCCATGTGAAGAATTCTGTGGTGTAACAGGGACCAGGCCGAGGTGATCCCAGGGAGAAGGTTGTGAATTATTTATTTATTTTTTGTGTTTTTTTTGTTTTTTGTTTTTTTTTTAAGAAGGAAGACAAGCAACCCAGGTGGTCAAAACACAGACGACACTCGTGAAGAACAGCGGCTCAGAAAAGCCAGACGAACTGATACAGCACTCCTCAGGGAAGAGACGTGAAGACGCGGAAGGGCTTACAGCGAGACTAATCAGATGGAAATCAGACATGACGGAATATGAAAGTCTCTCGCCTGAAGCATGGGCTGCGAGCCGTGTGGCGCTCGGCATTGTGGGAGAGACCGTGAGGTGGTTGATGTTTAACAGCATGCATGATGATGTTGCCCTCAGGTCTGCTTTATTCTTTCTGATTGGTCCGAGTTCACCGCCGCTAGGGGCAAATCAGAAGGTCAGCGGTTCACGTCCCAGCTCTCCTAAAGTAGGGACTGCTGGGCTCTTAACCAAGTCCAGGGTCACTGTACCAGGGCCTGAACCCAACACCCACGCGGTTCTACATGAACCGCGTGAACGAACGTCACTGTGCAGAGTGTTTACGTGACAAACAAAGGCTTCAGACAGAGGAGAGGAAATTATTAGAAACTGAAAGCAATAATAATAATGATGATTTCTGTTATTATTGTTGATTGTAAAGCTGGTTTCTCTACATACTGATGTTTTGCGAAGTAACGGTTTCTAGGCTTTGCACTAAATTGCTCAATGAACATTGGAATCTTGAGTCTGCTTTAAGAAGTCGTATCCTCTCCTGTCGTGCTGAAACTGAAACCTACAAAGTCTAAACTTTTACATAAAGGATTTCCAGGTTGCTACGGCAACCTGCCCGACGAGAACGTTTTGCTCAGACCTGCCCTCTAGTGGACATCGCATTATAATCCTCCTCAGTGAGTTAAAGCCCCCCACCTTAACCGCACCATGTTACTGCAGTCGTGTCCCATCGGTTGAAGGAGAGACGAGGTGAAGAAAGGAAGAGAGCGACGGATAGAAGAGCTGCAACATCCATCACACACTAATCCCTGTTTCAGATTAAACTGAGATATCACTATCTGCTGGATTACATTAACACCACCATTTAACACTCAGCTGCTCTTTTCGCTGGCTTTAAGTGTGTGTGTGTGTGTGTGTGTGTGTGTGTGTGTGTGTGTGTGTGTGTGTGTGTGTGTGGGCCCATGAGGGCGCCCATTCATCAAGATTCTTACAGAAAGTTCCAGCAGTCAATAAAATCAGATGTGGTTATGACGGCATGGTAACGAATTATAAACTCCAAAAACAAGCTGATCTGCGGCTCGAACTATTTTTCTGCTTCTCGGCCGTTTTTATAAATAGAGCCACGCAGAACACTGAATACACTCATTCATCAGAGTTTGAGCCGATGCATGTTTAATAAACGGGAAGGAAAATAATGGATAACATCAGATACACTAATAATGGATGGTGCATAATATCTGCTGAAGGACTAAAGCTAGATGCACACACACACACACACACACACACACAAATGTAGGATTGAAATTCAGTGCAAAGAGAAGCACAGAATATACAGTACAGAAATCATCACACAACGTGTGTGTCTGTGCAGTTCTCTAATCACGTCACAGCATGGCGTCCTGCAGAAGCGGGTCGAGAGCTGGAGGGAACGTTCACATCAAACATCAGAATAAAGAAGAACTCTGATCTCTGTGACTTTAACCCAGGCAGCCGGTCGCGCCCGCATGTGCTGGTGATGTGCTGGTGCGAGTCTGTCAGTAACCGTAGATCTCTGGAGTTTACACTGAGCCGCGCAAAAGACAAAAAAAACATGGCGTGAGCGACAGTTCTGAGGGTGAGAACACCATGTTGATAAGAGACGTCAGAGCAAAAGGTCCAGACGGGTTTGAGCTGCCAGGAAGGATGCAGTGACTCTCACAGTCTCACAAGCACTCTCACAACCGCGGCGCGCAAAACATCAAAGCTTGAAGTGAACGAGCCACAACAGCAGGAGGCGCCGCTGAGTTCAGCCGGGACTCTGGACTCTCCAGCCATAATGAGCAGGAACCGGCCCAAACCGGTGTGATGAAGCTCAGACCATCTGGCAACAACACCAACCACACCGAGATCAAAGAGGCCGAGATCAGACTTTATTCACAACCCAACTCGCTTCATTACTGTCCTTATACTGCACGTGTCTGTGATGCACTTTCTCTAGTTTTATGAGAAAAACAACTCTTTATGTTTACTCCACTACATCCTACAGGAAGGTTCGGTACTTTTACTTATTAGCCATTAGTGGTGTGGAGTATTTAAAGCAGGAATTTCTCGACCTGCTGATCATTACAGTGTAATAGTGTTTTCTTTGTGACATCACAGGTGTTTAAAATCAGACGCAGACGTGTTGGACAAAAAACAAGTCGGGATGGAGAGAGAGAGAGAGAAAATGGATTTTGACTTTTAACCGTCTTGTATTTTAACCACTTGGGTAAATGAATAATTGCATAAAAAAAATGTAAATTTCTAAAAAAAAAAAAAATTGCATAAATATACAGATAAATATTTATTTTAAAAAACTGTATTTGGTAGAAATAAAAAAATGCACGGGTGAAAGCAAAGTAAACACTTAAATATGCGCAGGTGAAAACATGTCTTTAAAACCATGGTCATTCAATCTCTGGTGCAAAGACAAACACACACACACACACACAGCTTCCCCATGGCACCGGGCCTTTCATGCTTTAATAAAAGTTAAAATCAACAGGATCCTTGAGTGTACGAGTCTCTGACAGCTTGTTGCTGTTGCATTGTGTTGCGCATTTTATTCTGTCTGCTGATGTGTTTGATGTGATCAGCTGACACTACGACCTTTCATTTCTTACATATTTAAAACAAAGGTTACAAATTGTGGGGGAAAAGGGAGAGAGAGAAAATAATAATAATAATAATAGTGTTTTGAAAATAAAATGAAAAAGGCTACTGTAAGCTAACATAAGTAAAGCTTTTTAAACTTTGACTCCAGTACTCAATGTTAATGGAGAACTTCTACTTTTACTTGACCCAGTGTATCTCTACTTTAATACTCGAGTACAGGATTCACTTTGCTCTTCGTAACTGCAGTGATGCAGTGAGCAGCTGTTCAGGTGTTCCTATTAAAATGGACAGACAGTAGGTATATGTGGATATCAGGATTTGGATGTTAAAGCAGCTTTAATGATTATTGTCTGCAGTGGAAGTGTGGCTCAGTCACTGCTACACTGTTGGAGATGGTTAATTAATTGTCCTAATAGAAACATTGATCAGTTGCTCAGATTAAAGCGCTCGGCTCCGAGTCCGGTTCACTGAACACTGGAAATGTCAACGACACGGACGACTGAAACAGCGATAAAAAGAAAATATAATGAGTTATCTTCATTAGAGAGAGAGAGAGGAGCTTCAGAGAAATCTGGAAATGCAGGAAAAATCTGAAGCTCTGCTGTGAAACTTTAATTAACTGCTTAGAGATCGCAACAAAATGGAAAAATACCGAAGGAAATAACACTGGAACTGTATTCACTGAGCGAGCGAGAGAGAGAGAGAGAGAGAGAGAGAGAGAGAGAATGGAGTTGTTATTTTGAGAAAATGGAGCAGAAGAAACACGGAAAACGAGATCAGTCTCAGTCGGAGAATTTATTTGGAGGGAAAATGAAATAAAAGTGGAATGAAATTGTGTCTCAGTCTACGGTTTAGCTAGTTAGGAAACTGAGAGCATTTGGTCCATTTGCTGTGGACCAAAAACAAGGGCAAATACAGGCAAATTTACAATTATTGGCACCCTTATTTAGTGTAGAACATGTATTGTGCGTAATGTCTGGTTGTTTCTTAAACACTCTACAACTCAATGTTTTTTTTTTTCCTATTAGAAAAGTAGAGGCCGTGTACACACGGACAGCCAAAAGAATGATTTAAATAAAAATAAAGTCACCACCTGGATTTAACTAAGCAAATACTTAAGAGTCTTTCACTGGATAATTATTACTGCAGTGATTAATAGGATTCTGCTGCAGCAGGTTATTTAACCCTAACTCCTTCAATTTGCTAGGGAGCATAAAGAATGCACTGTGAAGCCATGGAATAAGGTCATGTGGTCTGATGAGTCCAGATTGACGCCTGGCTAAGATGAGAGCTGGACAAAGCGTCATGCCTAACGCCTGCCATACAAGCCTGCAGGAACAGTGCTTTCAGCAGCGGTGTTCCTCAAGGTTCTGTAATAGGCCCCTTTATGTTCCTAATCTGGATGCTCATTATTTGTCACTTTCTTAGGAAATTCAGTGTACATTTTCATCGTTCCACAGATGATATACAGCTTTATATGCTTACATGTTTTAATCGTCGCTTTTCAAGAATAAACATGTCTCACTTTCTATCATAGGTTCCTCGGTTTCTCCCTCACCCCAGGGTAAAACTTGCGGCTCATTACTGACAGCACCCTGTCTTTCGAATCTCTTATTAACAGCGTCTTCAGGTCATGGTTCTCCCATCTTTGTGGCATTACTCATCTCCGCCCGTCGTTTACCCCATGGCTGATCTCACTCGTGCACTGATTACTGTAATTCTTTTCCCTCCACACTCCTCCATGTATCCAGAATTCTGCTGCTCGTATCATAACCCAGATTCCATGCACCATCTCCCCCTCTCTTCCACCACCCCACTGCTCCCTATCTAATACCTCTCAGGGTTTAAAATTCTCCTCCTCACTTTTAAAGCTCTCCATAACCTTCCTTCACCTTACCTCTCACAGCTCATACAGTTCTACTGCCCTACTCTTGCTCTTCGCTCCTCCACATTAAGGCTCCTTTTTACACCCCTGCTCGCTTGACCTCCATGGTCTCTAGAGCCTTCAGCTGCTTCACACCGCTTCTGGTCTCTGCCAGAACTCGTTCATAACGCTGACTCTCTAACCACATTTAAATCACGTCGTAAGATGTACTTATTTAGAAACACTTATCTCACCATCGCAGGCTGCGCTCAAATTGTATATTGATGTTGTTACTGTTATCGGTGACCTTGAGTGACTGGAAAGGCTCCAATGAATAAAATTATTATTATTATTATAATACAAAAGTCAAAGAGGACCTTTTGATGTAAGTGTAGAATAACAGAAGACAGTGCTGAGAGTAAACACTCCCTTTATGTCTCTCTATAATCCCCTGATACACTGATGCACTTATCCCAGCGTCTCACTAGAGCTCGGACACCATCAAGGTAGAAAGTTTTCTCAGTATGTCAGAGCCGTGATCGGACTGCCTGTCTAAGATTATTAGTGATGTTATTACCCACGTATTTCCCCATTAACATCACCACTTCAACAATTGTATGTTCCATTTTGTTAAACAATTTCCTGTAGAACTAATAAAGAGTTGGAACTACTGTCCGAGCCCACACACACTCCTCCAATCCATTCTACTAAAATGTACGGAATATAAAAGAAAGCAGTGTACTTCATACACTGAATACTGCAGTGTATGAAGTCTTACGATATTCAGTGTGTAGTGCGTAGAATACAGAATCGGCAGCGGTCGGGTTTCTCTCCAGGGCAGATGCGAGGTTTTCTTAGTTATTTATTGTTTTGCTAACATTTAATCGTTTTCACAAAAGGTGACAAAAATTGCAACTTGTGTATCTTTTAGATAAACACACTGGTTGTTGATCTGACGTCTGTCGCTCAGTCGGGGGTTTGTGGCAATAATCAGAGACGCACCGTGACTCCACGCTAAAGCTGCAGGAAGAGCACACGCGGCTGAAATAAAGCTTCCACATGTTGGAAGAGAATCTGCTGACACGTCCATCTCCTCGTCCTCGATTAGCCATTAAAGCCGACAGCATGTTGCTGAATGGTGTCAAAACACACCCGAATGTGTGATGATAAAAAATATCTCAGAAAATGGTCCCACTGAGGGAGTAATTGACGATAATTACGGCTCTGGCAGCCTCACAGTTTTGAGGTCATGATACACGAAGGCATGTGATGGAGGATGTACGCCGGTCTCCCAGCTCGTGTGCCGCGCAACAGGAAAAAAGTGTGTCTCACGTATATGTATATTACGCTTGGCCATAATAGCGTAGTTACTAGTAGTTGTACTAGCATTAGTAGCTGTAATAGTAGAAGTATTAGTACGAGTAACAGGAGCAGGGCATCGGGAGCAACGGCACCAGGAGTTGTAGTGCATTTCTGCACCCAGAGGTAGCGTAATACCGTAGTAATAGTGGCTACACTGTATTAGCAGCAGCAATGGTAGCAATATAAGTACTAACAAAATAAAATTTGTAATTATAGCAGGAGAAGAGAATAGGATATCTTTATTGTCCTCACATGCTGTTTATACAATGAAATTTTATCTCTCATTACAAAGCTTAAAAACAAACAACGGATATCTGCTCATTTCCCAAATTTCTGATTTTGAGTTCGTATTAAAAATTATACGGGAAAAAAAGTATAATAAACACTCACTTTCAATTTTTTTTTGTTTTCATTAGAGCCACAAGTGGAGTAATCCAGACGTTTTCTTAAATTTTTGTGCTAGAGCCTGTTTTTATTTATTTATTTATTTATTTATTTATTTATTTATGTCAATTATTAGTGCCATTTAAGGATTCTTATACCATATAAGGAAGCAAATAACGTAGGAGGAGGAGTATCCGTAGGAGGAGTAGTAGTAGCAGGAGTAGTAGTAGCAGGAGTAGTAGAAGTAGGAGTAGTAGTAGAAGTAGGAGTAGTAGTAGGAATAGTAGTAGGAGTAGTAGTAGTAGGAGGAGTAGGGGTAGTGGGAGTAGAAGTAGTAGTAGTAGGAGTAGGGGTAGTAGTAGTACGAGTAGTAATAGTAGCAGGTTTAGTAGTAGGAATAGTAGTAGTAGGAGTAGACGTAGGAGTAGTAGCAGGTGTAGTAGTAGTAGGAATAGGAGTAGTAGTAGGAGGAATAGTAGTAGTAGTAGGGGTAGTAGCAGGTGTAGTAGTAGGAGAAGTAGTAGTAGTAGGAGGAGGAGGAGGAGTAATAGGAGTAGATGTAGGAGTAGTAGGAGTAGGGGTAGTAAGAGTAGTAGGAGTAGTAGCAGGTGTAGTAGTAGGAGTAGTAGTAGGAGTAGTAGTAGGAGTAGGAGTACTATGAGGAGGAGTAATAGGAGTAGATGGAGTAGTAGGGTAGTAGTAGTAGGAGTAGGGGTAGTAATAGTAGTAGGAGTAGTAGCAGGTGTAGTAGTAGGAGTAGGAGTAGGAGGGAGTAGGGGTAGAAGAAGGAGTAGTAGGAGTAGTAGCAGGAGTAGGAGAAGTAGGAGAAGGAGTAGGGGTAGTAAGAATAGTAGGAGTAGTAGCATGTGTAGGAGTAGGAGTAGGAGAAGTAGGAGTAGGAGTAGGAGGGAGTAGGGGTAGTAGGAGTAGAAGAAGGAGTAGTAGGAGTAGTAGCAGGTGTAGTAGTAGGAAGAGTAGTAGTAGTAGGAGGAGGAGGAGGAATAAAAGGAGTAGATGTAGGAGTAGTAGTAGGAGTAGGGGTAGTAGGAGTAGAAGAAAGAGTAGTAGGAATAGTAGCAGGTGTAGTAGTAGGAGGAGGAGGAGGAATAATAGGAGTAGATGTAGGAGTAGATGTAGGAGTAGTAGTAGGTGTAGTAGGAGTATGAGTAGGAGGGATAATAGTAGTAGGAGTAACATTAGTTGTAGTGGCGGTAGCAGTAGAAATGATTGCACTTATTCATAGTAACAGTAGCTTAGTGTGTTGCATAACACTCTACACAATGCTCTAATCTAGAAGTAATGACATTAGAACCTGAAACCTCCAAAAGGAAAACAGAAAGAAAGAAAGGAAGAAACTTGAATGCGCAAATTGAATGCTGCACAGTCGTGTCCTGAATTACAACAACATGTCCAACTCACTATCCTCTTTACTCTTAGTCTGTGCAATTACCTCATTACAAAAACCTGTAATTAAGATAATGACCTCGGTGGAGCAGCGCACCTGCTGATCCATCAAAAGCCCGTCTGAGACGTTATATCGTTATACCGGGGAATGTTTTTTCCATTTGGAACCTTCTGCTCCATAAATCATCAGGAAATCATCAGAGCACAGGAAAACTACCGGAGTATTAGACTACACCCAAGTGGAGAGAGCAGACGTTTATCAGACGTCTGCTACCGGTGAGAGATGCTCCAGAAACGGACAGCGGTGGAGGTGTGACCAGGAAGCAGGAAACAGATTGTTCTTCCTGTCACCAGACTGCGACGCGTCCTCCTCGCCTCTCTATTTTATCCTGTTATATTACAGTATGTCCAGCCAGATGCAGCTTCAGATTCACACACAATGACTGATGAGAGTTTAGACAATTAGTTTTAAAATAATGTGTGTGATGCCAAAAGCAGACTGATTTAATTAATGCGCTCGGTGATGCACTGCAGCTCAGACTTACACCTCGTACTCATCACTTCCCCGTCTGAGTGCTTTATGCCTGTTTATTAACCACAAAAAAAAATGCATGTGTTATACAGCACATGCATCAATCTTACAGCTTTATGGATATTAATGCACACGTTGTTGTTGTTGTTGTCATTATTATTGTATTATTTAAATTATTCACTACACACATTCCTGTGCATGTAAAAAAAATCTTCATAAAACCTCATTGAATAACAGCAGCACGACCCTCTGTGGCCTGTTCCCTCTCTAAACAAATTAAATTTTAATTCTTGGGGAAATAAAACAGCAATTTATTCTGTAAAAAAATAAATAAAATAAAATATTTAAATAAAATAAAAGAATGAAAGAGCTCCATTTCCTGCGCTGTTAAACTTTAATTCATCAGACGTAAACGTGACAAAGTGATAAAAGTCTATCGTCTGGGTGTTTTTTTTTTTTCTCCCCTGATCTCCTCTCGAACCCGCGGCTCCGGTTTCACACCGACACAGAGGCGGAGTCTCCCGGGCCGCCAGGTGACACCAGTTAGTAATGAAATGAGCTCTAATGATTCACGAGGAAACTAACGGAGTGTTAAATTAGATTAAACAGAGTCGACGGGGGAAACGTCTGCATCTACTTTAATATAACGTGTCATCTGTAATAAACACCACACACACACACACACACACATTATGAGAGGGAGAAAGAAGAGATATGTGGATGAACAGAATAATGTACTAATTAAGGAGTAAAACTGTGTGTGTGTGTGTGTGTGTGTGTGTGTGTGTGTGTGTGTGTGTGTGTGTGTGTGWGTGTGTGTGTGTGTGTGTGAGTGTAATGCGTGATGGAGTTAATGTAAGTTGATTCTTTTCCAAGTTTTAAAATGTTGTATTCCTCTAATACTCCAGCTGTTTGTCAATAATATTTTTTATAATATATTAATTGAAAAAATAATACTTCATACTTTTTCAGTTTAAAGTTATCTCTATAAATCTCCAGATGTTTCCTGTAATCAGGGTCGTGGGGACGGATTCTATCCCAGGAGACACAAGGCGGGGCACACCCTGGACACGGTCCAAGTCTATTTCAGGGCACACACACACACACACACACACACACTCACACACAACCTCACACACACACTTTTAACGTTCAAAAATGTCAAAAGTGCGATATAAATAAAATTGAATTGAATTGAATGTAAAGTTACAGCTTTAGCTCCGAGTCGTACACAGCGCTGCGCCCGGAGTCGAAGGTCGGACTGTTTCTCAGCTCAGGAACGTCATTCAAGGGGCTCGCAAACTCACAATAACACGTCTACAGTCGTCTTAATACCGACACAGACCTTCAGACTATTTATTGTTAAAGAAGCTGCACAACAACAATGCTGCACGTTTTTTCTTTAAGATCACTACATTTATTTTCATGTTATTAAAATATTTCCATTAATACAATTCTAAAGATATTTTTATCCCTGAACAAACACTCCTACTGTACAGTATGTTCACTCCATGTCCCGTTGAACTGCTTTGACGTTTACGACTCTATTGATAATCACAACGCCGCAGGCCGCTAGCAACGCTAACATGAATGAGGTTTCTCAGCAAATACGGGAAAAAACACGATATTTTTCGCACTTTCTGTAGAAGGCCACATAATTAATCTGACACTCAACAAATCAGTCATTCATAAAAATCCCACAATGCTTTAAAAACGTCTCGACACTTGACTTGACGGCGCTGGACCGCGAGCTGTAGAAATTGTAGAGAATCTATTACGGATTTCTCTCTCTCTCTCTCTCTCTCTCTCTCTCTGTAATTACCATTTGGCAGCCCTGGTTAGAGCAGTGTGTGTGTTTGTTCTACACCGCGCGCTCCTGAGACACCTGAGCGGACGCATCGCTAGCGCCTGAGCTCGGCTGGGACGTTTCCTTTTTTTCCTCCTCTATCGCATTTCTCTTCTTTAATCTGCCGTGTTTTGTTTTCTCTTTTTGTTTTGCTCTCCACATTGATTAAAGGCTAAGAGGGCTCTCTGGACTCACTACAAACCTGGACATTTGTCATGTGACCAGCCTGGAATTAGTCGACCAATTAGGGATCTCAGAGGGTCGATCTCATTTGTCTTATTGTCTCCTGCGTGGGGAGGAAGGCGCGTGATCGATAGGCTAACGTTTGAGTGTGTGTGTGTGTGTGTGTGTGTGTGTGTGTGTGTGTGTGTGTGTGTGTGTGTGTGTGTGTGCGCGGCTCAGAGCGCAGCTGCATGCGGCTCATGCTGCAACAAGTACATTTAAGTTGTAACGCTAATATTAAATCCACTGCGCTGTCTCATGACACTGGAGACTTAAAACACAATCGTCCTCGAGTTCATTTATATGTTAATGTGTTTATGCACGGCACTCGGTGTACAGGCCTGCGGATCTGTTATTATATAAACACTACAATACTCTGTAGTAGATTAGCGCTGACTGTACGTCCAGAGGAGGAAGTTTTGCTACGATGCGACTCTGATTAGCTCCCTCGCTGAACGCGTACGCCGCGGTAACGAGCGGTGCAGGGTGTGATCGATATACTCTACCGCTCATCTATAATTAATGAACGTCGTCTCGCGGAGAACCGGCTCGTACAGTCTGAAGAAAGCTACAGTGTTGAATTCCCCAAGCCGACGTGTTTTTAAGTTTGGAGCTAATGCTAACTACAGTACGGCCTTCGGCTCACCGCGATAAAGTCGGACGGACGTTCGATATCTGCTTGATGTTTAAAGTCTCTTCCCTCTGTAGGGACCGATCGCTTAGGAACCATCCTCACTCGCGGTTTATAAGTGTGATGTACAGCATAACACCTTACAGCAGCGTGCGGTTTAACAGAGGACAAGGAAGAAAATAAACTCATAAATTCATTATACAGTACATAGCAGTGGTGAGTGTATAGATTGAGATGACTTTGCTTTGGTTAATATTATACACGGGTACAGCGGGAGTTCTTCGAGTGAGATCTCGTATTGTGAGACACATTCTCTATAGGAAATAATGTATATGCAGATAATCCGTTCCAGCCTCTCAAGAATATCACCAATATTACCAATTTCCAACATTATAATCATATTTTTGCATATAAAAACAAATCAAAACATTTAGAGAAGACGTGTAAATGAAGTAAAATATGAAATAAACAGACATTAAACCTGATTTAACCTTAATTCATGATTCCTCTCGGCACCGGCTGCTTTAAAAACCAAACTGAAAMCGGCTCATTTTTCTTCTTGCTAACATTCTCGAGACCCCTTGGGGCTGTCTTCACCAAATCTTAGTACACATGATGTAAAAAAAAATACACAAAATAAATCTTAAAATTTGTAATGTCGCTTCGCTTGGCTTTTCACTGATGCAAACAGGTTCTGAACGGATCCCGGGCGTACGCGCAACTTAGCCGCCGCGCGGTTCGGCTCGGTTCGGTCTCTTATATGCCGAAAATGCTTCAAATGCCGAAACAAATGCTTGCAAAGTTTCAATTCTTAAGGCGAAAATTCGTAAGGGAGGACATTCAGATCCAGCTGTAATTTACAACTCTTATTTTAATAACATTAGAAAGTTATTAGAAAACACAAACGTCTGCTGAAAGGCCGCAATTATCACATAACGTTAAAAGTGTTGCTGAAAATATAATTATTGAATAAAGAACGTGGCCTCTCCAAATCAGCACGACTCTGTAATACACTCATGGAACATTTCCAGCTAAAAGACTTGTGTTGTGCGAGAAATAAATAACAAAACATTTTCGCACCCGGGCGCAAAAACCCTCCATTAGCCTCTGATCACCGAGCCCGAGGAGGAGAAGCACTGAGAACAGGAAAAAAAACATCATTCCTTGAAATTTGTTTTGGTGAAATTTGTGTTGCAGTAGACCTCAGGAGGGATTTCAGTGCCAAGACCTGGCAACCACAACTGGCCAGTTCATTTCCTCTGTGTGAATAAACACGGCTTTGACTGAGACTCGAGCACATAATCACAGGTTTATAAAAGCTGGCGGATGTTTTTAAGACTG
>QMIH01000097.1:847785-886417 GCA_003987875.1 Clarias batrachus
TCTCTCTCCGTCTCTCTCTCTCTCTCTCTCTGTCTCTCTCTCTATCTGTCTCTCTCGGTGTCTCTCTGTCTCTCTCCGTCTCTCTCTCTCTCTCTCTCTCTCTCTCGAGCTGTCTCTCTCTCTCTATCTGTCTCTCTCGGTGTCTCTCTGTCTCTCTCCGTCTCTCTCTCTCTCTCCGTCTCTGTCCTTTACACAGTAATGTTTATTCACATCACGACTCTGCTGTTTCAGCTGCGTTTTGTTCGGTCTTAAGGGCTCCGCTGACAGAACGCCGCGCTCTCACAGGGAATAACGGGAAGAGAAACAATAAATTTTTTTAAAAATAAATAAATAAAAACCGCTCCTCTACTAATTTATCTGACCTCCTCATTGTGTTCAAAATGACTTGCGTCTATGTTGATGTAATAAAGACCTGATGTTCGCAGCGCCGGCGCGTCCCGCAGGCTCCACCGTCACTCGTCCAGCGTGAGACAGTTCACATCCGATCGTTAATGTTAATGACACGATCATGTGACTTTCTGACTCAAACAACCAGCAGTGTGTGTTCAGTGTGTTTAAATATAGGCAACGTGGCGATAAACAAACACATAAATAAACTGTGATGTGTATTATTTTACCTGTTCAATTACATGGTCATGTGACTTTCTGTCAGCTCCATAAACAAACAAACAAAGAAAAGAATTAACTGAACAAATACCATGATGTCATTTTGTGTTGACTTACAAGGTCATGTGACTTACTCTCAGCTCTGTAAACAAACAAACTATCTACCTACCTAATGATGAATAAATAAATAAATAAATAAATACTGTGATGTGTAGAAGTGTGTGTGTGTGTGTGTGTGTGTGTGTGTTTAAATACATGGTCAAGGTGACTTTCTGACAAAGTAATTAACTAACAAACAAACAAACAAACACTGCGATGTGGACATTTGTGGGATCGACTGCACGGTCATGTGATCAGACTATCAGTAAACAAACAAACGCTGTGATGAGAATATTTTTGTGTTCAAATAAATGGTGATTGTCTGACAGAATCATGATTGAACAAAACAAATAAACAAACAATAAATAAATATTGTAATGCACATATTTGTTTGTTCAACCACACAATCATGAGTTTAAATATATTGTTTGCGAGACGTGCAGTATACAGTATGTATATATGTGTGTGTCTTATGGCTTGTCTTCAACTATACAGTATGGTCATGTGACTTACCGTCAGTTATACAAACAAGCAAATAAATAAACAAACTATTGATTGCAGGTCGACTGGTCCGATCTCACAGAAAACACAACGCAGCCCAAAGGCCAACGCCCCTGACCCCGCCTTCAAACTCCCCGGGACCCAATCCGATCGAGCCGTACGAGACGCACAGTGGCCCCGCCCCACCAGACACAGCACATAAAAGATCCGCTGCCAACGTCCTGCTGTCAGACACACAGCGCCCTCTAGAGGCTCTGCAGAACCTCGCTGGGGCACAGGGGGAACCCAAAACCTACAGTAGGTGCTTTAATGTTATGGCTGTGTGGATCTGTATAGGATAAAAAAACAATTTTTTTTTAATGTGGATAATTTTTCTCTTACAGCCTACAGAAGAAACTCAAAACTCAGTTACTAAAGGTTTACGATTGGTAGCAGATGATTCTAACACTCTTGGTTTACAACAAAAAAGTATATTAATGGCAGTGAAAGAGACTATTGTGAGAGTTTGGTTTGAAGCCGACGCCCACTCGCCTTCTGTAGGACATTCCTGTTTATAGACAGTTAAATTTTTAGATTTCATAAAGTTACACGTGGACACTTCACGCTTGGACACTTCACGCTTGGACACTTCACGCTTGGACACTTCACGCTTGGACACTTCACGCTTGGACACTTCACGCTTGGACACTTCACGCTTGGACACTTCACGCTTGGACACTTCACGCTTGGACACTTCACGCTTGGACACTTCACGCTTGGACACTTCACGCTTGGACACTTCACGCTGCTATAGACTTTGTTAAAGAATCAACAACGTGATTAGTTTTATGTAAACTGAAGCCATGTGTGTAACACTAACTGTTTTTTTGTTTGTTTTTTACTATTATTGTTATTGTTGCATTTGTTTGTTTTCATAATAGAATTTGCAATAAAAAGTTATTAACAAAAAAAATCTAATCTCAGTTACCAAGTTCTTGGTTTATTTTGCTGGTTTTGTATCTGAACATTTTAAAGAACTTTTTAGGGGTCAGTTTGTTTTATTTATAATTAATATTTTATTTACACGGCAATAAATTCATCCTAATAAACTCTCTCTCTCTCTCTCACTCTCACTGGTTCTCTCTCTCTGTGTCTCTCTCTCTCACTGGTTCTCTCTCTCTCTCTCTCTCTCTTTACTCACATGACTACAGGGTTTATTTTCTTGGTTTTCTAACAGCAGACTGAACCACACCTGCGGCCACCAGCTCAGGGTGTAACGTTACATAAACAACGCTTCAGCAACGTCTCTACAGCGCGCGGTAGAGGAACAGTTTCTTCACACAATGTGGCTTTTTACACTAAATTGCACTCCACCTAAAGAGCTCACAAGACGTCCTCAGTCTCTCAGACGCTTTAAAGGTCCAGAAACACACAACAAAGAGTCTCTTTACAGCCCGGGGAAAGACTGCACACAACACAGGACCTGTTTATACAGCACCGTTTCACACGGACACAGACAGAGAGACACACAGAGACAGAGACACACAGAGACAGAGACACACAGAGACAGAGAGACACAGAGACAGAGACAGAGAGACACAGAGACATAGACAGAGAGACAGAGACGCAGAGAGAGACAGAAACACAGAGACAGAGAAACAGAGAGACAGAAACATAGACACAGAGAGACAGAGAGAGACAAGGACAGAGACACAACACTCTCTAAACATTTATTAGTATAAGATGCATTAACGTATGTTTAGTATAACACGGTTATATATATATGTGTGTGTGTGTGTGTGTGTGTGTGTGTGTGTGTGTGTGTGTGTGTGTGTGTTTATACTGTACATATACGTATATTTAACTAACACACATCTATTTAGGCAGAACCGGATCCTACACACTCCTGTGTTACTCAGAGTTCTGTTGTGTGGTTCTGTTACTGTGGGCTCTAAATATACACATGAAACACACACACGACACACACACGACACACACACGACACACACACGAGACACACACACACGACACACACACACGACACACACACACACGACACACACACACGACACACACACACACGACACACACGACACACACACATGACACACACACACACATGACACACACACACAGTTACTGACAGCACTAAAGACATTTGAGAAACATTTTGTTCATCGATGAGTGAATCGTACCAAAGTTCATCTGAGTTCTGTAGGATTATAGAAAGAGTGATGTTTTGTGTTTATAAGAAAATAAGTGTTTAAATAAAGGAAACCAAATATTCAAAGGTAAATGACAGAGAGAGAGACAGACAAGCAGACAGACAGACAGACAGACAGACAGACAGACAGACGGATCATGTTTATGTATTTTTCTGCATGTATTAATATTATATTCTATTGAACACAATGACATCATGGGTTTTATATAAATCTGAAGGATTCCTGTGGAGTCGTAAAGCCTCCTGAGCTCTCACACTCTCTGTCGAACAGCTCACGCGCAAAGTCGTAATGTTTTTAGTCGTAATAAAATGCAGAATGTAATGTTTAATCAGGTAAAGCAGTTTCAGATAAATCACAGGAGGAATCACGTTCCGTCTGAAACCTCCATCACCCCCGCCTCGAAATAACCGGCTGAATAAAAGCGCGTTTCAGACCTCATAAAATACACACACACACACACACACACACACACAGAGACACACACACACACACAGAGACACTCACACACACAGAGACACACACACACAGAGACACACACACACAGAGACACACACACGGGCGCGGCGTGAGTGCTGTTCCTAAAGTTAGGGCTCATTGTGTCGCCTCCACAGGGTGGGACTGAAACCACCGCAAAATAGAAGAGCACAGAAATCACTTTCACTTTATAATCACTGTTGTTTTAGTCGTCAGTCTGAATGTGAGTTAAAAGTCAACGTTTAAATATACGTACGCTAGCTGTCCACTTTATTAGGAACACCCAGTCATTCATGCAGTTACAGGTCAGGAGCTTCAGTTCATTTGCATGTTTCTGTGCATATGTGTGTGTGTGTGTGTGTGTGTGTGTGTTACTGCCGGATGGGCTGGTTTGACTATTTCAGAACCTGCAGTCAGAACATTCCGGTCCGGTCCAATCAGAATCAGTGTTCAAAGTGAGTGATGGAGAGGGGTGTAAATACTTCTGAACGTTTCTCTAATGGTGAAATTATTATTTCCTTTCTGCCCCACATTAAGTGACGTGTCAGGTGTCCAGAGAACAACTCTCTCTCTCTCTCTCTCTCTCTCTCTGGTGGAGGAAAGACCGCTGACTGACTCGCACTTCACCCACAGCGAGGCTCCAACCAATCACAGATTAGACTGAATTCTTGTGACCAATCAGAACTCAGAAGGCGAAGTCAAAAGGCAAAAGTCACCGAGTCATTATTGTTATATTTTTTCAATAAAACCAAACAAACATTTTACTCATGATGAATTTCACCCATCCGTCTGTAGTCCAACTAGCGCCCGTGGAGGCCGATGTGACCGTTGTATTCACACTATTCCATTTTTACATGGTGGGTCACACGGACATTCACACAGTTTGGGATTTGAGAACCAGTGAGTCTAATCTGTGTGTCTTTGGACTGTTGGAGGAAACCAGAGTACCAGGAGGAAACCCATCAAGCACAGGGACAGCATGCAAACTCCATGCACACAGACCCGAGGCGGGAATCGAACCCGGACCCTGGAGGTGCGACGCCGCAGTGCTAACCGCTACGCCACCGTGCCGCCGTGTTTTATTGTTAAATAACCACAAAATTCTTAAAAAACACTGCAGGCTGATTTATCCACTCTGATAAAACTGTTGGAGGCGGAGTTATAGCGTTTTGCCAAATCACACATGATTCAAACGAATCTCGTTTTCTTTCTGCAATTTGTGCTTTTCATCAGTCTTGTGACTCAAACGTGTTCCCCATCAGTTCGCAGTTCTTCTTGATTCCTTTGGACAAAAGAAAGAAAAATGGAGTTCTCTCATTTTGCTGTCAAACTGTTTGTATACAGAAACCTGGACAGTAAGTGTAAGTGAAATGAGCCGTCGTCAGCTCAGGGGAACCGAACCAACACCCTGCCATCAGCACTGATTCAACTCCATCAAACTAGTGAATTACAATCATCATCAAATCTCCGAGTGTGTGCTGGATCGAGTGTGTGCTGGATCGAGTGTGTGCTGGATCGAGTGTGTGCTGGATCGAGTGTGTGCTGGATCGAGTGTGTGCTGGATCGAGAGCTTCTCCAGTGAGGGTGCGTTTGTGAGCTGATCGATACAGCACGGGGAGACGGGACGTCTGAGACGCCTTTCATCCATTCGAAAAGGTGTAAATGCATCTGTGAATGTATTCAAGACATAATGAACCACTCGATACATCACACACACACACACACACACACACACACACACACACACACACACACACAGAGAACACAAGACGCCTAATGGGGTGAATCACATGTCAGTGTGTTTTGTTTGAGTCGGATGGTTTAATAAATCCTAAAACCTCAGGTGTAATAAATGAGATGAACAGAGTGTGTGTGTGTGTGTGTGTGTGTGTGTGTGTGTGTGTGTGCTATAACAGAGTATTTGTTTTTGTCTTTTTGCCCCAGATTTCATTTCTGATCACGAAATCTATCAAGTAAACAGGAATTGATTGAAAAAAAAATAAAGGTTTACATCCGTCTGATAAACCCAGTGATTGTTTCTCCCTCCTGCTGCTGCTGCAGTACAAAATGTCAAAACATCATTAGTGTTTTAAGCTGAAGTGACGTCCGCGCTGCTCGCAGTTACATCAGAGGCTCGTGAGTTTTAGATCGACGGTAAGACGTGAATTTATCCGTGTTGTTTTTTGAGAAACGCGGTTAAGACACCAGGCTGAGACTTTACTAGACACGCAGAATATAAATATAACTCAGCATAGCTGGTTTTACACACACACACACACACACACACACACACACACACACACAGACTGGTGTGTGTGTATGTGTGTGTGTGTGGTATCCCTGGGAGGGACCTGCAGTAAGAACTTTGGAATGTTGATATTTTTTTTTTCTCCACTGAAATTTTCCGGAATCCTCCAGCTCCAAAAAGAAAATAGATTTATGTTCAAAAGTTTGCACGCCCTAAGAATCATCAAACCAACAAGACATGAACAAGAAGAAGAGAATAACCCAAACAATCCAAAAGTGCAGTAAAGTTTCTAAACCTGACATAAACTTTTGAACCTTTCAGATCTCCTGCTGTTTGTTTACTTTTCTGTTTGTGTTTTCCTTAAAAAAAAAAAAACTCTGATTATTTTCTTTTCATGTCTTTTTCCTGAACTCTGTGAAATCATTTCTTCGGGATATCTCCGAGCACTTTCCCTGATTTCCATTCCCTCTGTCTGAACTTGGACTCATTACGTACAGTTTAATGAGAGGCGTTTAAATAAACAAGAGCGTGTCAAAAGGGACGCAAACTTTTGAACTTGGTTATAGAAGTGATCTGCATTTTAACGTTAGACGCAGACTTTAATGTTTCATCTGTAACGTGCATCAGGATTCTAATCCAATTAAGGGGGAAAACCCAATTAGATCGACGAGGGGAGAAAGAAACAAAGGTGTGTTTCAGTTCATCCAGAAGTAATGGTGTGTGCAAAAGTTTTGGCACAAATGCAAGGCATTAATTAATAGTCTATGGTGTGAGTTCGAGAGGGATTAGAGGAGATGACGCTGTCAGCCCGTGGTGGTTATCCTTGATTTTCAGGGACGTGTGTGTGTATCTCTCTCTCTCTCTCTCTCTCCTGCACAGAGACTGAGCTGTGAGATAAAGCCATTGCTACGTGTGACGTGGTGTGAATATAAAATACAGAATAACTGCCTGCTAATTACACAGTGAAATTATTCTCAGTCTCAGTCCAAGGCTCTCTCTCTCTCTCACACACACACACACACACACACACACACACACACACACACACACAAAAGTAAAGCACACACACACACACACACACACTTCACACTACTTTTGCATTCCCAACTTGTTCCTTTGTATCAAAATCAATTGTCCTTAAATCTTAAAAACAGACATTAAATAAATAAATCAATAAACTTACCTTCACTCTCCTGCTAAGAGAATCTGTCCTGCCTGCAGTGGCTTTAAAACAGAATGATTCAAACCTTTTCAACCTCTCTCTCTCTCACACACACACACACACACACACACACTTGTCTTTCTCTCCTTCCACTGCTTTGCAGCTTTCAGCCCTGAGAAAAATTGCAGCTTTCAGGTGGAAAAAAACAGAGAAGTTTAGTGTATGGCAGGTGGAGCAGGCGTGCAATAGTGCCCTCTAGTGGAAGAGGAAGAAAAGCAAAACAAAAAATAAATCCAACCACTTCCTTAATGTTATGACGTCATACATTTAACATTAATCAGCATTATTAATTTTCACTTGCCAGGCCTTTCTTTCATGGTCTCTCATTTTCAAGCATAACTTTTCCCCCAACAAATATTATATATGGAACAACAAAGACATACTGTTTAAACACAAATCCTTATTTATTGATTACTGGTTTAAGAATAATATTATTCATGTTGATCAACTATTTAACAGGGCTGGTTATCTTTACTCTTATAGTGAGTTTCTAGAAGAATATAAAATACCAGTGTCTCCTGGAGATTATGCCAAAGTCTTTGGTGCAATTTCTTATGGTGTCTGCATGTTATATAGAGCTCAACCAAGATTGGACACACAACAACTAACTTATCACTGACTGACACTTCAGTTGGTAAGATTTGTTTTTCCTGTAACAACGGAAAGAACAATAAACTAATTAGATCATTGTTCAAAACAGAGATTGTCACAGTCCCATATGTGGTTCCATACTGGAATAAATTTGTGCAAAACATTGACTGGAAGAAGGTCTGGCTCTTACCCAACCGATACMTGCTGACCAACAAAATTAGAGAAATATCATTTAAAATAATTMATAGATTTTACCCGTCTAATGATCATATTGTTAAAAAATTTAAAAAAGATATTGATGTAATGTGCACTTTTTGTTCTATGAATATTGAAACAGTTACCCATTTGTTTTGGCACTGTCCCTTTGTCCARAATTTCTGGTCTGACGTTTGTAACTTTATTGCGGAAAAAATTGAGAAAGACTTCAAGTTATTATGGAAGGATGTTCTGTTTGGCCTGTATGACCTTAACAGAACGAAAACTATGCCGAATGAAACTTTCATTATTAATCTCATTATTCTGCTGGCAAAATATTACATTCATAAGTGTAAGTTTGCGCATTCCAAAACATCTTTCTTTGCTTTTAACAATGAGGTCAAGCAATATCTCAACTCGATTAAGTATTCCATTAATCAAAAGGCAACAAAAACTGTGAATGTTTGTAAACACTTTGATATCTTTTTGTAAATTCATACTTCCCCTGGCAAAATGTGATGATGTGAGTCTTGTTTGTCTTATTTATGTTAAAAACACCTGCAAATGCTGGACAATGCACATTTTGTTATTATTGTAATGGAGATTGATACTCATGTAACTTGTGCAATTGTTGAATAAAGCATTCAAAAAAAAAAAAATTAATTTTCAGTTTTTTTTCAATGAGACGATTGAAAATGATAAGTAATACACATTTATATTTAGGGTTGTAAAACCTCTTAAAATAGGATTTCTGTCCCAAATATATTTTTATTGTTTTTTTTGTTTTTTACATACGTGTCATTAGAGAGAAAAAAAAAATTAAGTGTTGTCATGGGTAGAAATTAAACATAAATGGAAGTTTGCACAATTGATAAAAAAAAATGTAATGATTATACATATTATTTAGTATTTGTGGAATTGGTATTAATATAATTAATAAATAAATGTGTTATATGTAAAATAATTACTGATATTTATCATGTTACAATTTTATTCGTTCATAAGCCTATTATTATTGTTGTTGTTGTTGTTGTTGCTGTTATTTTGTTGTTTTTCCTAAAATCATATTAGTGGCAATATGATTAAAACATATTTGTATTTATTTAAAATGCTTGTTTATTTTATAATATTTAATAAAATAAATACATAATAAATAAATATTATCATACAAATAAAATATATTACATAAGAATTATAAGAATAATTATACTAAAGAGAGAAATTTGAAATAAATAAATTAAATATTTGTTTATTTATAATATACATATTTTTGAATATTGTAATGGATTTTGTAAATTTATAATAAAAATTTACGTAAATTATATTAAAAGAATAGATGTCCCCTGAAATAAACTGTTTTTAGTCCAATTAATTTGGGACACTATTTAAATTAAGAACCATTTGTTTATAATAAAAATTACATTTTTACATCTGTGACTAAGAGAGACGAGTTTAATGCAAAGTTAATGGGGGAAAATTTTTGTCTTTTTTTTAAAAAATCAACCTGACAGGTAAAAAAGGTGAAGGGATGAATGAATGAACTCGAGTGACCTCTGTAGAGAATAGAGGCATTGTCACCTAGAGGGGTGAGGCGTATCCCAACTCTCTGCCCTCTCATTGGTTAACCTTGTCGGTAGGATGACGTTTTCCATGTCTGTCATTGGTTATCGTAAAATGTCGCTCAGCTGAATAAACCCGCCCCACGCTCCCTATCAGCAGTAACGCGCATGTCCCGAGCGCGCGCTTGACATTTCTAGATCTTTTTTTTTCCAGAACCCCTCGTGTCCGTGTGCTCGTGCTACCGCGCGCGCCCCGGTATAACGGTATAAAAGCCCCCCCTGCGCGCCATGTCTCAGTCTCCGGACAAACGCCGAAAGATGGAGTCTGCGCTCGAGCAGCTGAAGAAGCACACCGTGGTCGTAGCTGACACCGGGGACTTTAACGGTAAGTGTGGCCGGTTTTGCTTCCTGGTGACAGTTACCCTGTGTCTCAGGTCCTCAGTGACACACTTCTCCGTGTTCTCCTGAGCTAATGTTGTCGCTAGCTAGCTCGCTCCAGAGCTCTTCATACTGTAACAGGGCGCGCGTGAACTTCTGTAGTACCTCAGGTTAGCCGGGGATGCTAGCAGTTTAGTCAGTTACCCAGCTAGCTATTTCTCTATAGCTAGTCTCTTTTTATAGAGTAGCTAACGTCACCACTAACACTAACATTTATTAGGTGATTATTTTATTACAGTACAGTCCTTCTAATAGACCTCACTGAAATCCTGAACATATTTTAAAAACTTAATTTTTCTGTATGGAACTATACTCTGTTGCGATGCAAGTCTATGGCCGTGTTTGACGTCACAGAGAATTGACGTTCATTCATTCAGGTCGAATCTGAACTCAGGGTCGCCTGATGGATTTGTCCCCTGCTGATTTGTGCTCTATAAAGACCTCACAATAAGGTCTTGTAAGGTCTATAAAGTAATAAAAAGGAAGCGTTCCCTGCTGAGGCTGGTTCCTCTCAACGTTTCTTCCTGTTGCCATCTCAGGGAGTTTTTCCCTCATCAGGCTCATCAGACACATTGATCATTTGATTCCCACTCATTTCCAGAATTCTTTAAAGCAGCTTTGCGACAATGACCATTGTTAAAGGTGCTATATGAATAAGAATAGTTTTTTGTTTGTAGGTACAAGTATATGGTTTATTTTATTTTTTTTATATATGTATTTTTGCCTAAAAATTTCTTTAAGTCTTCAAGTCTAAGGGCATGTGGGATGTCACAAAGGATTGTCATTCATTCAGCTTCAGTCTGAAATTAGGAGTTTCTAACTAATGTAGTTTTTAATGTTCTGAGTGTACATAGTCAGAGAAGTACTTTCTGCTCAAACTTGATTTTATCTTGTATAACATTTTGTATAATATTTGATGTCTGTCTCCTACCCAAACTAACGTGATGTAAAAAATGTGAAAATGTTAGGAACCAAAATAGAAGTCTGGGAATTATAGAAGGTTTGAGGTGTAAATTGGGACACAGGATTGATCTGAGGAATTGTTCGAGCCAGTCTGGATTTGCCCTGTCATGTGTAATTTGTGCAGAATTGTGAAATTTTTTATTTCAAGTCCCATTTCAGCTCTATTTGGATTGGATTAGTTCATCAGCAGGATGCCTGCAATAGGGTTTCTCCACACGTCTCCTCAGGGATAACACTCTTGCATACAGACAAAATAAGTGTCTTCAGGTTGTGTTTTCTGTCAACACAAGCATTGTTCTCACATGATCACACTTCTTTCACAGCATGACAGTGGAAGAGGTGCTGGAATAAAGTTTTTAGTTCCCATCTCTGTTTAAACACAAACGCAATTCCAAATCACAAAAAAGCATTCCCAGTTCTGATGCATGTTAAGGTCCAACATCTTGTTAACCTTACTAACACACTTTCTAGTTTTTTTTTTTTTTGTATTGTTTTTTACTTGAATTCGTCACTCATCTGTGCTGATGGCTCTAACCGAGTCGAGACTGTGGGTGTGCACCACAGAGTAAACACAGGTTATCAGTAAATGGTGAAATGGTCAGTGCGTTATCACAAAAGTATAAGGGTTAAAAGTCTATTAAGCACACCCAAGTACCAATCATTGTGATCTGGGAGAAAGTTCACCACAAGCTGTTTTATATCCATTTTAATTTTTTGCTGAAGTTGAAAGAATTAGGACCAGAGCAAAACCACATGTGCCTGTATAATTTTCCTTTATTAAATTGAATGAGGAAGTTTGAAGCAATCTGGTCTTTGCTCATTGTCTCTGATGCAAAGCAAACATTTCCTCATGCCTTGCAAAGTCAGTGTGACGAGACAGAAACAAGCATATCGGGTCACATTTCAGCTTTCTGTCTCAGGAGCCAGTGTACGGTCTCAATCTCACACCCTGTCTGAAAATGGAGCAAAGTTTAATTTAATCCTGAGCATGTGGTGGAGATGATGATGATGATGATTAAGTCTTATTTGTTTTTGCATTGGGAAAATCAAGTACTGAGAAATGCTCAAACACTAAAAGTAATATAAGAATGTTGAAGATGAAAAAAGATTACAAATGAGTACAACAATCAGAACATTTTACAATTTTAGAATAAAATGAATATATTACTTTAGAATGTAGCTTTAGAATATACAATGTAATTTTTTTTTTAAAGAAATTCATGCTATGTTCTATCACAGCAAAACAGAACAATGTAGAAAAATCTCGATGTATTTTTTTAATGTAAAAAGTTAATTATTATGAATGGGGAATCAGCAATGACCATCCGAGAATATCATGATATTGCTGTGCCGATTCAATTTATATTGCAATTCTGTAAACCTCATGAATAATAAATATCTTAATTCAATATAATTCTTTTCCACATTTTGTTGCAGTTTTAAGACTTTTAAGCTTTTAAAAAACGTTTATAACTCGAAAGTTTTATACCTTAGCATTATGCAGCAGCTTCACAACTGAATTGAACACAAGTAATTAAATATAGCCCGTTCCTTATAACATTACTTTTCTCAATTAAAAAACAAGCACAGCATTTACATAAAACAAATAATACTAACTTCAAATGCAAGAGTTTAATATTTAACTTCTAATTAAATGAAACCCCAAGCTACATTCTTAATGAGCAGCGCGTATCTGTCATTTTAATTACTTCTAAACTAACTTGATGAACTTATTAGTGCATGCAGTGTTTTATGTGTAATGCGTGGGTTTGAGACACACTCACAGAGTTTGGAGAAATTTAGAAATTCAGAGCACATACCGAATATGAAAACGAGGCAAGAGTGACCGGTGAGTGTTCATTTACACCTGGCATAAAGGTAATTATAGGTGGACAGTGTTAGTTTTTTTCTTAAAGCCTGGATTGAAGGTTTGAACAGCTGTTTGTGTCTCGACTGACTACTTTAGATCAGCTCGCTCAAAATGATGTTCATGACAAACTCTCTTTGAAGCATGGTGTGTGTTTAACCTTGTGGTTGGTGCTAAGCATGTTTCTAGACAACCTTTTATAAATGCACTTAAGGTGTTGGTCACAGTGTAATGTAACTGTACAGTAATATAAAAATGCATCAACTTCCTGTCAGAGTGGTGTGTGTCTCTAAATATCCTTTAGCAACTGGTCAGTGCTGTAATATGGCGAAAGAATGGAAGCACACTTCCCTTATTCTCAATACTTCTCAGTTTGAATGATCGAATAAAAGCTGACCTGGGAACAGTTTCAGAAAGTTGCAGTTTAGCTCGGTCACATTGTCGTAAATCATTGAATGTACAAATCCTTAAGCATGTTTGTTTATGGATCAGACACAGACAGGATTGTTGTGCAATTTCTGCCCGGCTCATGCCTGTGATGAGATAAGAATGAAGATCGATGTGCTGTGTGACTCTGCACTGATGGGATGGCGTGTTCAGATTGGAGTTGATTACTTTTCTGAAGTTTGACTACCGAAACAGTTAGCGTAATTTAAATTTGCATATTTCTCAGACGCAGATATTTATCCAAAGCAGCCTTTCTGTAAGGCAGAATACTGATGAGGAGTTAAGTAGCCATTGAACGCTCATTGCATTTCTTCTAACATCTACAGCAATTGAAGAGTACAAGCCTCAGGATGCTACAACAAACCCATCGCTCATCCTGGCAGCGGCAAAGATGCCCACTTATCAGCACCTCATGGACCAGGCTATTAAATTTGGCATTGCCAACGGCGGGTAAGCGAGCTTGCACACCTGCAGCGCCTCATGTATTCTCAGGGTAATAACACTGCTATGAGTTCATCATCGCTCATGAATACAACCTCAATACAACAGATAAATCAACAAGATATGAATCTGAAATAATTGAGTTTCATAAGTTTTTTTTTTTTTTTTTTATCTCTGAGATATTAATTTCTCCTGGTAGCCACCCCCACTTCCTCAAATTATCTCATTATTAATGTTGTGTCCTGGATTTTTTTTTTTTGTAAATTGTATAGTAATTGATGTGAATCTTCATGTGGAGAAAAAAAATCTGGTTTTCATTATTGGGTTATCTTAATAGATTTTAAACACATCAATTCCCACAGTCATGTGTTAAAACCTTATTTATAATTCTGATTAAAACAGCATCATGATATTTACATTATAATCTATATCGACCAGCATTTGACCATTTTATTCACAGGACTGAAGAGGAGCAGATCACGAACATCATGGACAAGCTGTTTGTCAGCTTCGGTGTGGAGATTCTCAAGAAGATCCCCGGGAGAGTCTCTACAGAGGTGGACGCCAGGTAACGCATCATATCTGACTCTGAAATGTTTGCTGCTTGTTTTAAGGAAAACATATGGGACATTTTTCTTCTTTAATTTCTCTCAGGTTATCGTTCGATAAAGACGGAATGGTGGCTCGAGCACGGCGGCTCATCTCTTTGTATGAGGAGGCTGGAGTGAATAAGGACCGAGTGCTCATCAAGCTTTCCTCCACATGGGAGGGCATCCAGGCCGGGCGGTAGGATTATTTTTATTTATTAATTTTTTTAGGAATGTGTTAATGTATTATTTTTCTTAGTGATGTGGTTTTTGTTATTCTCAGGGAGCTGGAGGAGAAATATGGCATCCACTGTAACATGACCCTGCTGTTCTCCTTCGCCCAGGCGGTGGCTTGTGCCGAAGCCAAGGTCACGCTTATTTCTCCCTTTGTAGGCCGTATACTGGACTGGTACAAAGAAAACACAGAGTGCAAGACTTATGAGCCACAAGACGACCCCGGTATGTAGAGGAGATCCGCTGCATGTTGTGCAAAATACTTTGAGAATTTTATACTTTTATTTCTAATGTGAGAAGCAGATCTTGTAACATATTTCTCATTGCTAGGGCTGTCATTTAATTGTTTAAATCTGTTTTTGGTCTAATCAGTCAGTTTTCAATTAAGAATAATTTGGACAAACTTTCAAACGTCCCATGGCCTAAAAGTAAAGCATTCCATGACATTATACCAGACCTTCCACAGCTCTACACTTTTCTTTATTATTTTACTTATTACAGCGATGTGAGGATCTGAGTCCTGATTGGACAGAATTGAGTTATTGTTTCTTTAAATAATAAAGCACCTGCAGTTACACAGAAAAAATGTATGTTTAGGTGATAAAAGTAACTCTACCTGCTTCACATCACCCTGTCACTGATTATTTTCAGAGTTCTGCTAACGAGTTTTGTTAATCCTTCCTCATCTCTCTGCTCGTACAGGTGTGATCAGCGTGACGAAGATCTATAACTACTATAAGAAGTTTGATTACAGCACTGTAGTGATGGGTGCGTCCTTCAGGAACACTGGAGAAGTCAAGGCCTTGGCTGGTTGTGATCTTCTCACCATCTCTCCAGGGCTGCTAGGAGAACTGAGCCAGGATCACAGCACCGTGACCCCTACTCTGTCTCTGGAGAAAGGTCAGCATTGTGAGTTTTTCTGAGAAGTTTGACGGGATGTTTCAGAGGGAAAATAATTTGTGTGTGTGTGCATACACAGCAAAGGCTGGTGATCTGGAGAAGATCCGCATGGATGAGAAGACCTTCCGTTGGCAGCACAATGAGGATCGTATGGCTGTGGAGAAGCTCTCTGACGGAATTCGGAAATTCGCCCTCGACGCTGTGAAGCTCGAGAAAATGATCAGGGTGTGTGTAACCTTTTATCTGGCGAGAGGTTCCTTAAACCTGTTCTGACAAATTACCTCTTTTTAAGGATTCTTACAGGATTGACAATCAGTGTTCTAGATGGGTAGATGGTTAGTACTTTATTAATCCCAAAGGGATTAAGTATAAACGCACATAAGGACAGAATAATGATTCTAATGAACGCTATGGGCTGGGAAGAGTACAAAAATTAAATAACGCTTAATCATCCTGCTCTTCTGCTGGTGTAACAACTTCCACCTACCCAAGATGATTGATTTGTTTATTTTATATATACCATAAGGGTGTGGTGCATGGGTGTTCACATACTTTTGGCTATATGGGTATGGGGTTAACACATGGTTTATTAATAATTCTCTAACTCTTTTGTGTATAAGCACAAAGTCAGAGAAGTTTGGGTTGTAACTGACCCCAGAGCAGCGTTTGTGTCAATTGTATTGCTTTTTTTTTTTTTTTTTAAATTCCAGTTGAGGTCCGGTTAAGTGAGCTTATCTGTGTTTCAGTATGCTTATCAGATGTGACTTGCCTGGAAATAAGACATCAGTGCTTTTAAAAGCCGTCTAAACTCAAATTAGAGCTAACGACATTTTAATAACATGGTGGTGATGATGATCTTCTGCACTCCTGAATTTGAGGACCTGTGCTTTTATATAAAACGTGTACTTATGATCAGTGATATTATAGTAACATCACTGTTCTTATTATCCTCCACAGGAGAAGATGTTGGATGTGAAAAACGGACAGTGACTCTCTGATTAAAACCAGAGAAGACCCTCGGGCCATCCATCCTGAAGCCGCAGCCTGAGACAGCAAACTTTTGCTTCTGAAGCTTAAACTCATTACACAGTCTTAAACCTCAGACCACTAAGAGCTCCTGCACTAATCATAAACTTTTGTCTCTATTCGGGGAGAAAATCCTCTGAGAATCAAGCATTCCTATTTTTTTAAAGCCAAGATATTGATCAATAAAACAATGTGTCTTTTGAAGGACCCAAAACTAAAGGGACCCAAAGGGACTAAAGACAACACTGTGTCCACTTTTTCTGTTCTGTATTACTGTTACTATAACAACAAATCATCCTTCAGATCCACTGTTGCTTCATGGTTTTCAATAAATAAATGCTATCAGGAATTTATTAACACTGCGTGTGCGTGTATTTTCTCTTTATAAGACAGAGTGTCGTATTAATTAGGGATGAAGTACAAGCTCAGAGGCTTAAGATCATTTCTGTCTATATGACTAATATGTATTTAATTATCTCTATAATTATGGTTACACTTTTAATAGAAAATTGATTCAGCTCCTAAAGGAGTTCTGGTGTGAACAGTTTCCCGTGATCTTGATATAAATACACACGTTCCTGGAAGAAACGGGTGTGTTTAATATGCCTAAACACAATCATGAAGATCAAGGAAATGTCCAGGACAATATCTGTTATAAAACAAATAGCAAACATTAAATATCTATCATTTATTCATTTTAGTAAATAAAGATGATGTTGATTTCAAAATTGTGCATATCAGCATTTTTATCAAGCAGGATGTATTGCTGAAGATTAATTGATGTGAAGTGGTTTGTAATGAGCCCTAGTCACCTGTCTCAGCACTTAAATATCATGAGTCCTGGTCATGTGACTAAGCACACCTTTCTTGATGTTCATGAAAATTTGTAGATTTTTGTAAAAAAAAAAATTTTTGAAAGTAGTGCTCATGTACAAATTATTTTAATGAACTAAAAGTTTGAAGCTTTATTTAAACGTTCACCTGTTAAAACGATTAGACATTTATTGTGAAGTTCTGAGGTGAAGTATAAGCCGAGTAAAGTTTAGCAGAAGTCTTTAGGAGTTTTTCGCTTGTTTGTGGTTTCTGATAAACATGAAAAACTGCAAAGTTTGTTTAGTAGGGTTTTTTTTGTTGTCTTTTGTTATCTTAACTAAAAGTAGAATAGAAAAGGAAAACTGACTGGTGAGGGAACGTTCATCTCTGAGCACAGGAACTCACCTGGAGTCAATGCATTGATCTTAAATGAACAAAAAATTCCTGTGGCACAGAAGGAATAAAATTGGTCTGTATGTACTGTAGAGTTTTCTAAGAACTGCTTTACTTCAGGTCTCAACCACAACCATCTTGGCTTTTACTGAAGTGGCTTTTTCTTTTTTTTGTAGACGAGTCACCAACATTTTGAAAGCGGATATTGCTCCTTTCAGGATGTTGCTCTAATTCTTCTTGGTGCAGAGAAACAGTCTGTGTGTGTTCTAATCACAGCAGCGGCATAAAACACACAGTAATCTGATCATTTAGTGAATTATTCCATCTAATTGAGCCGTGGTGAAAGATTTCCCCCAAAGATACCAAATTCTCATTTCCAGAAAACTGTACAACAGAAAAAACACACATTTTCCTCGGCATGAACATAGAACTCAAATCAGCAAAGACCCGTGATTAAACAACAGATGATGAGGAATTCATTCATCTTCTATAGCGCTTATCCTGTATTCAGGGTCGCATGGGCGGAGCCTATCCCAGGAGCCTTCGCACACGAGGCGGGTTACACCCGGGACAGGGTGCCAATCCATCAGACACACACTTGCACACACCAAACATACATGCGATTTTGGAACACCGAGTCTGCATGTCTTCGGACGTGTGGGAGAAAACCAGAGACCCCGGAGGGAAACCCACCATATTACTACTCTGATCCCTTCCATATTAAACTCCAACTTCTACACTAGGGACTCGTCAGGAACCTCCTGTTAGGTGGCTGAGACGAAACGCGCAGAGAAGAAAGAGCGGATGCCAAAAGCAGATGAGTTCACAGACAAGACACAGGACAAGTCAAGACAAGATCAGGGAAGGACACGTTAGACGTTTTAACGAAGGCTGGTCTGGAAAATCTGCTCTAAGAGGCGGAGAAGACGAGGGAGAGGGAGACGTCCAGCTGGTGGTCATGTCACCTGCTGCATTCCAACCGTTATTACAACACTTTATATTCATCTGTATGTACACCAAACACGGAAGGGTTTTACATTTTACACTTCAGTCTTCAGCATGGACAGGAGACATCGATGGACTTGTATCAGTAGTTGTAGAAGAACTAAATACAGAAGAAAAACATTAAGTCTACCAGTTGCTCTCAGGAATTAATTAATAATAACAATGTAAAAATTATATTTGTTTTACTTCATCATGATTATAGATATAATTTGAATCATTAAAAGTTAATATTAAATATTAATTAAATATACGGGAAATGTGTGCAGTTCTCCAGTCAGCCAATCATGTGTCAGGAGCTCAGTGCATAAACATTAACCTCTTTAGTTAAAGGACCCGTGTCTGAATATTTCTTTTTACAAGCCAAACAGGTCTCAACGCTCTCTAAAGTGTGTGTGTGTGTGTGTGTGTGTGTGTGCGTGTGTGTGTAAGTGTGTGCGTGCGTGCATGTGTGTGTGTGTGTGTTAATGCTCCAGCTGAAAAAAAAAACTTGAAATGATTGACTTTTTATTCCTCAGACTTCCTCTGTTTCACTCCTCCACCACACATGCTGTTTCAGTGTTTATGTAAATGAGCTATTGCCTGAGCCACGCCCCTCCAGAGAACTTTCGAACTGAGTGACAGGATGGGGGAGGGGTGCTTCTTATATGAAGTCATCTAATTGGCTAGTGTAATCCCGAACAACACAAGAATTACAGTAAATTCCGCTTTTATTTCATAACTGAAAGTCTAAACATGACTAAAAAGTGGATTGACACACCCGTTAAAATTCACTCAAACATCAGAATAAAAAGAAATCTTGGTGAGGTTGTTGATTTGAGTTCACCAGAAGCTTCAGAGCTTCACACCGAGTTCACACAGAGTTCACGCAGAGCGCCGTGAAGAACATCCAGCGAGTGTGAAGTGTGAAGCGCTACAGGCGGCTTCACGATGAAAGAGAAGCGAAGAGAAATTCCTTTTCTACACGTGTCCCAACTTGGCAGGAACCTGGGGTCAGAGTGCGAGGTCAGGCGCGCTACAGCGCCCCCTGGAGCTGAGAGAGGTGAAAGCCATTGTCCAGAGCCCTCAGCTTTAACCCTCAACCTTCTGATCTGTTACCCACAGGCTTAACCTTTGACCCTCCGCTGTCCAGACGGGTTCAAGCTGACAGGAAGGAGACGGCAGCGCAAATAACCGCTCTGTACAACCGTGGTGAGGGGAAAAGCATCTCAGTTTGTTCAGATTTGAGGTGGATGAGCGACACCAGGAGAAACCGGATCAGAGCTGCATTTATTTCTGCTAACAATTTAATATAATCCATTAAACTCCACAAGTAAACACATTAATGCGCTATAAATAGATTATAACACGTTGCAGATGTCGAGGCATCACATCAGCGTGTGCTTTGTAGTGGGAAATGCTCAAGGAAATGTTCTACATGGGTGTAATAATGCTTTGAAGATAAACAATGATGTTTTAATGAATGAATATAAATAAATATGAACAAATCTTTAGAATAAGGACAGAAATAGAAGACGCAGACTGAGAGAGCTTTGAACCACCGTGCAGGACGGTGTGGAAGGCACGACGTCAGCTCATGAACATTATAAAGGAACTAGTGTGTGTGTGTGTGTGTGTGTGTGTGTGTGTGTGAGAACCCAAACTGAATTAAACTGAAGTGTAACAGCAGAGTTACTTTAACTGAAATAAAATATAAAAGAGAGATCATTCTCGCCTTTTGTAAAGTGTGTTGCTTTACTTAACACACAACACTAGTAATGAGTATTAATAGTATTATAAACAAATCGAAATGTCTTTACACCTTCTTACAGAAATCTTTGTTCATCTTAAGGTTTAAACACATTTTTTTCCTTTAATCTCGATACTACAGCACCGCTTCACTACGCCTACATTTAATCCTTTGTGTTATTATTCCATTTTCACTCCCAGCAGCCGTGTGCATTATGGGTAAACATGGCTCGAAGCGGTGCATTGTGGGATTTCATAAACACACTGGATTTCCTCCACCCTATTTGTTAGTCCTGGAATAGTTCACTGTGTAAACACCTCAGTATCAGTGGTGAGAAACTGACCGTGCTCAAGGACCTGAAGTACGACACACACACACACACACACACACACTGTATGGGGAAGGACATGAGCTTCATTCTCAAACTGAACACCTGAAAAGTAGTGTTTAAAGTGTTGAATAAACAGATTTAATCAGAATTGGTCCGAAGGTGTTGATTCATTTTTATTTGTACTGAGCATAAGCACCATATAATAATAATAATAATAATAATAATAATAATAATAATAATAATAAGTGATCAGCTTGCTTGATTTGTAAAAAAATAATCTCAGAGTGACTGAATGTTAATTTATTTTTTTATTACGTTTGTCTTTAAACTTTATAAAATGCATTTTTATTATGTATTATTTATTATTTAAAAGTGGAACAATGATGTTAAATCTGTATTTGTTGAAAGATTAATGATTAGAGCAGCTCAATGTGTGCAGTGATGTAGTTGTGTTCTGAGCTTTGCAGTTTCTCCTCTGATGTTTTATTGTAAAAAAAATAGTGAGGCGTCGTCGTGGGAATGAATCGACTCTTTGAATCGGCTCGTTAAGATGATCTCCAAGAATCGATTCACTCCTCTGAAGAGACCTTTTTATTTTAGAGTAAAAACTATCAATAAAATAATAAATCTTGCATTGCTGTAATGCTGAAACTACATCAGTACTACTTTGTAGTACTTTTTTTTAAACATTTAGTTAAATGTTTGTGATAATCAAATAAACACTAGTCGACTGAATCGTTTGGGTGTAACTGAGTTTGCATAAGTTTTATATATCTTCTTAAAGGCATTATTAATTTTGTGAGTTAAGTGCAGACACAGTTGGGACAGAAACATCAATAATAAAATGTCTGTTTCTGGGTTTATGTTGCGGATTTAAATAATAACTAGAATTCTTTGACTGCTCTCACTCACCCATATTTATACCACTTTATCCCGTATACGAGGCTGTGGGGGGGCTGGAGCCTAACCGCAGGAGAGAGGTACACTCTGGACACGGTGCCAATACATCACACACACACACACACACACACACCCACCCACCCACACACACACACACCCACACACACACTTCAGGCAATTTGGGAATGTTAATTATCCTAATCTGCATGTCTTTGGATTGTGGAAAGAAACCAGAGTATCCAGAGGAAACCCACTGAGCACGGGGAGAACATGCAAACTCCGTACACACAGTTGGTGATGGTTAAAGTGTTTAAAAAGTAAAAATATTTAAAGGTTTACAGCTAATAATAAGCTGCTGATCTTTAATGTAATCAGTGATATTATGATGATGATGATGATGATTATTATTATTATTATTATTATTATTATTATTATTATGATTTGAGGTTGAAGTCCACGTCCATGTCTATGTGTCTCTCTGTACAGCAGAACTCTCTGTCTCACTTATTAACACACAGAAATCACATTCTGTAAGGTTGAGTATCTGCCGCCTTGTTTACACTAAGTTGTACTTCTTTGGTGCTCAGACAAATACACTCCCTGTTCGGTAATCGGAGAGAGAATCACAGATGAGAAATGGAAAAAGTAGGAATGTAGAAATGGATCTAAGGACTGCAGAAGATTCAGTACATTCTGAGCTGTAACAAAATCTGTCTGGACAAACAAACAGACAAACAGACAGACAGACAGACAGACGAAAAATTTAGAGACTGGTTTTGGGTATGTATGAAATAAATATAACTAGAAAAGAGCAAGTTCTGACCAATTTACAGACAGAACCTTTCTTATATTAATACAGATACTTCATTTTTTTGTATTTACATTAATTAATGTATTATATATTAATATACTAATACTTGTATTCTCTGTTGTATTGTTTCAGGTTATTGTCATTAATTAAGTTTAAAAAAATCTAAATATTCTTATTAACACATAGCAATCTATTAAAATTACTGTAGATTTATTAAAAGTAAAATATAAGATGAAAACATTTAATATACTTTAAATATACAATGAAAATCTGAAACTTTGTTCGTTTTGGATGGAGTCGATTCAGAATTCATTCACATGTTCAGGTGAAGTGATTCACTCGGTCAGTTGGAGTGAGATGGAGATGAGCCAATCACTGTGTGAGAGTGGGCGTGTCTTCCTTGTGATCACGCCCTTTTGTCCGGGTCGGGGTGGGACTGTGGGGTGGTGTGCAGAGCCGTGTACCTGAGCGGAGGGAGAGGGCATTACTGTGTGTTTAGATCTTTACTCCGCTTATTTACAGATCTTTACCAGAGGAAAGCTTTATTTACTTCGGTAAAAGTCTGTGAATATCCGGGCATTTATTTGTTTGGACAGATCTTCCTCAGGACAGCTGCTGCCTCGCGCCTCATCTCTCAGGTAAGGAATCCGCTGCCTCGAGCTACAGCTCGCGCTCCGGCTAACGGCTTTAACGCTAGCTAACACCTCAGCTAACACCTCAGCTAACTACACGGTTTACTCGCGATTTGTAAATCTAATAAAACACAGGAATACGAGTTGATGATGAGAATGATGAAGGTTGTAGTTTTGAAAAGCAAATTTTGACTCCGTTAGCAAGAAATCATTATCGTTAGCGTTTTTCTTCTTCTACGGTTTTTTAAAATTATATGTCTTTGGCGGTGATTGATCTGCTATTAGAAATAATTTATCGGAGGAGAGTGAGTGAGAGAGAGAGTGTGTGTGTGTGTGTGTGTGTGTGTGTGTGTGTGTGTGTGTGTGAGAGAGAGAGAGATTTGAAGTTATTATTCATAAACAATAATTGAATTGTTGAATTACAATAATTGAATTTCCTTACATGTGGTCAGTTGACCAGGTTTCTGTCATTTATATTCTTTAACGAAATTATATATATATATATATATAGTAAATATAAATGATGCGATATTACATTGCACGTTCCTTATAACCTTAGTTTTCTAACTTTGCAGCATTTAAACAATACAAACTAACTTCAAATACAAGAGTTGAACATTTACCTTGTAATTAAATGAAACACAAAGCGACACTGTTACTGAGCAGCGCATATCTCCACCATCCCCTTTAATTATTATTTCTGAACTTTCAAAGCTTCTGTGCTCGGTACAGAATGGTTTATATCTGAGGCTGATGCTGATCACCGGTCACAACCAGTTACACCGAAAACCAGACGATTAAATAGTCTAGTTAAATAATAGTTAAATAATAATAGTTAAATAGTCAGTCTAAATAGTATTTTTTTAAAAATCAGTTTTGGAGTCAATGTGGCGATATCTGAATCATTAAACGAAAGAATTCCGATTCAAACTGAATGCATTTTTAATATCTATAATGTGTATCTAAAATAGAAAATGTGTGTAGAATGTGTGTCACCTAAAACAAAGATGGCCTCATTTAAAAGCTGATAGCTCAGTCACACATTTTTAATTGAATATTATTTTACTGATCAAAGAAGTAACATTTAAAAAAACCCACGAGGAATGACAAACGTATTTATTTTAATCTAAAACTTTGGGTTAATTAAAATGATGTGCTCGGTTATAGATAGAGCTTAAAGACAATAAGACTTATCACTGCACAGAGTTTCTAATCATTGCTTTTACATTAAACTTGGCACAAATTAACAAAACACCAAATTTACTCATCTTAAAAACACTCGTATACATGAACTGACCTTGTCTTAGGAATATGAAGGTGAGCTTTAATCGACTGGAAATTCTTTATTGCGCCAGCAAGTTTTAAATCTTGTACAGCACAGATAAACTTTGATAAAGTTTAAAGGTCTGATATTTGTTACATTTTAGAGATTTCAGTGCATGTTTAAGGAGAATCCGTGATGGAATGAAAGATTTTATCAGCTTTAGTACAATTCTTCTTCTTCTTCTTCTTCTTCTTCTCCTTCTTTGTCATCGTCAGAAGGTGTTGATAAATCTTGGCTCTTGGTGTCGTTTCCATAGTAACTGCTTCTTCATAGGGATGTGTAGAGTGCGCTGCATTGCATGTATGAAAAGTTTTCTTCAGAGGAAGAAGGCGCCTTTTATTTAAGGTTCATGAAAGGAGTCTACAGTGTCAGTGTGAGCACACTCAAGATTTCAAAACCTCACAAACACTTATAAAACACAGAAAACACATGGAAATGGGTGGATCGTGTGATTTTGGAAGGTACAGGGACTATATGTGTGTGTGTGTGTGTGTGTGTCAGTGTGTGATGAGAAAGGACAGTCTGGAAATCGAGTGAGCGAGAGAGTGTCCGTGTTCAGAGAGGGAAGACGGTAAGACGGAGGGATATAAAGGAGGGGAAAATCCCTTTTCCACTCAGTGAAATCTGATAAAATGTGACTTACAGTATAGTCACTCACACAGGGTGTGTTCTCATCAGGGGTGTATTCTCCTCAGGTGTGTGATCTCCAGAGGTGTGTATACGTCTAGACACATTGTAAACAGTTATTCTTTAAAGATCCAGACTCACAATAAGGATATACATAATCTCAGACTCTCATCACTTCTACAAGTTTATTAAAGAGAGAGAGAGCGTACTCTGTGATACTTCAGGAATAATCATTTTAGTAATCTTTGATCTGCCTCAACTCGTTACTGAATTTACTCATCTGTTAGTGAGAAAGGGAGAAGAAGAGAGAGAGAGACTGAGTAATCTTTGATCTGCTTTAACCTGTTAGTGGATTTACTCATCTCTTACAGACAGAGGAAGAGAATTGGGGAGGTGTCAAGTGACGTTATTGTAACACATATATAACTAGTGAAGTTGATCATTTTCCTCTCGCAGCATCCCCCAGAGTGTTTAATTTTTCTGCACCGTACCAACAATTACTATAAAAAAATTATAGTTATGAAAGAATGACATTTAACGTAACATTTATCTGTGTTTTTTTGTTTTTGTTGTTGTTGTTTTTACAATTAATATTGTGTTGGAAAGCTTACAGCTTTTCCTCTGACACGGGAGACTCCTTCTTTAAATATCTAATTAGAGAAAACCTCATCCGATTAACAACACACAGCAATGAATAATTAAATCCCTCAACTCAGTCACACTTATTACACAGTGGTTTGATCAAATCACCATCTCTTATTTGTACAGAGGATTTATGTACAGCATAAACAATTAACAACCCTTTCTTTATAATAAGAAGGAAAACTGTCTTGTGAAATGTCTTGCCTTCATGTGCAGAGTAAATTCTGTAGAGATGATGATTATTTTGAGGCTGCGAGGGGTTAACGAGTCATGCAGGGTTAACGTGGTGCTGCGATGAGACTGTTATTTGCACTAAATTTGCACGCAAACGTAAAAGCACGGACGCGGTGGAGTGTGTGCAAGCTTGTGTGTGAGAAACGGGTGACCGTATACACAGATGAGTTTTCTCTTTCACACACACATCCTTACAGAAGAAGTGTAGTTCAGGGTGCATTTATTTATGAGCAAGGGTGAATAATGGCAGAACCATGTTCTGCAAAACAAAGCTATGAAACTAGCAGTGTGTGGTGTGTTTGAAACAGAACCCGGGGTGTGTGAACTTCCAAATGAATTTGATAAAATGATTCGATTCGGAATCGGCTCACCTGCAGGAAGTGAATCGAAATGCCTGTGAGTGTGTTTATGCTTGGATCACATCCCCCCCGTGTTCTGTTCAAACACACCACACACTGCTAGCTTCGTTGTGGAAAGCCTGGGGTGGTGTGTGCGGTGCAAGTGTGAACACAATATTTTGATTCACTTCCAAACGGATCGACTCACCTGCAGGAAGTGAATCAAAAATGGTGTAAATCAGAGGTTAGGTGTTTGAAGCAGCCCTCCTATGTGTACTGTACCTCACCTACACTCCTCCTTGTCTCCTTTCAGCATGGGCGTAAACACAGAGAAGAAGGACCCATGTGGGACGGTGTGCTTGAAATACCTTCTGTTCATGTTTAACTTCACCTTCTGGGTAAGTGAACCTGTGTGTGTATGTATGTGTATGTGTGTGTGTGTGTATGTATGTGTATGTATGTGTATGTGTGTGTATGTGTGTGTATGTGTGTATGTGTGTATGTGTGTATGTGTGTGTATGTGTGTGTATGTGTGTGTATGTGTGTATGTGTGTGTATGTGTGTGTATGTGTGTGAGAGAGAGAGATATGTAGATTTTATGAATTGTTATTTAACATGTTTACAGGAGTGAGTATATGATAGTGGACCGATCCGTCCTGGTGCAGTTAGCACAGAAAAAACACCGAGTTAATTATCTGTGTAGAAGGAAGTAAGCCACACCCCCCTGGTTCACAATGATGTCACAGTGCCAATAGCTATGTTAATGTACAGTACAGCCTGTGCTGAGTGTGTGTCTTCCGACCTGAGCACCTGCTGCTTCATCACTGATATTTGCGTCAGGCCGACGTCTCTCGTCACTTTAACTGTACAGTGTACGGTATCACACAGGGGTAAAGCTGTATCAGGTGTGTCTGATGATCTACTTTAGACGTGGACGTTTCTAAATGTTCTGTTCAGGTTGTGCTCTGGGACAGACAAAATGAATTCTTTCTGATTGGTAAATCTGTGTGTGTGTGTGTGTGTGTGTGTAAACACAACATCGATTATTCTCCTCTTGACTCAGACATGACCGAAATGACAGTCGATTAAATTTTTACTAGATTTTTTAGTCTTTAGAACACACATTTATCACATTATATGAAGAACTGATTTTATTTACAGTACAGACCMAAAGTTTGGACACACCTTCTCATTCAAAGAGGTTGAATTTGTATTATGGCAAAAAAAAAGCAGCTAAGTGAAGAAAAAAACGAGCGGCCATCATTACTTTAAGAAATGAAGGTCAGTCAGTCGGAAAAATTGGGAAAACTTTGAAAGTGTCCCCAAGTGCAGTCACAAAAATCATCAAGCGCTACAATGAAACTGGCTGACATGCGGACCGTAACAGGAAAGGAAGACCAAAAGGAAAACCAAGAACAACTTGAACAACAATCTGCTAGGGAACCACTGCTAAGGACAGGCAACATGAGACGCGTTTGGGCTAAAGAACACAAGAAAGAAAACTCGCTGAATGAGAAGGGGTGTCCAAACTTTTGGTCTGTATTGTACTTTGGCTCCACCCACTAATTTGCACCTGTAAGCAAACTTTGTTAAATTACATATTTATTTATGCAAAACCAACAGTTATTTTTTATTTGAGTGAAAGGCACAGGCCTCCTAAGATGAAGTCAGTAAATTGGCTTTCATTTTTTTTGCATGATTTTACACACACTTAAAAAAAAACAAACAAAAAAAACATGTCTGTCTCTACCCTCACAGCTGGCAGGGGGCGGGGTTTTGGCTGTAGGATTGTGGACACTGCTGAAGAAGAGCGACTACATCAGCCTGTTGTCCTCCAGGATCTACGCCATCTCGGCCTACATCCTGTGTCTGGCCGGGGTCATCGTCATGGTAACGGGGGTTCTGGGCTGCTGTGCCACCTTTAAGGAGAGAAGACGACTTCTAAGAGTGGTGAGACCTGAAACACACACACACACACACACACACACACACACACACACACACACACACACACATATACACACATGAAATTACGTGTTAATTAATTGTTAGTTTGAGCCTGAGATGATTCTCATGACCGGATCACACGACATGTTAGACTGAATTTTCCATTCATTTCCTAAATAATGAAAACTGGTAGGTGCTTTGAAGTGTTTCAGTCTTTTCCTCATGCTGAGAAAAATTAATCAGACTTCGCTCTGACCAGGTCTGTGCGTTTTAATAGATTTTTTTCATTATCACTTTGTTGGGTTGGTTTTCGATTCAGAATCAAATTTACACGTTTGGAATTATTTAGGTACGGTTACAAATGTTAGATGGTCTAAAATTGACAAATTCCTTAAAATACACAAAATCAATAGCAAAAACCAGAACTATGTTTAATTGTGAACGTGAGAGCATTTCCACAGTGTGATGAGAACTCACAGGATTGGGACTAAACAGCAGTGTGTGCATAAGTAAACCACTTGTAAACCATCAGTAGAAAAAAAAGCTTCAGTTTGTTAGGGATCATAAAGACTGGACTTTGGAGTAATGTAAAAAGGTCATGTGACCTGATGAGTCCAGACTGAGTGTGTTCCAGAGTGATGGGCGTGTCAGGGTGAGAAGGGAAGCACTGTAATGAAGCGATGCTCCCATCATGCATAGTGTCCACTGTACAAGCCTCTGGAGACAGTGTTATGATCTGGGGTCGCTTCAGTCGCTCAGGTCGAGACTCAGCAACGTCATGTGGAGATAAAATGAAGTCACATGACCACCTGAATGTACTGAATCACCAGAACATCACATCTGTGGAGGGTTTCTGCTTCACTGATGGAATGGACATATTTTCCATGAGGAATCTTTTTCACACATGAACTGGAGTATGATACAGTGTGTGTGTGTGTGTGTGTGTGTGTGTGTGTGTGTGTTAATCAGAGCTAAAGGAGGTTAAATGAAGTGTTAGTTTGCGTGACGCTTAGTTTTTTTGGCCAGGCGGTGTACATCAGAATCATAACATTCAGTACTGCTCTGAGCTGAGGCCGTACTCGCGTGTATACGTAGCTCTTACTAACTGCAGAGCGATACTGAAAACAGAGAGGAAGAATCATCTGATCTCATGGAATTATTAACCGAACGAGACAAGTGGCTCTTTGTCTTCACTGCATTTTTGTATTTTGGGTGGAAAGTGAAGACAAAATAGTTTATATTATTATGAAGAACTGAAGAACCAGAGATGAGTGTTTTTGGATTTACAGAAAAACCCACACTGACAAGTCAGGCATCCTGTTTAAAAGTCATAAATCATTAATAATGGGAGTGAGTTTATATTAGAGGTCTTTCTCTAGTTCTCTCTCTCTCTCTCTCTCTTTGTTTCTACATCAGACATTGAGGCAGGTCACGGCAGGTAGAAATATGCGCCTCAGTATCCCTGCACACGTTCTTGCTAGTTCAGACAAATGGGTTTTGCCTTACACACACACACACACACACACACACACACACACACACACACACACAGAATGACTTTAGTGAATCAGAGCTGAGAGCTGAAATCTTACACGTCGGTATTCAGACCTCAGATGCCACTATAGATGTTATGTCAGTCAGCCACTAGGGGGCGGAGCTTGTCTGAAACACAGACGAATCCTAATTTTTAATTACGAGTCAGATTTTAAACATAAGCATGATCTGGTGCGATTAAGGAGCAGTGTGAAGTCCGGCGCCACCGTCTGACAGCGTGATGATATGCAGTCAACCACCTTGAGCTAAAATTAATGGAATCCTTGAATGTCAATGTTTTTGGCAGGTTTGCTTTTATAATTAAAGAAGAGTTTTATTCAAACTGTGCTAGCAGCAAAATATTCTCAAATTTTTACATAGGTCATGTTAGTGAAGTGAAAATAATAATTCACAAACATAAAATAAATCATGTTTGGATGATCCTGCAGTCTCTTTCCCTCGCCTCATTCAAAAACAAGCTTCCTCAAAGCCCGATGTCAAATACTGTGCACTATTGAACTGTAAGTGCGCCCTCTTGTGGTTAACAAGTTAATAGCCACAGAGAAATTATATTTTTTAGAAGTGAAAAAATGAAAAACAAAAATATTAATACAATTAAAATGCATGGTATTTTTGAAAACACTGATTTTTGATTTTGGGGTTTGAATAATAATTATTGCTTAATTGTTTGTGCCCAGTGAGCTGTGTGTGTCTAACAGTGGGTTGATGTTACGCCTCCGTTAAAGTTCATACAACTTTATCAGGCTCCAGACTCGCTAGCCTAGAAACAAGCACAAGCCTAGAAACTTAACTTTATATAAAACTATAATCTATAATAATATAAATAAATATCTAACAAAACCAACACGAATATTTACAGTATTTATGAGTAAATGGTGCAAGAAACACATCTTAACCTGAGACATGGCTCATCTTCATACAGCGTTTGTTTTTCAAACAGTTTGTTTTGAACAATCTTTAACTCTCACTTCGGTCTAATAATGACTTTTTTGTCTCTGTACTGTTTCAGTATTTCGTCCTGCTGCTCTGCATCTTTCTCCTGGAGATCCTGGCTGGAGTTTTGGCGTACATTTACTACCAGCAGGTAACGTCCCTCGTCTGCTCTTATCACGATGTTTAGTTGTTTTCAACAAAACACCAGCGCCAGACGTATTTAAGATGTTTAGAGATTTTCTTTTGAAGCTAAGATATTACAAAAAAAAAAATCTAACCTGATGTGTCCAGCTGAGTGATGAGCTGAAGAGCAACCTGAAGAACACCATGGTGAACAAATACAAGCAGCCGGACCAGGACCACATCACGCAGGCTGTGGATAAATTACAGCAAGAGGTAAAGAATTAATATTAATTGTTGGCTTTACTTGTGGAGCAGTGTAAACATCATTGGTGTTTTTTAAATTATTATTATTTGTTTCTCTTTTCTTCCAGTTTAAATGCTGCGGCAGCAACAACTCAGCAGATTGGAACGAGAGCGTTTGGGTCCGTGCCGGTGAGTCAGAGAAGAGAGAGGTACCAGACAGCTGCTGTAAGACTCCGACGGACGGGTGTGGACGCAGAGTCCATCCCTCTAACATTTACAAAGTTGAGGTGAGGGGACACATGGGGGTTTCTTTGGCTTTTCATTCCGAAAAAACTGTGACAGTATGTTGTGTCCAGCAGGGGGCAGTGATGCACTCATCTTAATCCTATTTGTCCATTTTAAATTGTCGTTAGTGGGTTTGTTACATGACTGTGGATCTGGAAGGACCGCGTAGGTGTTTTGAACACAATTTATCATGAGGTGGATTCTTGTCTGCTTGAAAGCAGCATTTTGATTTAGCGGACCTTAGATATGCTTAATGCCTCCGAGAGTTAAATACTATGTTTATCAGCACTGAGATGAGATGAGATGCTTTGTTTCGTAGTTTTTTTTTTTTTTAGGACATAATTCCTAAATGTGTAACACAGCATAAAATAACACAAAGCTTCCGTGTGTTAAGAGTTTTTACTCAGCGTACTTAAGGACTGCAGAGTATTATGATGTTTTAGGGGGAAAAATTGATTAAATTTAGAGATATTTAGGAAACAGCTGAAAAACACACACATTGCATTGCATCACACATTTAAAGCAAGCATAATATATATATACTGTATTTTAGCAGTTATTTTCTTGTATATATAATAATATATATAATGTTTCTGCTATTATTGTATGGTGGGGCATAAATACTAGGTAAAATTTTACTCAAGTAAAAGTAGACATCATGCATTTACATGTGCACTTAAATAACAGTACAAAGGTACTAAACTTCAGATCTACTTAATTATCCAAAATACAAAGCTTTAATTCGATTACAGTAGCCTTAAAGTCATTTAAAGTCTCCTCTCGCAATCATGCATATTAACCAGCAGGTGGCGATATTTGGTTAAATAACACAACACCATGCAATGTAGTGAAGTAGAAATGACTGAGGTCTGCTGTAGGATGTAGTGGAGTGAAAATAAAAGGTTTCCACTAATAACTCAAACTACTCAAGTAAAGTACAGTCATGTGAAAACTCTACTTAAGAGAAAATATGTAACTGTATGTAGTTACTCTCGATCTTGGCTTCTAGTTATTAAGTAAATTAATTCAGATTGTTAAAATGTATCCAAGGTCTAATAGAAAGACTAATAAAGTATTATTCTTGTTTTGTTCTCTACTTTGTTTCCAGGGTGGCTGCATTGTGAAGCTGGAGAACTTCATTATGGACCACTTGAAGCTGATTGGTGCTGTGGGAGTGGGCGTGGCTTGTGTTCAGGTGAAAGATTTTTATTTATTTATTTATTTATTTATTTATTGGTGCTTATCCAACAATCCACGCAGCATGTGTAATAAAGGTCAGGGAGCTAACAGACACTTCATTACACGGCTGGAGCTGGTTTGTGATTGTAATGAAGTGTGTGTGTGTGTGTTTTGTGTTTCAGATCGTGGGGATGGTTTTCACCTGCTGCCTCTACAGAAGTCTAAAAGCAGAGCCGTACTGAGCTGTAGTCTTAATTTAGCGTACAGAACGTTATCACACACACACACACACACTGAAACGACAGAGGGATGTTTGTGATCATAAAAGTGCCTTTTAATGAAGAGTGTGAGATTCTGTAAGTGTAGAGAAGACTTGAAATTCTCAAACTCCCTTTAAAAAAACAGACGATTGTGTTTAACGTAACGGTGTTCTGCGTAACCTGTAGCTCGTTAGAGTGCCTTCCAATGAAATAAGGAATTTCATTAACCCTTTAATGACTGACTACTTTTTTATATACAGTATCCAATATACTGGATATTTATAATTTGTTATTTTTTTTTATAATTTAAAGCATTTTGTTCCTGATTGTTTTTTGTTTGCTGGAGATGTCCGAGCATTTCTAGTCCTTGTTCGTCAACAAGTGTTGTGTGCTACAGCTTTATTTGTATTGGTGTTAAGACCATGATAGGAATTTTAATTAATCATGATTTTGTAGCAAATCCTGATCGTTATCATGTTAGTGTAGACATCGTTATAATTTGTATCGTGTCTAATCCTGACATTTCATTTTGTTTCATTTCAATACCAGCAAAAATAAACACACTGATTTGTTTAACACACAGCCTGTTAGTGGTGTGGAATTAAATACTCACTAGTCACTTCATTAAATACACCTATTCAACTGCATTTAACACAGATTGTAAACATTTCCATAGCAATGGGGCTTTGTGAGAAGAAGTTCTGCCCGTTGGTAGTTTTCATTATACTTGGTACCAACAAATAGACTGCAACTTTCAATCGAAGTAGGCGGATTATAAGAAACTAGCAGTTGACTCAGGTGCTGCGACGCGAGAGCATTTAGTGCTTTATAGGAGAAAAAGTAGTATTTTAAAATGAATGTGAAATTTCACAAGGAGCCAGTGCAGTGTGGTGATGTGCTCCTATCTTCTGGTTCTGCTCGGGACTCTCAATGCTGCATCTGAACCTAGTTCTTAGAATTTAGTTATCCAGGCAGTAAGGTGTAATAGTAGTACAACCCAGAGGTAACAAAAGCCTGAAGTAGTATTTCTGCATCAGGTATTATATTTCTTATATTGGCTTCAAATAACAGAGAATAATCACACCAAGGTCTTTAACTGTTGCTCATGATGAAGCAGAAGGGCCATCCAGATGTGCTGTGTAATCTGAAAACTTACTTCTAGCTGCATGTGGTCCTAGTACCAGAAGTTAATCTGCATCCATTGTCTAATGTCCTTCACACAATGCTCGACTTTATTAAGCTGGTTTTTCTTATAACTTGTGCTTCAGCATAACTGTGGAAACTAATACCATGCTTACGGATTATCGTACTTAAAGGAAGCATTTAAAGAGAAGAAGCAGCAGGCCTAAAACAGAACCTTGCTGCACACCAAACATTCCTTTAGTACATGTAGAATAGTCATGATTTACATCTACAAACACAGAATGATTTGTAACAAAAGTAAGCAAGAAGACATTAAGGATCTCCTACAGAGAACATCTCCAGCCAGGAGGAGTCACATGGAGGCATCTCAGAGGCTTCATTTCTCTACCTCGTCCTCTTTGTAAAACCACTGCTTTACAAGAAGAGTACAAAAAACTAGTGTACTGTTTCCACATCGATTCATTTAAACATAAACTTATATATATAAGTGACAAAAAATCAGAACATCAACAATCATATTAGCGAGTGAAGTGAGGGAACTGTTTAAGAAAGCTTGAGAATTACATATTATTTTTTTTTACCATTTCCACAGGATTTTGTTTGAACCTCACACCTGGCGTCTAATTTGTTTGGGATTGTTTTACCTGGATCTCCTTTTCAAAGCAGACCTCGGTGTTTATCTTGGCTTTTCACCTCCGGTTTCTTTACATACGTGACTTCACAATGACTCTTTAAAAAGCATTGTGTCCTGATTTTGCCGTGAGACGTTTGTGACAATGTGTGGAGATCTACACTGGACTGATGTTTACCAATTTAGCAGCAAAACTTTATGCAGTTGCAAAGAAAGGTCGGACATCACTGGTTTAAAGGTGTACCGTAGAGACGTCCCGAGCTCAGACACTCCCGAGCAGAGACGGAATCGCTCCTTTGTATGTCCCCGCTGGGTCGTGGTGTGGCGGTCAGTCTGTCACCTTCAATAATCATTTTAAACTCGATATGATACTCAGTCATTTTGCAAACAATACTACAAGTTCCTGTTTAAGATGTCGGCCTGGCCAGATGCAGAGGGTCACCTGAGGTGAAAACACGCACAAATGGTTAAACCTTTCGGCTCAGGTTCTTCGGCTCGTCTCACCTTATTTACGTACCATGCAAAGTCTCTTCGACAGGAATCTTAATCCCCTCGCAACATCTTGTTACACTGATCACTGATTTACATTTACACCAAACTCTACTCAGACTGCGCTTACACCCACACACAGTGTGACTCGAGATATTTTATATTAAACAATGAAGTTTTGATGTTTACATTTTGTGAATGTTTATTTTTTTATTGTTTCATCTTTCACAAAGGAGCTCAGAAAGAAACCTACAGATAAATGAAAGAAATTTAGAAACTTTTATGGGCGGCACGGTGGTTAGCACTGTCTCCTTGCACCTCCAGGCTCCAGGTTCGATTCCCGTCTCTGTGTTTGCATGTTGTCCTCATGCTTGGTGGGTTTCCTCCGGTTTCTCCGGTTTCCTCCCACAGTCCAAAGACATGTAGGTTTAGTTAATTTATGATCCCAAATTGCACGTACTGTGTGTGTGTGTGTGTGTGTATGTATATGTTTGTCCTGCAATGGATTGGCACCCTGTCCAGGGTGTACCCTGCTTTGTACCCTAAGTCTCCTGGTATTGGCTCCAGGCCCCCCTGACCCTGAATACAGGAGTAAGCGGTATAGATGATGAGTGAGTGAGTGAAACTTTTATGTTCAAAGAGGTGTGGCCTCCATGGATCAGACTTGTTTGTTGGACACATCGAAGCGTTCTGAGCCTTTCAACCTGCAGGTGGTGCTCTAAAGCTCGGTCCGGTTTGGTGGTGTTTCCGCCTCCTGCTGCTTCTGACAGGTGAAGTGAAGCTTCGGTTCAGCAGCTGATTGTGCCAACATGCTGGTGATCCACAGTGATTCCAGCCACACCCCGGAGCAACACTGGTAGCGCTTCTATGCTGGGACATTTAGCAAAAACAGCTACCGGTTTGTGTTCTGGAGATCGGTCCTAGGTACAGTGCTGTGAAAACTGTACCTATGTTTTGCATTTAGTCAGTTTATTTTCATGAAATAATAAAATCTGTTTGATATTCTCAATCATTTATGTGTGACAAATCTAACAAAAAACAAAACAAACAAAAAAATCAGAATGGGGGCAAATATTTTGAAGCAGGAGCGTAACACAGATAATCCCAGATCATTGACATGATAGTTTTCGTAAAAATACAGCAAAGTGGTTCCAGTGAAACTCTCTCTCTCTCTCTCACACACACACACACACACACACACACACACACACACACACACACACACACACACTGGTGGTGCTTTATTAAATAGCGCTGCATTACAAGTGTAACACTGAATTTACTGGATCTTCACCTCGTGGCCTCGTGAGGATTTTCCCATTTGTCCCAGTCAGCCACTCTGGCGCTGGATATGAACAGAAAAACTGAAGAGAAACTAAAAGAAATCTGGTAAATACATGAATGTTGACTGTGGTTTCTGCTGACACATAAACATTAATTATAATCATAAGAGTTAATAATTACATCAAAATAAATAATCAGAGTGTTTATGTGGATATAATACGATCTGGAACAAAAACTTTGGGTGTTGATCCGGTTCTGAGTGTTTTAAATGATCGTATTAAAATAATGCAAACAACATGTAATGTAGCATATTAGCACATAGCAATAGCTCTTATTCTTTTATTTCTTTTTATTTCAATTACATAATTTTCATGATCTTATTTCTGGTATTATTCTGTACTCGACCTTTCTGTCTTGACTCGTTCCATCTGCTGCCGCCGCTGATCACCTCCACCTGTCTCTAATTAACCTGCCTCTGAAAAAAACTGAGTCATTACTGTAAAGACTGTTTAATCACGAATGTACCAAATATGTTTACATTAATAAAGTGCTAAATACAACAGAAACCGCCGTCTGTATGGAGTTAAGTTAAGCACCTCAGTGTTATTATTATTATTATTATTTCTCAATCAATTTCATAAAAAAGGTTAAAAGATAATAAAACTATAAAATAAGGAATAAGGATTACACTGGGAGAAAATACTGTATAGTCACATGATATAAATGACACAAGCAGTCATGTGACATGAGCAGTGATGTAATACAGAATGCTGGAGAGGGAGGATTATAATGGGGACATTTTTTGCAGGTGTAAAGTTGACTGGCATGAAATCGTCCCTCTCGAGGTCAACGGCATTGAACTGTTTTCCATCGGCTCTCTGCCGGTCCTTCAGCTGGCATTCTGTTGGTTCTCTTGGGCTTCACTGCTCCAATAAACTTCAGCTAAAAGATACAAAACAATCTGCCACATATTCCACGAGCGCATCGCACCCTGCTGTACGCACACGTTGTCCTTCAGCACCTCAGCCTTCTTTATAAATCAGATTTACTCTTAAACCTTTTTTTTAAATTTAATTCACTCTGTGTGTACGACGCCTCGTGATCCAGTTATCAGGATGAATCGTTCCAATAAAGTACAAACACGGCAGCATGATTCCATTAATAAAACAATATTTAATGTCTTTGTCACTGTACGCTTGTACTGCATTAATATTAACATATAATTCAATTATTATTKAAAAAAATATATTTGATGAACACTTTTTCATCTTAGAGCATTAAAAAATCGAGAGGGTTGGCTAGTATACGAATTTGTAAGAAGATTAGTGTTTTGTAACACCTTAGCTTTTTACATGTGGTTGCTAACGCTAGCAACCTAGCTAAATGTTAGCATCATGCTGGCACTACAGTTCACAGTTTAGCTTTCATTCATCACTTCATCACTTTCATACACCCTGCAAGYATTCTACAAAGTAAGCTAAAAAGCTCAGACATTTTTGCAGTTTCTTGTTGACACAGCCACTGAACACACCAGTGAACTTCGGGGGAGGGGCGGTCTTGTCTGTGACGTTAGCTGTCACTTGCTAACCAAACTCCAACCCAGCCAGCTGGGCTAAACAAAAAGTACCCAACTCCCTGCTGTAAATAACCCAGAAAAATGACCCAACAGAGGCAGCCCAGCGTTTGGGTAGTAAAATAAGCCAGCATTTTTTAGTGTGTATAGAATTTATTTTAATTCACTTTAAGTAAAGTTTGTACACCTGTCCACCAGCTTTGATATTCCTTCATTAAAAAATCTGCCATTAGACATGGACATGGATGTGGACGGCTGTCCGGCTTCTTCGTCAACACTTCCACCACCTTAATGGAAATTCTCTATCCATTTAGACAGACAATTTCATGATAAAACATTTTCTGCATACTTCATTATTATTACTATTATTATTATTTATTCATTGATTCATTCTTTTCCTTWCTTTATCCGTTCTTTTTTACACATGACTCACAGCTGATGTCATACCTGAAAGATGAAATTTGAATATTCTGCCGAGACAATTGTCAGGGTTGACGTACAGTAGGAGTCGACGCAAGTGCAGGTACGAAAGACAGGATTTATTAAACAAACAACAAAACCAAACACGAGTAAATCGATGCGTGGTCAAAAAAAACAGATGAGGGTCGCT
>QMIH01000098.1:16043-26484 GCA_003987875.1 Clarias batrachus
ACACACACGCACACACACACACACACACACACCCTACAATATCAATGTCACTGCAGTGCTGATAATTGCCTGTCTCCCAAATACACCCACGTTCCTGTAATTGTGCTTTTCCACAACTTGAGGCTAAAGATGCAGTCCAACAARCACGGCCTATGCAACAAAGGGCATATTTTCTTAATACAGTAGACGTCTATAATGAAGTTAGTTAACAAATAAATTGTGTAAAATAAAAATTGAGATTCATTTCATATTAAACAAGTCTAATTTCGTGTCTAAATGTAATAATTCTTTCAAACATGATGGTAGTATTATTATTCCACAAGGAGATTAGAACATATACCATACATACATCAGGTACAGGATTAAAACGTTACCATGGAGGTTTTAGGTTTCCCTTGTGCCACCAAGGCAACTCTGGCATCTCAGGGCAGCTTTGACCTTTTTGATGATTTGTGCTGCATTGGCTTTTCTGTGGGATCGGTCCAGATGGGCTTTGGTCCCCGCGAGCATGGGCGAGCCTTGGGTACCCATGATCCTGTTACTAGGCTGCTGGTGAATAGTTGGTGATCAATGTTGTTCTGTTTGCCTCGTGGTGGTGTAGCTTTTATGGTTGACCAGTGTATATCCAGACTGGACTATTGTGATGCATTACTAGGTGGTTGTCCKGCATCCTCAATAAACAAGCTACAGTTAGTCCGARATGCAGCCGCTAGGGTTTTCACCAGATCAAGAAAATATGATTATACAGTATAACCCTAATACTATCATCCCTGTACTGGCTACCTGTTCAGTTTAGAATTAACTACAAACTAGCATTACTTACGTACAAGGCTCTAAATGGTTTAGCTCCCTCATATCTAGCCAGTCTTTTTACAATCCACCACGCTCCTTAAGATCGCAAAACTCCGGATTTCTGGTAGTTCCCAGAATATCAAAATCTATAAAAGGGGGTAGAGCATTTTCATATTAATCTGCTAAGCTTTGGAATAGTCTTCCCGACAGTGTTCRGGGCTCAGACACAGTCTGACCAGTTTAAAAGTAGACTCAAGACACTATAATTCTTTAATCTGGTATACACGTAACTCATCCCATAACCTCATACTCCAGTACATCTAAATGCACACTGTTATCTAGTGCTGCTAATATCCTGAACGGCAACTAGTTCAGGATAGAGTGCAACCCTGCAAGGATCCTAAGGCATCCAGAGAAGGACCAGCTCCAGCTGGATTCTGCTTCATGATGGTTTGGGTCTACACATGCTGCTCCTGAGCTCCCAGTGATCCAGACCACCCTCTTCCCCTCTACACCTGCTGACTCATCCCTGTGCTGAACTGGACTCCATGTCAACTTCCATCATACTGAACTTCCAGCAGCCTAACACACATGATGTCATTATATAATTCCTGTTATCCGTTATCACCCAAATGAGGATGGGCTCCCTGTTGAGTCTGGTTCATCTCAAGGTTTCTTCCTAAAACATTTTAGGAAGTTTTTACTGAGTCACCGACACTGAGACCCTAGGCTGCTTGCTCATCAGGGACAATCTCATTATTATACAATCTAAACACATATGGTGGTATATGGTTATACAATCTAAACACATATGGTGGTATATGGTTATACAATCTAAACACATATGGTGGTTTGTCTTTCAGTGAATTAATTCTTTAAACATGGTTTTCTCCTTTTAAATATGTCAAGGTTATACTGTAAGTCTCAAATATACTGTATAACTTTAGTTCTGGTTGAGATTGATGCAATAAAGGAAAAATTTCATTTCAAAATGTCATTGTGTGAATGGTTTTCCCAGGTCTCTCATCGGGCATTGCAATTTACAGTTCAGAATAAAGAGTCCAATTTTTTGGACCCATCTGAACAGAGAGCCATTTTTTCCTGCTCTGAGAGTCCATTAAATGCTCGCCATATGCCTTTTACTCAGGAGAGGTTTTTGACTAACCAATTAACCAGATAGGCCTGACTGAGGGAGGGTATTTCTGAGAGGTTTGTCCTTCTGACAATTTCTCCCATGTCTGTGGAGGACTTCAAGAGGGTCTGCTAAAGTGGCCGGTGCGTTCACGGTCAACTCCATGATCAAGGCTTTTGTGGCCGGGGTACTGAGATTGGCTGGACTCTTGGAAGAGTCATGGTGGTTTTTCATTTCTCCATGATGGAGGCCAATACGCTCCAACATTCAAAACCTTAGAAATGGTTTTATGCTCTAACACCCTTGACAAAATTCAATCTGTAAAGAGTTGGACTGGTGGGATGTAATAGTTTTTGATTTTTACTAAATTTGAAAGGAAAAAAAAGTTTGCTTTGTCAGTATGTGAAAGTGTGTGTATAATACAACAACAACAACAACAACAACAACAACAATAATAATAACAATAATGCATATGCTTGTATGTATAAACATGCAATATCTATCATATGTAAGCGTTCTTACTACCTTTTGAATCCATGTATGTGCTCAGAGTCTTTAACAGGCCCACAAATAGCCCCTCTTCTCGTTTATCAGTAGGTCACCACAATGTCACAGCAATCAGAGAGTTCCAGCGTCTCTGTTTGAAACCAACTCAGCCATTTCAGAGCCAGTAGTTATATAACGTATTATACTCCCTTACATGAAAGTGAGAAAAATATAGCATTAGCTCTTCTTGTTTGTGCATTTTCTGTCCTGCTGAGTGCCTTTTAAGGCTACTTGTTTGTGCTCTTTCTGCATGCTGAATGAAAATTATTGGAGTAATTTATTCTAATGCGCGGGGCACATTAATGAAATGATGGCTGAGTGAGAAGTGCAGATCAAGTCCTAGTAGCAGGGAGTGATTGGCAAAATGGTGACACATAATTACATCACCAAGCTGTAATTTTAGACTCATGTAGTATTTGAAGTTGTTTTTCTGCCTAGTAATTAAATAGTCGCATGCTGCTCATTGTAATACCTGGACCTTTTAAACCATTAACAAGGAAACGGAACAGAAACTACTGTATATAAAATAAAAGACCAAAGACTAGGCCTGTTACAAAGATCCGTCTTGATTTAGGATCGACCAGGTTAAAGAAAGAACTGAAAACTTACAGAAGGTATTTTTAAATCTGTCACCAGGTCACACTTTGAAAGTCACGGGTAAAGTGTCCTGACATGTTCCCCAGTGCTCATGAATCCTTATTTTGGTGCTTGACTTTGATGGTGAATGAATCCTCATCAAGCACTTGGGAATTGGAGGATGAGAAGCTTATATCAGTTTAATGGGTAGACATACACACACACACACACACATGCACACACAAACGTGCACACACATCCACAAACACAGCGCAATTCAGTGGACATTTTTATCTCCATGATGACATGGTTGGCACTTTCCCTGAACTACACGTTACCGTGACAACAAGGTAAGCGTTATCTCAGGAAATGATCTCAACATGCCACGAACATGAACTTTGACGTGTTCAACAAAAACATCGAAACATTCTTATCTAATATAAGAAGTTATGAATGTAAACCAGCTGGGGAAGTATAGTAGAGTAAGTAGGGTAAGCATGTTTTATATGTAGATCTGTCTCCTGTTTAATTCTCACCAAAAGACTTTTCCAGATGGAAGTTGAGGTAATTAGTAGAGCCTGCCACACAGCTACCCAGCCGAAGCCATAATAATGTTGCTTTACCTAAAACAAAGCATTTATTCATAGTTTATTGAAAATTTGAATTACTAGATGTGGGGATAACATTCAATAAATGAGCCCCCCCCCCCCAGGTTGCAAATACATTGTCAAGACAACTGAATATCAAGATTTATTATGTCCATTCTCATAACATCCAACTACTTTAAGTTTAGAAATCCCAATTAGATTACCAGATAAAGCAAACATAGCAGCTTCCTACACATGAATCTCATGTCTTGTGTACACAAAATTCTTGTAAGACTTTTGAGTGTTGTGATATGAAGAATGACAGCATTGGGGTGTCAGCCGGTACTCTCCGCGGTACTGGAAAGAAGGGAAAGCAGCCGCCTGACAAAACTCTCATTCAAAACCAGTCACAGAAGTAGTTTGAGCAAAAAAAACAAAACAAACAAAAAAAAAAAAACATACCATCTCATAACATTGTGATCTTAAACAACACTTTTACGATGTTTCCTTAGTAATTGATTCCAAGTTTTATTTTGAATTGCCTCTGAATTGTCCGTGTTGTTTTGTTAACATTAGCTATGAACTGAACATGGAACAAGGGATTGTGCACCCTATATACTGTACTTTAATATTATTCTAAAGTGGAAATATAAAGAGAAGCCTAGGAGATTTACAGGACTGTCCATCACCTCCATGGTTTATTCTCTTTACTTTTTAGCTACATACCTAATCTAAATACATACAATTTAAAATGACTTTTATCCGTTAATTACACTATTTGTCGAGCGCTAACTGTCAGTCAAGGATATGTGCAAAATAACTGGTTAAATAAACAAACAAATCAGAATATGTTGATAATGAATAGTGTTTGCCACAATGTTGTATAAAAGCAATCTCACACTTGAGGTCATGCTGTTGTACTGAATATCAGCACACACCCTCCGCATTAAAAACAATTATAGACAATTATCCGCAGCATAAACAATTATATATATATATATATATAATTATATATAAATGAAGGCTGTTGAAAGGTTGCCTCGAATCACCTCCTGTAGTCACACCACTAGTAAGGTAGAATCTGAAGAATGTGATTGCTGATGGATCATCCTGGAGTGTCGCCTCCAAATAAGGCCCATGAGGAAGAGTCAGTTCTATAGAATCATACACATCAGGTGATATTGCAAGATGTTATTAGGGGGTCATCATAGCATCTGCGCTCAGGAGAGCATGTTTTGGTGTATATATATATAGGAAGTCGGCCCCAAAGATAAAATCTAAGGGGGTCAGATCGGGAGACCTTGGGGGCCATTCAACTGGTCCATGATGACCAATCCACTTTTCAGGAAACTCTTCATCTAGGAATGCTCGAACCTGACACCCATAATGTGGTGGTGCACCATCTTGCTGGAAAAACTCAGGGAACGTGCCAGCTTCAGTGCATAAATAGGGAAACACATCATCATGTAGCAATTTCAAATATCCAGTGGCACCACTATCTTTGTACCCCATATACCACACCATACCATCACTTTTTTTGTTCCAACAGTCTTGGAGGGATCTATCCAATGTGGGTTGGTGTCAGACCAGTTGAATGGCCCCCAAGGTCTCCCGATCTGACCCCCTTAGACTTTTATCTTTGGGGTCATCTGAAGGCAATTGTTTATGGTGTGAAGATACGAAATGTGCAGCACTTGAAATTACAGATACTGGAAGCCTGTGCTGGCATTTCTCCTGCGGTGTTGCTATCAGTGTGTGAAGAGTGGGAGAAGAGGGTTGCATTGACAATCCATCACAATGGGCAGCACATTGAACACATTTTATAAGTGGTCAGAAAGTTGTAAATAACCCATGAAAGAATAAAGTTACGTTAAAACCTACACACCAATGTTTTTCTTATGAAATTCCAAATAAGTTTGATGTGACCCTCTTCCTACTGAAAAAACAAAAGTTGGATCCAAGATGGCCGACTTCCAAATGGCCACCATGGTCACCAGCCATCTTGAAAAGTTTGCCCCCTCACATATACTAATGTGCCACAAACAGGACGTTAATATCACCAACCATTCCCGTTTTATTAAGGTGTATCCATATAAATGGCCCACCCTGTGTGTATATATANNNNATATATATACACTAAAACATGCTCTAAGAAATACATATACGTCTTGAGTCGTCGTTTAAGGAAATGTTGTTAATGTCATGTAAAACGTTACTGTAAGTGTGCTCAGTTTAGTGACTACAAGTAAACAGAGCCAAACCAGAACCAAACCAGATGCTGCCCATTGGTGGCAGCTCACTGTTAGAACACCCTCAGTCTAGGAGAATCTGACCGGTGGAACTTCAGACGCTCTTGCTCTTCTCAAAAAAGGTGAATAGCCAAGAAAGTACAGAAAGATGAAAAACAGTGGGGCTGAATACACATATCAAGCCCATTAGAAAGCTTTCTGGTGCTAGGTTCACCCAAAGAAAATGTTGCTTTTTTCATCTGTTTTTATTCTTTTTGGTGATTTGGTTAGTAGTGTTTACACATCAATGTTGTTCTATTAACACCATGATAAACTGAAACTGTATACAATGTACATTATGGATCAAAACAAAATAAAAGTAGCATGTTTTCATAAATGAAAATGTCTCTCTTCATATTAAGATAATTTACAGAATCGTTTGCACATTCGCAGCATTGCATCAGTACTGTTTATTGATACAAACTGATCAGTATCCATTCTTCTAAAAGGAGAGTCAGCTGACATTACACATCTTACTGACATTTCACACACACACACACACACACACACACACACGCACGCACGCACGCACGCACGCACGCACACAGGGTCATTATGAAATGTACTTTGAAGCACCCACAATCATCCCAGCATGCTTTTAGAATGTGAAATTGAAAGTCCCCTTAGCTTTTTAAAAAAAATCTCATGCTATATATTTTCTTAGTAAAGGACATTAAACTGGAGATTAAATGATATATGTGCTCCTTTTTTATTACTCCATTTTGCACATTACACTCATAATAAAAAAATTAAACTGTATACAATGTACATTATGGATCAAAATAAAATAAAAGTAGCATGTCTTCATAAATAAAAATGCCTCTCTTCATATTAAGATAATTTACAGAATTGTAATTACAAATACAAGATCATACAATGAATATTATAACTGAAGGTTATAATATGGGCTGGAATTAGATCATAAAGGAATAAAGACCTAAAGTTAACTAAAGACCTGAGTTTGCCTGCTGGCTTTTAAAAACAAACAGATTTTATTTCTGATGCTACAAATTTTGTTTTAAATTCTGTTGTCTCATATCCCTTAATAAACGTTCATGCAATAGGTTTGTTTTTCCTTTTCTTTACTTTGTGTTTGGATTCTGTGGACTTTCTTGTTGTAAGATTAGTAAGATTGAATTTTATATTTTATATATATATATAAAATCAGTATATAAAATTCTATACTATATAATCCATATATATATTGATTATATAGTAATCAGATAATGGCTCTAATCTGAGTTGCTTTTGGGGATTTTATAATTTATATATAATTTGAATTATATTAGTCTCCGATGCCAATATGCTATATAGCTAGCTAGTTAGCTAGCTAGCTAGATAGATAGATAGATAGATAGATAGATAGATAGATAGATAGATAGATAGATAGATAGAACTAACTTAAAGCATGAACCAGTGAGAAACAGGTGCAGATGATGACATATGATCAGGTGATTATGATCAGGTTCTTACACTTTGTAGTCTGTCACGATAAAACATTTTGTTCCCATTTCTTTAATTTAAACCTTTACATATAATTTACTTATATATCATATTACAATATTTATATGTTATTGAATTCATATATGTTACATTATACTATATTAATTCATATGTTATTTAGACATTTATAAGAGACCACTGCAACATAATCAATTTCTTATGTTTTTCTTTTTCTTTTTCTTACAGGTGCTGTATTTGTTAGATGAACTGTTTTGTTTTATTTTTGGTGAACTGCTGACAATATTTCTCCTAAATTCAAAATATAACCATTGTTATTTATATGCATATTTAAAGGAAATGACAACACATAAAATAATAGTGCAATATTTGCAGAGCTTTAATAACTCAAATAAAACAAAATGATAATAATTTGTAACCAATGCTTTGGCTGAATAACATTAAGAAATCAGTAGTTGGTGGAAAAACCCCAATTTGCAATTACAGCTTTCATGCGTTTTGGCTCTCTACCAGTTTTTTGCGTTGCTGTTGTGTAAATTAATATATACTATAATATACAACTGTTTTTGCAGCTCAGCTTTGCTTGATGGTTCGTGACCATCCATCTTGCCCTTGATGATATTCCAGAAGTTTTCTGCAGTGCTCTCTTATTTTTTTATTTTTTTATTTATATTTATAATGTCAGAATTATTTACATAGAATAAACTCATTTGAAGACAACACAGAGCTCTAATATACAATACAATCCATTTATTTTATCTGACACCGAAGGAAATATCTAACTCTTATGATACACTTTTATATACACCTATACACAGTTATGTATGATAATGATGCTCCTTTAAAATGGTGCATCTAAGCCAAGGGAAATATAACTAAATTATTTTGTACCTGCATTATTGTGTGATTGTAAACTTATCTGCGATTGAGACAGATCAGACAGTGGTACAAGAACATCAGGGTTATAGCACTGGTGAGCCACCACATCACACAGCACACACGCACACACACACACACGCACACGCACACACACACACACAGAGGATGACCTGTGAAAATACTTAAAATCAACATCAATGTTTTGATTAAGATGTCTTTTATAATTTCTAACAATTAGGCTACATGATAAAAAATTATTTTAATCAGACTTTTCTGGTAAAAGCTAATCAAACTCAGCAAGCTAATCAGCTAAGAGTTACTCCACAATAATACTGTTATTGTAACAATAATAACCTGTTTTTGTGGAAGCACAACTTCTGGTCAGTAGAGCTTGTTTAAACCAGTCCACACCAGGTCCACATTTGCGTCATCCTGTGATCCGTGAATGCATACAAGCACTGAATCATCCAAGGTCATGCATGAGGCTGTGTTTTTTCTTCCCCTTCACTTACAGTATTGTTCATCAAATTACTATAACATACTGTAGAATTTACATAATGGATCTTAATGGGTTTAAAGCCTGCTCAAATAATTCAAAGCATTTATATGATTCAGGATTTTATATTTAATTTTAATATTATAAATAGTTATTTTGGAAAAAGAGTGAAAATGTTCAATTGTATTCATTTTTTTCTCTGTGCATTTTAAACGACTTCTACCAGTACAGTAGCTCTTTCTGTTCCAGCTACTTTGTTTGGTTTCTGTGGATGTTGATGCTTTTCCTTTAGTTCAGGCTCACACATGCTTCCCGGTCCATTTCTCTTCTTTCTCTTAATATTGTGGTAGATTGTAGATGTGTCATTAAAGCAATGCCATTAAAACAAGTATCTACAGAGATTAGTTCCCTGCCAAGCAAACTGAGATGTTCTGCTCCAGATCAAAGTCTGAATCACAGAACATCAGTTTCAAGTCTTTAAAACCAAGTCCAGTAATAAAATGGGTGACAAAAACTAAAACAAACCTATACAACTGTGTTATAGTATCTTGTCCACTACATCTGAAGCAATCTCCAGTGCTAATCGAGCAATACAAAGCCAAAACAACTGGTAGAGTCATTTAAACCATAGTGCAATTAGTGGGTGGAACTTTCTCCAACTTGGTCCGTGTTTCTCGAGCATCATGTGTTGGGCATTCACTGGCCACCTGACATTGGAACACCTGCTTGTAGGCTTGCCTGAAGTTCTCAGAAAGGAAAGCATAGATGATGGGATTGACCGAGGAGTTGCTGTAAGCCAGACAGTGAGCAGCCACACGGAAAAGGAAGGACGCCTGGTTCAGGGGGAACGAACCAAACTCCACCCAGAGATGCACCACGTGATGTGGAAGCCAGGACAAGCAGAAAACCACCACCACCACTAGAACGGTCTGTGCTGTCTGAGAACAGGCATGCATGCACAAGTTGAAAATTAAGAAGACAATTTAACACATACACTACTCATGCTGAAAAATCTTAATTTGCTACACATTATTATGAGACATTATTAATATTACCATGTGCAGTATTATAATTGGCTACAGTATGTTCACTTTGTTAAACTTATTAAAAAGATTGTATATAGTAAATTTGAGGGAAATAGAATGCAATCTTTACAATTGTTCTCACCTTCTTTTTTGATGCCTCTGATTTCTTAGATATGTTTCGCAGATTTTTGTGTAAATGATTGAGTACCTGCATGGATATCAATTAAACATGTTTGTTTAAAAAATAAAAACGATAATAATATAATAATAAGATGTTTCATGTTAGCTGTTAAAGGTACTTAAGCAGCCTAGGGATTCAAACTTCAAACTGTATTACAACAACACAATTTATTGCAGAACCTTCCTCTTAAGTCTTTGACACAAAAATGAAACCATGGCCTGTTGTTCGCAGCACATTATTTACATACTTTGTGTGCAAGACTTTATAGAAAATTACGATTCCCATTTGCATTTTGCACACGTATTTTTCGGACTTCACGTATTATAGACTTCATGACTCTTAACATATTGATCAAAATTTTTCATGTGATTTTTTTTCCACTATCCTTTTTTTTCTTATATAGAGCATGTGCATGTTGTTTTATTTTCACATTTTATTTACATGATCTCTTGTTTTTTTTTTTCTTCTGGTGTGTGTG
>QMIH01000098.1:26967-47518 GCA_003987875.1 Clarias batrachus
TAATAATAATAATAATAATAATAATAATAATAATAATATACATAGTTACATCCATCCATACATACATACACACACACACACACACACACACACACACACACATACATACATACATACATACATACATACTAGGCTACATAATATGCATATAAAAAGTACTTTGATTGCAACAGGCAAACAGTGGCCAATGTATTAGGAACACAGTGCACCTCTTGCCCTCCAATTTATACTGCTTTCTCAGCTTCCAGCGCACCTGATTTAACTAATCAGATAATTAACTGCGTTTTTTTTTTCTGAATTGAGGTGGATGTAATAGAGGAGGGAAAACCAGTAACTTGTGGAAGCCAGTGCATTCTCCAGGACAAGGATTAAGAATCACTGCTGTATTCTATATCTTAAAATTGTTCAAACTTGGACTTTTCAGGCAGAATGATTTACCTTTGCGTAGCAGAAAGAAATAAGGGTCAGCGGCAACAGGTAGCCAAAGACAAACGTGCACACCACGTAGAATTTCCTCCTTTTGGGATCTGACCACACTTCCCAGCAGAATGTGCTGTTATCCTCGGTCTCCACGATGCGCTGATGGTAGGCGACCGGCGCGGCCATGGCCAGTGAGAGCGCCCAGATGCCCAGCACCCCGAGCACCGCGTGCCGCGCCACGCGGATGGACGAGGATTTCCGGCTGTGCACGATGGCCACGTAGCGGTCCACGGACATCGCGGAGAGCGTGAACACGCTCACGAGCATGGACACCGTGAAGAAGTAGTGCACGAACCTGCAGATGAAGGCGCCGAGCACCCACGTGGGTAGCATGTAGACCGTGGACTGGAAGGGCACGCAGAAGAGCAGGTAGGACAGGTCGGCCACGGCCAGGTTCAAGATGAAGATGTTAGTGGTGCCTCGGCGTTGACCCGCTCTGCGCCGCACCAGCACGGCGATCACCAGGGAATTCCCCACCACGCCGAGCGCGAAGATCAGCCCGAACACCAGCAGCGTCACCAGGTTATCCGCTCCAATCCCGAACAGCAGCTTGGCCGGGCTCTCCGAGTCTCCGCGGCTCTCCGACGCACCACCGCCACCACTTTGATTATATATGGTCATGGTTTCTCCTCTCACGGCAAAGATGATTCCCTGTTCGTCTCTGATTTATCAGTGGTTTTCCCCGAAGCGCGCGCGTATTAGACAAGTTCTGAACAGCGTTTCTTTCTCTTATACACTAAAACAAACAAGGACAAACGAGATTTTTCATACAAGCTGTCATGAATTCATTTCCATGTGTGTGTGTGTGTGTGTGTGCGCGCGCGCGCGCGCGTGTGTGTGCCTGCAGCTCGCCGGTGTGCGCTCTGGATGCGCGCGCTTCTAACGCCGCAGTTCAATGTCATTATATGGGCGCAACCAAGAGGACGGCACGCGCAGCAACACGGCCTCTCATAACCTCAAACCTGATCTTATGCATAATCAGTCAAAAAAAAAAAAATCGCAGGTTTCAATAAATCATCAGTGTAAACTCTCATTCTGATCACATCACTCCAAATTTGTAATCAATGTTTCACTGGGTGTCTATTCAGGGTTATAGTAGCCTACTGTTAATAAGGCATGAAGCTCGAAATGGTTTAGCTCTGATGCATTTTGCTGAACTTCTGAAACAGTGTGACCCACCTAAAATACAATTTTGAGAATGACACAAATATAAATTTTCACAAAGTTTGCATAAGTATAAGTATGCATAAGTAAGTTTGCGTGTGTTTGTGTGTTGCTGCACATGGTCACATACTGTACATTAAAATACACATGATTTACATTAAGACTGTATTGCACAATGTGAATAAATGTAAGGGGTCCCAATGAAACCATTCCTTTAAATAAAAAAAGAAAGGATTTTAGTGTCTGTGGCATGCCAAGAGGAAAGCATCCTCAGACCATTCATGTGTGAGGTTGCTTCTCAGCCAAAGGAGTGGTTTCACTCACAATTTTGCCTAAGAACACAGCCATGAACAAAGAATGGTACAAAAACATCCACAGAGAGCAACTTCTCCCAACCATCCAAGAACAGTTTGGTGATGAACAATGCCACAATTCCAGCATGATGGAACACCTTGTCATGAGGCAAAAGTGATATCAAAGTGGCTCAGAGAACAAAACATTGAAATTCTGGGTTCATGGCCAGGAAACCCAGCAGACCTTAATCCCATTGAGAACTTGTGGTCAATCCCCAAGAGGCAAATATTGACTCTTTGCATAAATGTAATGTAATTGTATGTGACAAATAAAATTTGAATTTGAATTGTCAATAAAAGTCTTTGAATCTTGTGAAATGCTTGTAACTATATTTCAGTATACAGTACCATACTAACATCTGACAAAAAGATCTAAAAACACTGAACCAGCAGACTTTGTGAAAATGAATATTTCTCAATTTTTCACTATCTTTGGCCATGGCTAATACAATTCAACTGAAGCAAGTTTACTTTCAGTTCCTGGAGCAGTCAGAGCTCAACTGGTTTTGATGTGTTCAGGAGATGATGATCAGGAGTGCAGTTATATTGAATTTCATCACACCTGTGACAGGCCATAGCTATTTACTGTACACCCTGTCAATATTCAAATGACTTCATAACTGCCAGTTTGATATTGCGTTTAAACAGCTGTTTTAAAACATTTTTTAAATGATGATCACTGACATTTTGGCCAGCATAATTTGATTATAGAATTTGTTTAGTTTTGCTGTGTGAAGAGATAATAGATCCCAAAGAAACCATACAATTACTAATAGCCTGTCAGCTAGCTCGCGATTTGTGCATTCCTGTTAAAGGTACTTTGGTGAAATTACCTTTGCTTAATCCATTACATCTTCATCATCCCATGTCTGCTGTTGATTGAGATGCTATAGCAGTTATACACATACTACACAGAATAAGCCTTGTTTCAGGGAAACTAAAACTTTATATCTTACACCATACACAAAAGCTTCACGGCAATGCTGTGCCCCTAAAACCCAAAATACTGGGCTCCCAACCTTAGTAATGCCAAACCTTTTTTATTGCCATACCATTTTAAAGGACCCCCGTTATTCAGGTGGAATCTTTACAGTATACCTGGTCAGGATTAGTGTTTTAGGGGATATGAAATACAGAATTGTTCCTCCTGTAATCAACCTATAATCTGACATATTCATTACTCTTGTTATTAAACTTTGGCCTACTATTTCTATAACTCTTATTACTATATCTCTAATACCTGAAAAATGATTAACTTGGAGATTATTTCATAATTTCATTTTATTTATTAATTGTTGTAATATATTTATTTTTCTTCACTTCACTTTTTCTTATTGTTTATTTTTTGTATATATTCTTAGAATTCTACATATTAATTATTGTTTGCCCCATTAATTTGTATTGATTGATTGATTGATTGAGTGATTGATTGATTGAATGAATACTGTGTATAGAATCTAAGCTACAATTGAAATATACATCCACATTAAAATTAACCATATAACATTTACTAATCACGGCATAGTTTATTTTATGTTAGAGTCTATTTAATTTTAATGGTTCATAGGTAAATGGAACATGGCCTAATTATTTTTTTTCATGGACACCAGTGTGTCTTGTGTAATATTTCATACATAATAGAGCTAAACATTTGGAATTTATTCTAGCTGGTATTTACTTTTAGTGCCGTTGTTGATGTAATATGTAAAATCCAGCAAAACAGGCTACAACTAAGCTGACTAATCAGAGTACATGAGGGGGTGAGAATGAATCAAAGCCATTTGAAAATAAATCTTTTATCAACCAACCAAGCAGGCATTGTTTGACCATGGTAATGGAAAAAATAACAACCTTTTAGAAAGAATGCACAAGCTCTCATGCTTTTGTTTATGATTCAAGCTCCAGTAATGCTTAAGAACAGAAGAATCAGCCTATAGCCTTATGAATGTATGATGTTTAACTTGTTCCAGAGCTAAGAAAAAAGGGTAGGGGGGTAATTAAGGCACATCTAAAAGCCACTGTGAAAGGTAAATATAAAGGCTGTTAATAAGTAGGATAAATTATGTAGTGAGTCATTATTTTTGCTATTGTCTCCAACTATGATGCTTTTTAGAAGAATATTATTTATTCAGCTAAGAGAATGCCTCAGAAATCACTCTGTGGAATTCCACTTTTTAGCATGGAAAACATCTTCAACATTTGACTATATAATACAACTATACACTGACCATTCACTTGGAGCAGTTGGACCACCTGTACATCTAGACATTCATGCAATTATCCAATCACATGGGGTGTGAATAAACAGCACTTTTTCCTTCTTCTGCCCAGCTTCAGTGACCCTACATCCACAGCAGCCTCAGATTTTTCTTCATACCTAACAAGAGTGGTACCTCATGTGATAGTCTATACAATAAGCTCTTGCATATTTCACTTTCTCATCTGACAGAACTTCCGCCCGCTGGATGTTTTTTAAGTTTGGCAGTGTTTACTTGTCATATGCCTCTGGAGCAGAAACCGCTCTGTTTGATTGTGATATGATGCATCTGAAGTGTCTAGCAGAGGGCAGCAGGTTGAACAGATGATGTCCAAGATGGGATTATCTTTATTCCTCTCAGTTACTCTGTGCTCCTTTTTCTCATGACAGAATTGGTGCATCTGTGTTTCACTGGACCAGTAAGTCCAGATGAGGTCAGCTCCCCCTCAATAAACTGCCTGTAGTTGGAGAGAAAATCATTCTGTCCAATGTACTGTATAATAAATAATTCTTTAATCACATAATCAGTCATTATTTTATCTTTGTAATAGTTGGAAAATGGAAGAGGCATTCAGGTCAAGCAGGGACTTCTGATGAAATAGATGTTAAGAAATAGTTTTACATTTACAAGAAAACTTTAAGTTCAAAAGTTTTAATGAAGCCTGCATGTCTGTAAATGACATCCTAGACAATGAGGTGGAGGCGGAGCCAACTGCAATTGTTCCTGTAAACATTCAGCAAGTAGAATGCTGGATCAAATCGATGAACGGATTGATGGATTGTCACCAACTTGAGGAAGAGATCCATCTGTCTGTGGGAAGTGTACACACAATCATTCATGAACTCAGCTGGGAGTTATTGCCGCATCTCTGTACAGTCTTGACCTCGTTTCAAGACATTTCTACATGTTTGCACCATTAAAAAAGTCCCTGGAGAGCCAGACATGAAGCAGGCAGTCTGATCAAGGCTCTATTGTATGAGAAAACATTCTACCTGAATGGTATCCAAGCACTAGTAAAACACTGGCATAAGTGCATTAGGGTAGCAGTGGATTATATATATAGCTATAGATTATAAGCTAGTTTTTTACTCTCATAACTGTGATAAGTACGATTTTCAGAAAGACTAAAAGAAAAAATGTTTACCAAAGAAATTTATAAAGAATTTAAAAGATTTAAATGTACTTTATTATATTTTATGCTGTTGCATTTCTTTGATGTTTCAACTGTTGCAGCTTTTGATCAATAAAATAGAAATTGAATACATTCAACACTATACTACTAAAATAATAAATCCAGCTATCTACTGTATGTATCTATGACTTGCCAAACCACACCTCAGGCTGCACAAGCTTTGCTGATTTAACGCTCCTGATGTTACCTCATGACAAATTATTTAAAATAGAATAACAGCAAGGCAAGTAGAACATCTATTACTTAAATAACAATAAATGAACTAACAATTACTGAATAAATAATCAGTAAATAAGGAAGTTGGAAAAACTTTAGTTGTAGTGAACCCTTAACCTTGATAGTGTAACTGGAGACATATTTTTTATCATATTATATAAAGAAGAATTATTGAACTTACAAACATTAGCATACAGCCAGTGCTCCTCCCAAGCAGTTGATGTGATTCAGAAGGCTCTCAGTAGAAGTGTGTCAGACATATCACACTGTACCAAAAATTCAGTAGGCAGATCCAGAACTTGTTGATGAGAGTGTATATCTTATTGTTGTGAAAATGAATGAATGAATTAAATTATGAATGCCACTAAACCTGTTAATCAATCCTGAAAATATAGGGTGGAACAAGGATGTTAGGCAATGACCAGTTTAAAGACTGCTCTTTTTGTGGTGAATCAATAATTCTTGATTGTGTAAAGCTGCTTTGCGACAATGTCAATTGTTAAAGGCACTATACAAATAAAGTTTAATTGAATTGAATTGAACTTTATTAAGGCACATTAAAGCTGCCAGATTTAGCCTGCCAGATTTAACACAAGTGATGATAATAGACAGTTAACTATATGTATCACTCCACATCAAATATTTTCTGTTGGCTGACAGCATGGGTGAAAGTACATGTAGGTGTGTTCTGCTTGCAGTACTGGAAAGAAGGGAGAGCAGCTGCCTGCAAAAAAACCCATTTAAAAGTCATGGAAGCACTTTTATTAAGAAAACACTTCTGATAATGTTACGTCATCTTATATTAAGTTATATTAATAAGTTATATTAAATGTTCCGAATCACCTATAATCCATCCATGTTGTTCTGCTCATGGCTAACATCAGCCGTAAAGCTAACTAGCTTCTAGCTTCTTCAAATCCCTCTCTAGCTGCTAATCAAGGTCACTGCTGGTGCATTAAACAAGTGATTATATACCCTGCATTGTACATTAGATTTTATTTAAGACTATTTTGGATTTAATCCCAGAACCTGAAAGTTAACAAAGATGATATTCTAAAGCAGAAAAAGTGAAAATATAAAGAGAATTAAAAGTCTGTTCACCACCCTTATGGTTTAGTCTCCTCATGTTTTGGTTACATGATGGCTGTGCCCGTGTGCCTATAACTCCATGATAGGCATGCTGATATTCAGAACAAAAGCACTCATGTGTCTCATRTGATATTACTTAATTATAGTTCTCTCTGTGCACAAAAACAGGTGATGTCACAAAATTAGTTCTTGTGTATCTGGCTGAAGAGTTGTGACAATTACAATCAGCTAGTTTAGTTAATAGATGGAGCAAATATATAGTATATACTTTCTGACGCTAGAGTGACCACCTCTAAACCAAAATGGCTAAAACTAGTGATTTCTCAAATGGTTTGTGAACTTCTGTGACAAATTTCTGTACATGATCTTCAAGAAGCAATCAAGAAGGCATGGTTTGAGAGACTGACACAAGAGTACTGTAGACGACTTTTTAATCTGTTTTGATAGATACATGTCTTTATACTAAATATTGACTGTTGCGTATAATTATTTATGCATTTCATTGCATAAAATAACAAATTATTCCTAATTATCTTGATTGTGATTATTTTACAAGATATTAAAACATTGAAATTTACCATTGTCTCAACACTTTTAGCCACATGGTAGATTTAGATCTGTAGAATTATATGCAGGGAAAATAACACAAATGAGTGTTTACCACCTAAAATGTCCAGGAACCATTCATTCATACTGTTGTTCTTGTGTCAAACCTCTTTTGTTTTGTTTTTGTGGTGAAAAATCTTGAAAAAGGAACAGATAGAGCCATTTTATATAGGCTTTGCAGTAAGACATTTTAAACAAACAGATTGATGCATCTGTTAATAAGAGAATGTGTTTTGTTTTGTTCTTTTGTACTTTGGCCCCACATGGTACTGATGCTGCTGGGCTTCAGGTAGTGAGGTTACCATGGTGACCAGTCACCTCTTCCCTGACTACAGAATTCTCTCTCTCTCTCTCTCTCTCTCTCTCTCTCTCTCTCTCTCACACTCTGTATAAGTGGCACATAGGAAGACAGAAACTATGACATAGATCACAGCTAAAGTCACACAGAATGCATACATAATCATTACTTAAGATTCAACACTAATAGAAGGATTTATTAAATCTTACGGTTTTTCACAGCTGTAGGAAAAATAACAAAATATAAATTTAAATTATAACAAACAATTAATTTTCTTGCCAAACTTTTTAAAGCTGTGTGGATGTTTCAGCACCATGGACAGTGATACAACAATAACCTTCCCTGTTTGTCCTTTCTGTGGCTCTGTTTCTGAGCAGTACTGATATCTATTAATTGAAAGGTATATTATTGCAAATCTATTAGTTTTTATGCTCAAGGTATTAATTTATCCTTACAGCAGTTTGCTTTATTTCATATGCATATACTGTACATATTCATAATACACATCATTTTGCTTTTTAATGGATGTAAACACAGAAGATTATCAGAGTACATTAGTAATGATGAAATCCTTTAGTTATAAAAAATGTTTTGTTTTAAAATGCATAATAAAATATTAACACCTGTTTACCACATGGTATTAAAATTCTTATTTTACAAACTATATGAGATAATTCCAATAAAATGTTTATTGAACAATACAGCATGTATTCTTTATGTGTTCATGTCATATGATGGAGATCCTCTACTAAGAAACCAGTCATTATTGTTGTGATCTTTCAGCTGCTCCTAATAAAGGTTTGCCACAGTGAACCATCTGAGGCCTTCCTGACACAACCCTGACACAAGCCCTGCATACAGATTTTTATTCACAAGGAATCACACTTGTTATATAATTCATCATTAATCATTGCGACAGCTTCAGAAGACAAACTTGTAACCTTCAAATAATGTCAGTTTCAAGTTTGGATGGTTCAGTGTCACATGATGTCACATAAATTGATCATCACTTGGAAGACACATTTACTGTTTTGATAAGACCGTCTATGAAAGAATAATAAACATTTGTATAATATTATAGTTTAATTAAGTCTTACTTTAGCAATTATGGGCTACACATATTTATGTAACCATAACAGCAAAAAAATAACAATTATTTAATTAAAACATCCAAAGAGTTTTTTTCCTGAACAGACATACAGCTATAAGTTGTCCTAAATTTGAACATTTGTGAAACAAATCCCCATGTTGAACCATGAACTTGGCATTTGACCTTAACAATTAACTATTAATTAACTTTGAACATTGCATGGTTGTTGCTGCCAGATGGGCTGGTCTGAGTAGTTTTGGAACTGCTGATGTAACAGAACCATCTCTGGGGCTTTAGAGAGAATAATATAAAAAATAAATAATATCCAGTGAGCAGCAGTTCTCTAAGCTAAAATGCCTTTTTGATGCATTTTATGACGCATCCATGAATGCATTGAACCTTGAAGCAGATGGGCTACAGCAAGTAAAAGACCACACTGGGTGCCACTCCTGTGAGCTAAGAACAGAAACCTAAGAATGTTAGGTATATATTCTTAGCACACTTTGGGCCTCAAAGTACCCATAGAGCATAATTTAAATCCCACAGCCTACCTGTATTATAGTTGGAGTAACACTGACCGTGTCTATTGCTTTATGACCACAGGATAATGCTGCGTGTCACAAAGCTAAAATCATCTCAAACTGGTTTCTTGATGAACAAGGCAATGAGCTCACTATACTCTCTACAATCACCAGATATTTATCCAATAGAACTTTAATGAGAGTATTACTAATCAAAATCTCAGACACTCAAGTTTCACACTGGACAATATTCTATTCCTAAATGCCTCTTTTATGATTTCACATCTTTTTTCTATCCCACGCAGTGCTTTCCAAATGGTCTCAGGATAGCTTCTGGGTATTGCTTCATTACCTTTTGGAGTGCAATCTGAAGAGATGACATAAAGATGTGATGATGCAGAACTTCTGCTGAACAGATGAGGGAGTAAAGGAGTCTGTGTGCCTTACAATCAACTAGCAGGGTCCAAACTATATGCTCTATTGTTCTGGATTTTCTTTCATGCCAAGAAAGAGGAAGAAACATATAAAAACAAACAAGCAATTGTTCTTTCTAGCCTGCCATAATTCATTGGCTTGTTGCTATGTAAAGAATGATACCAAATGTTTATTTAATAGCATTATATGAAGGGTTAATCTCACAAGTGTATATAGAGTTGAAACAGGCCTGACTCTTATTACATCAAATGGATTTGTGTCTGAACCCACAGAAGCACATCCTCTGCGGCTATGTATCTTCCTCTCTAAGGAAAATTTGATTAATGCACAGGAGAGACCCAGAGGACCCAGACATATCAGACAGTCAAATAGAAATTAGTTTAGCACACTATGGTTTGGTTACTTACTCTATGTAGAAGTACACTACCAAGCCAGATCATTCTGGATGGATTCTGAAGTCTTACGAAAATCATTTAAAATCAAACAACAGTGGCTAAGATATTCGATTTGATATACTGTTTATTCTAATTATACAGTATGTCAAGCTCCTTTATTATGAATATTTTAAAAAAAATGTCAAAATCATTCATAAATCGTCACTTTTTGTTCTGAACCTTCAATGCCTTCAGTTTCAGCTGTTTTAATTACATAGCAAACTCTGCTTTAAAATCATTCTTTCAAAAAGAAAATGCCTAAGCTGACAACAGTACATGAAATATACCAACTACCATCCCACAGGATGAAATTATAATCATCTGAGAGGGTTTCTGAAGCATGAAGTGAAGCCACAAAAACAAAAGAGCATGAATGGCAAGACAATGGCCGCATTGTGCACGCTCTGTCCCATGTAGCGCAGAGACACTTTCCTTCTTTGACTAAGGCTACAGTTCTTGCGACTCTCTATGTCCTGTAGACTTCCTTGACATGCGTACATATTACGTTTTTTGCCAACCAGGATGCTGTTGCGGACGGTCTGTGCCAGTCAAGTATTCCTGATTGGAGGACACCACAACGTAACTAAATGAACAAAAGGTTTTTAGTATCATGTTTTTTCTCCATATCATTTTGACTATTAGAATCTCATCTACAGTTCACTCTGAGTAAGCTGGCAATGGTGACTTAAGTTTTAAACTTGCAGCTTGAGCATTTAGTAACTCTTCTATAAATGCTAGATTTAACCTCTACATTACAGAGTTATAAGAGTTAGGATAAATCTGTGCCTTCTTTATATTTCATTTCCTAGGAATCCCATTCCTCTCTCAGTGTGATGAAATTTCCACACCCACAACCTCATCCATCTCCTCCATTCTAATTCCCACCTACTGTAAGTCCTTAGCGGTGCTCTAGTTATCTAGTTTAAACCAGATGCTGGTCTCAGTACTGTATGTCTTCTTACATTTAACAGTTCGACAATGTTAGTTAACTAATAATATTACAAATATTCAATATTGTTTATTAATTGTTTTATTAGTTGTAAAACTACTGTTAAATTTGCTATTAAAAAGTATTGTTAAATACACATTTATACATTTTTCATGCTTTTAAAATATGACAGTCTTATTAAGTATATAGGTTGTGTTAAAAAAGGTTCTTACTTACCACTGCAAACTATATTTACATTTAAAGCATTTGGCGGACGCCCTTATCCAGAGAGACTTACATTTTAACCTTATTTTATCACACCTGAGCAGTTGAGGTTTAAGGGCCTTGCTCAAAGGCCCAACAGAGACAATGTGGTGGTTGTGGGATTTGAACCTAGGACCTTCCGAACCTTAACTACTGTGCTATCCCTGTCCTACTTTCCGTAATAGAAACTATTGAAAAATAAACTTGCACAGTTGCGCGGCATAGATGTATATTACTAAAATTGTACTGTAATATAAAGTCGTCTTGCACCGCCAGGGTCCGGGTTCGATCCCCGGCCAGGCTCGATTTCCGGTCTCTGTGTGCATGGAGTTTGCATGTTCTCCCCGTGCTTGGTGGGTTTCCTCCGGGTACTCGGTTTCCTCACACAGTCCAAAGACATGTAGGTTAGTCTAATTGGCATTCCCAAATTGCTCGTAGTGTGTGAATGAATGAGTGTATGTGTGTGTATCTGTGCTCTGCGATGGATTGGCACCCTGTCCAGGGTGTACCCTGCCATGTGCCCCAAGTCTCCTTGGATAGGCTCCAGGCCCCCCGTGACCCTGAATACAGAATTAAGCGGTATAGATGATGAGTGAGAGAGTGAGTGTAATATAAAGTGTAGTAACTAAGCTGCATAACCATGAGCCCTCAAGGCTTGTTAATACAATGTGTTAATATGATGTGTCAATAGGATCTCATACTGTACCGTGTCATAAATATTTTGAAGAAAGTGTTGTCTGCCCTCTACTACATATATGAGATCACAGATGCATGCATTGGGTAGGTAGGCTGACTAATGGGGGAGGGCGAAATACCTTGCCTCTATCCATAGAGCATTGGCGATTTTACATTTTAGTCTCCCTGGCATGGAATGCTGTGCCATGGTTTTATTCTTGTGATTTTTGCCTCTCCACATGGGAGCTCCAAATCCATTGCTTTTACAATTCCTTCTGGTAAAACTTATTTCTCTACAACCCTACATTGAAATAGACTTGTGATTGGTTAAACCAGGGGTCTCAAACTCAGTTCCTGGAGGGCCGCAGCCCTACAGAGTTTTGTTCCAACCATAATTAAAAGCACCTGATCCAACTAAACAGGTCATTAAGGCTTATTTGAAAACTACGTGGTATGTATGTTGGAGCAGGGTTGGAACAAAACTCTGTAGGGCTGCGGCCCTCCAGGAACTGAGTTTGAGACCCCTGGGTTAAACCATCAAGACATGAAGAAGAAGTGAAGCAGTGCCCACTGGTGAGGCTCTACAGGATCAGGACACCAAACATGATCCCAGCCAGCTCTTTCCAATGTATACTGTATACTCAGCCATAAAGGCCACTATAAAAGAGTATATCAGTAAAGTGAAGCACCTCAGTACATGATGGCACTTGATGATGACTGCCAGATGTGCTAGCAGACTAGCTCATTGCCCACCTGAACACCATGTCTGACTTGCTAAATGGCAATGCTTCGGAACTCTATAAGGCACTGAACACAGAAGTGCAAATTTATTCATTGTTGACAGTGATGCAGCTAAAACCGGCTGAAGATGGCACTGCTGGTACTGCTGGTACTGCTGAAGCGCCACACCTTAGTGAGGCAAGTAAACCCTTACTTCTCAGATAAGGTACAGTACAGCATGACCTACAGCTAGATGTGTTCTACTTGACAATATGGCATGGGACGGAGATGGATGGAGAAACAAGTGTGAAGACCCATGGCATGACTGCAACATAGCAAGCTTTCGCTCTGACCTACTGAAACTGTGTACAAAAATAATGAGCATATACAAGACCTACATCAGCAGCCACTCATCAAGAATGTAGTAAATTGGCATGCTCTTTAGAAACCAAGCACTCGTCACAGGGTCAGCTGGTATGCCCTGGTTGACACCGGGTCAGATTTGCTCTAAAGTGTTGCCATGCACTGGCACCATGGAAATGCAGGGCACATTGCTTTTGTAGTCTGCTCTCATTATTGTTAGCTCCTAATCCCCCAACCCACCAACACCCCTCACGCCCCCAGCCGGCAAAAAACAACAACAAAAAAAACAACATTATAATGATAAAAATAAAATATAAGATAAATAAAAACTGAAAAAATAAGATTTCACATATAACTTGATTTTAAGCCTTTTTATTTAATTGATTATTTTTGCTAATGGATATTAGATTAATTAATGACTATACTGTACAGGAACTATACACACCCAAATTCAACCAATTACATAAATAACCATCATTCCACCTTGATTAATTATCCTGATCTGTTAAGAATCAGACACATACTGTAGTTAAATTCCCAGTGAGAAGGCGTGACGTGCTTCAACTCAGATACATTTCAGATGAATGAAAATCCTTTTCATACAAAACACTTCCGACTATGCAAGTGGCTTAGTTTGCTATTGGGGTGCCTGAGGTCAGCGAGTCTGTACTTATTGTCCCCTTAGGCTGGTAAACAAGGCGAGGCTAATGCCCCAATGATGCCCAGCGATTCCATCAACACTTGGCAAACACTTTCTAGGCTGGACATAAGCATAATGCCACTGTTTGTTTCATGTTTCAACAATATCATGTCTTTCCCATTGGCTGTAGGAATCTGCATGAAGATTTCATAGAAGGGTTGCAGTCCACTGTATCAGGGTATTTTAATTGTATAGATATTATTTAAATCAGTATTGTACAACATATTCATTTAAGTCATTCATATTAAAAATTCAGATAGATAGATAGATAGATAGATAGATAGATAGATAGATAGATAGATAGATAGATAGATAGATAGATAGATAGATAGATAGATAGACATAGATAGATGGCTCTATTGTTAGATAATAATCATGAACTTTTACACTCATGGCTCATGGTAGTATAATTAATAGTTCTTGATTTCTGAAAACTGGTCTAGGCAAGCACCTCCTATGAAATTTAATACAAGTTTTTCCTTCATTTTTCCATTTATTTATTTTTATAACATGAAAAAAGAGTAGATCTTTTTCCAAGAATATTTCTGCACACTGCCCTGTGAAAGCATTTTGAGAAACCCTGTGGGTGTTCTGGTCATGGCACACATGCTTCTCGTGGTTTTGGGCCATCTCCCGTGTTTGTGTCTCACAAACGTTACTCCATGGCTGGTATTGTTTCTTCTTCTGTCCTTTTCATCCCTCTCTGGGCGACAAAGCCTGCCGTCATCATTGTACACGGGTACTTGAAATGCAGGCTACCCACTCCCTGCATTCCTGCTCCCTACGAAGAATTTGTGGGCGATTTAGAGATAGCAAGCCCTTCACCCAACAGATGAGCTTCTGTAGACAGGACAAAAAGAATAAACGCCATGTTGGGCTCCATTTTTAGAGCCAGCAAGTCAGCTATAAAAGGAGAGAGAAAGATTTGGTCCATTTTGCTAAAACTAGGATTTCATCTTGGTCAGATGATGGTTTTGTGTGTTTTACTTTTTAAAATAAAGATTAATTAGAATCTTTTAATTTCCTATATTTCTCATTTCACTTGTTATATTGTATATGTGGCTATACACACATCTACCAGCTTTTATGTGATGCAGTATTTGAAGCACAAATACAGTCTGTGGAGATGATTTTGAACCCTGGAACAAAATTACAGCATTTATCTCCTTTAACTTAATCAATTATTCATTTAAAGTCATGCAGCATATGCATGTGGTTATAAGATGTTAATGGAGTTGAACATCTATTTTACAAGACATAGTAACATTAAAAAAAAAACATTAAGAGGCATTACATGATATTACATATATGCTTTCCTTACTCAATCAAATATTTAGAGCACTTACTGTTTGAATGTTTATCACTTGTGATAAAAGCCTCTGACATTTCTGTTATATTTAGATCTAGAATATCGGCATCAAAGAATTACTTTGCATTTATTTTTGTAATAGTTTGAGTCACTTTTTAAATTTTTTTTGTTTTTGAATATTTGATTGGAAATGTTATTCTTTTGTATAGAACTATACTCATGTTTCTGTATTTCCTAGCACAACTAGGAGTGATCTCAAATCAATTGCTTGGGTTTTTAAATACTGAGACTAGGTCATTACACAAGTGGTGTTCATGTTAAACATGGACTTGTAATGAAATTTCCCACAAATAACGGTGTAAAGGCGTGTTCCTGTGAACATTCAGTGAGGAATCGATGGATAACTTGTCGCCAACCTGCAGAAGAGACGCATCTACTGTATCTGTGGCGATCATTTACAAACACCACTTGCACATTACTGGAACTCCGCTGGGAGTTATTTTCCCATCCCCAGTACAGTCCTGACCTCACTCCAATTACTTTACACATGTTTGGGCCATTAATGGAGTTCCTGGGGGGGGGACAGCCTTTCAGATGTGAAGACAACATTCTACCATGATGGTGTCCAAACACTAGTGAAAGCTGGGATAAGTGCATTAGTGTAGCAGGGGATTATATAGAGAAATAAAGGTAGATTTTGCTCTCATAATTGTGTTCTGTATTAAAGGACTGTATTAAAATAGGGAAACATATCATCAATATTTGGGATGAAACATTCACTGACGCCTTTTTCAGTTTTTGTTAGTGGAAATAATCTCTAAGCCTTTGGCTACCCTTATATTGTCTTTTATTTCCACAACAATTGTTGCTAATTTAAACCAATTAAGATGATTCGAAAAATCTGAATTAAAAAATGTCATAGGGCACATATATGTCATTTCAACATAAATTATTTGGATAAAGGATATGAATCCCTATGACAATACTTTGATTGTACTGAAGGCTGTTTTGCATTGCGCTGCAGCTCTCACATACACAGGCCTTGTTGTGGGCCACACAGGACCAGGGCAGATGTGGTCAAGAACAATGGCAGCTCCTTGAACAGAGAGTAGGGCAGTGACTGACTCCAAGGGTACACAGGCTGTGAAGAATGCCTGGCACCAAACCAGAATCACTGACGCTATTACAGACCCACCTTATCTCCAATGATTGCTCGGGCCTGAGTGGACCACACCTTCAAAGGCCAGCCCATCTGACTTGGCTGGACCAAAGACTAGTCAAAAGCTGGCTGGGGTGTCCTCAGAGCGGAGACGGGGCTGTATTGAGAAGGACGTTGGCAGGCTGTGCAGATCGTTGACCCAGGCTCAGAAGATCAGCATCCAGAATGGCTACCGCAGGCACCTCAGGGCTGGGACGCAAAAAGAAGGCTCCTGGTCTCATGGATCAGATTGGCATGTTCTTCGGAGGGGATAAGAAGAAACGAGGAAAGGTAAGTGAAGATGGCCGCAGCACCGTGTGAAATTTGAAGGAATGTTAACAGTCTGAAACATATTTTGTTGCTGGTGAAGAAAATCAAGTCTTGCATAGTGAAAACATCTTGTTCTGAGAAACAATCAGGAATTTCACACTGATTTCAAGTGTGATGCTGTTTGTTTGTGTAAAAGCAGCAGAAAACAAAACACTTCAGTTTAAAAGTGAAAGGGGAAAAGGTTTTTACTTTTTTCATATACTTCAATAATACTAATTGAAACTACTGTATGTTGCCATGACTTTGAATCTATGGTTGAACGTATTGCATCCTGTGGGTGTGTAATTAGGGTGTGTCTCAACATCTGCATACGAATGTTCTTTAAAATCTACAGATACTGTTGACTCTAATAATGTAACATACTTTAAAGAAACAGAAACTGTTATATACTGCACATTTTGCTATTATGTCTTTTTCTTGGCTTATGTAATGTTTATGATAAGTATTACTTCCCTATAGAGTCTTCAGGTTGGGATTATTATTCACATCTGGGAATTGTTTATTGATGAATAGGAATAGGGAGAATTAGTTTATTAGTCTTAAAATAAGTCCACTTCTGAAAATTTAAAATAACATACGTTGTTCAGTCCATAAATATATTTGCGCTTTCCATTTCTTTTTTATTAAGTTTAAAATCTTGTAGCATGGACTGATTGAAAAAAATCTGACTGAAAGAAACAAACCTAAAATATATGCTGTGTTTCATAATTACAATTCTAAAAACATTACATCCTCTTTTGTTCTGAAGGATGCAAGTAGAACCGTGACTTTGGCTGAGTCAAAAACATGCAAAAAAAAAGGGAACATTTTCTTTACGTATCCAAAGATTCTTTTTAATTGTGTAGCACTTTTAATGTTCTCTTTAGGGTTCATTTCGTGGTCACCTTTCTTCCTCACCCCCAAGACCTCAGCATTCCTCCACCCGACGCCGTGGAGACGTGAACCCTGTCGTTCATTTCTTCAGGAGCTTTGTAAGTGCTTCTCAGTAATCCCACATGAAGTGTTCAGCTTCGGTTGGGTACTTTAGGAACGATTTGATATTAAAAGGGGCATTATCTGTGCTAGTTAACTTTTATACAAAAGAAAAAAATATGTAATTGCATATCTTCCACAAGCCCTAGCAGAAGTCTTTCTTCAGCTGTTTTTCCACTGAAAAGACTTTAGATTCTTTTTTATGCCCTCTAGATGCGTCAGTCTTTTTGACACTCATGCTTTGAAAATGTTCTAGTAAAATGATACATCCATTTTGAGTTACTTCTTTAAAGTTTTTAACACAATCATGATGACTGGTAGTTAAATTTTTCTGTGACACACGATATGAGTATCTGATGCATTTGCATCCCACGTTTGCAGTCTAAAAGCCGTCTTTATGTCAGACTTTAAGATTGTCATTGCACAGTTAAGATACTGCTGACTTGTTTCTCTAACTAGACAAAAATCATTACACACCGTGATTTCATTACTTTGTGCTCCCTGTTGGAATGCAAACGCTTTAAATGGTGGGATTTTGGAGAGGGACATTCACAATGCTATAGGGCAACTGGTAAGAGTGTAGGGCAGTAGTGTGCTGTGAAGTTGCATATATTAATCCTATACTCTGTTTTTTAGACGTTATATATAATAAACAGAGCATGATATTGTGACATGTTGCTATAAGACAAAGCAATCCGTAAAGGGGTAGAATTATGGTTACCGGCCCAGATTTCCAACATTACCATGTAAGATTTTCTTTTTATTAAAGAATTACATCATACTTCTTACTTATTTACAGTTGAGTCTAATGTTGTAGAATGTCCATGTCACAAGTTTACTTTAGTTAAAGTAGCTCTAAAAATCCAGTTCTTTCATCGAACCCTTGTTTTATCCCTAACATGATGTCTGATTACATAATAACAAGTAAGTGAAAAAAAGTTGCAGCTTTTAGACATGTTGGAAAATATAAATTTAGTCTTAATCCAAATTGATTTTAAGCACCCTGGACAGCATTTTCCTTCCAAAAAATTTGTCAAAATTGTCAAAATTACTTCCAAAAACCTATGAATTGAACTTTTCAAGCTTTTATTTCCCAAGCAATTCTCTCTGAATGTGGTTACTTCTGTTTTTAGAGAAAATTAACCAGGACCAGCTCCCCAATTAAAGCGGAGTAGGCACCATAAACATAAATAATGAACATCCAAACAATTTTAATATTAATGGAAAAGGTTGCAGAGAAGCAACATTTTAGCAAATATCTTATTGCTAATGAATTAAAATGTTTCATAATCTACAAACGTACATAGAAAGCACTTACTTGCTGCATTAGATGTACATGTGCTCTGCCATGTGATCATTGTGTCATTTATGTCATTTTTTAACTGTGATTGTAATTTTATCTCTCCACAGGTGTCCTCTCCTCGCCCTAAGTCAAGGGTAAGTTTTTTTTTTTCTTTTTCTTTTTTTATTATTTTGGTCCTTCTATCTGTCCTACCTACCTTTAATATACATAGCACAAGCCCTCCATGTCAATATGATATAGTAGTTACAACTAATGTATTATTAACTAATGTTATCATACCACCAATATTTACAGATATTTCTGAAATAGTTTCTCGGTGCAATGCTTTTTTGTTTTTATATATGAGCGTTTACAAATTAGACTATTTGTCCATATGTTAATAGGTAGTCTTCTACTGTCTTTAGAGATCAAAATCCATCACTTTTGTTATCCATATGTGAGGGTGCACTCATAATAACAAAGTGCATCAAAAATAAAAATCAAGGATAATTTGGTCAGCTAAATGTCCTTACATGGAGACCCTTTTTGATAGGGGAAACACCCTCAGTAAGACTGAAAGTCACTACACAAAACCTGGTTATGTCTATAAGTTTGTGAAAAGAAGAAATGTACAGTAAGAGGTCTACATTTAAGCATTGTTTCTTCCAGTGTATACATAATTTTCCAATTGATATCATCAAACCTTCCATAATATTCATTTCCAAGTCCACATCGCGTGCACGAGTTCAAATCCCAGTTCTGCTGATTATATGGACAGTGCAGACAGCTAATAAATCTACAGTCATTTATTTAACAGTTTTATTTTCCTACCTTTTTTTCTCTTTTTTTATGTGCAGTGGAGGGAACTCTTCGGCCTGGTACGTCTTCCAGCTTTAAATTAAGTCACGTTTGCATTCACAGTCATCTTCATAGGCAGACCTACACGTCTTGAGCAGTCAGCTTTTCTTTTCTCTGTATTGTGACTAACGTGTCTTTTTCATTAACAGCCATCTCTCTTCACTGTGAAATAACTAAGCAACTTATTCATACCTGCAGCTTTCTGTTTTTCGATCCTCTTCACAACATGACATATGATGCTTTCCAGAGCTCTTTATGAGGTTCTGGTTATTTTTATAGACTTTTTATGAAATTGATTGGCTTTATTGTGCCCTATTAAGTTGCCAAAGCAGAGAGTGTTACTGTACGGTAATCAGTTTAAACGACTTGAACAGAATTATTTTGTTTCCGTAAACAGCAACAGCTGGAAAAACTTTATATTTCAGCATTTGCTAATCTGATGCATTCATACGTATATACCTTTATTAAATCTACAATCAGCAGTGAAAGGTGTCTTTATCAATAGTGAAAAAAAAATATTCATATTGGCTTAATACATGTACTGTACAGAGCTTTTGTGAAAGTTTTGGACCACTTCTCATTTCTTCATATGAATTAAAGACAATTAGAGAATTTTCTGCAAATTGCCTCTAAAGATACAATTTAAAAATTGGTTGTTTATGTAACAACCTCAGCAGCAACCTCATTTTCCCTCTCGTCTGTTCCAACCACACAGCCCGTAGCATCACCACTATACTAATCACCAGCCTGATCATCTGTCATCATTTGCATCTGTTTCTCATTGATTCATGCCTTAGGTTTTATATATATATATAT
>QMIH01000098.1:52110-91947 GCA_003987875.1 Clarias batrachus
TTATTATTATTATTATTATTAGGTACTTCAAAATATCTGTTTGAAGCTGCTATTAGTATTAGTATTAAGAGGAAACAACTTGGCTTGGTACAAATGGAGAAAATTCCCATTGTGTTGCTTATTACAGGAAAACAAAAATTTTGGTGTGTTAACAGTAACTCTAATTTGGGTTAGACTTAGGTTATATTTATATAATCTATATATTATGTTATGCTATGGATTTGTCATATCAGTTGGACATTTATTTCAGTGGATCACGTAAATGTATGAAATATTTTAGAAATAATCCCACTAGCCAGTAATGACGTACAAGTTTGAATAATTGCAATAACCTACCTCAACTTTTAATGCACAATTTTTCTTCCTCACGGTATTTCATGTGACAATCTTTGAAAAAAAATATCTTCTTATGTACCTTTACTCTTGTCTAAATATATACACATAAACAGCACCCCATCACTCAAAGGAAGATGATCAAAGTGAAGAGTCTTCTATTATTGCTCCTATCTGGGTGCTACCTGAAATTTTGTCAGCGCTGGCTGCAAGCATTATCATTCAGATATTGCAATTCCTGCTTAGCATAATCGTACACGTTACAGGAAATTTTGGTAAAAGTTTGCGCAGGGAAAAAGTGATCCTCTCTGTTCAACTGCATTTCTTTTTTGGTCACAGGGAGAAAGTAGATCTCGTTCTCCACCCAAACGCTGGAGCACCATCTTCTGAGCCCTCGACTGAACGAGACAGATGGAAGATAAGGGAAAGGCTAAGAAGGAGGAAGGAAAAGCAGATGGTCTCTGCCTTGTGGACTGACACTTTGCTATATGTTTAACAAATTAATATTGGCCACCTCCGCTTATTAGATACAATCCTGCTATTGGAAATTAGTTATCTATAGAGTGACAGGAACAAGGTGTGTGCTGGGGAGGTACTGTGGTGACATGTGACATATAATATTTAAATATATTGGATTTACTTAAGCATTTATGAATAAGTGCCTTAATATAAATTAGTATGCGATATAAACCAAAATCACTGTCCTTTATCAATAATGCAAAAATAAAATAAAGARTCATACTTATCCCAGTGAAAAAGCATACACCAAAAATGATCAAATTGTTGCACAAGCCACCAAAATGGCAACCTCCATCACCGCACAATAGCCTACTTGAGTATTTGAAATAACAGCAATATAATTTAATATCAAGCCGCCTCTTACTTGATTTTAATTTGAAATGTAATACAATAGCTATATCAGTAATCAAGTCTCTTTTGTCATTAAAGAAAGTCTTTTCAATCACTGCATCTTTACTCCATGTGAAATTTACACTGAGTGTAGGTTTTTGTTTCCTTTGATACATTATTCGATTTCATACTTTAATCCATGTAATACTGTGAGAAATGATTGCAGATTGTTTTATGTAAGTGTAGTGCAGTTTTGAATATCGTGCGTGTTCTTTGTACTTGTCAAATGTCTTGTCATGTATAGTTTGTTTCTATGTCTAAAATGATTTGCATATAGAACTTTGAACTGTGTTTTGCCATTTAAGAGGTCTTTATAACAACCAATATATGATGTATATCATTAATGCATGACAATAAAAATATCCATTTGTATAACATTAATTAGTAGAATTAGTAGAGACAACTGCAACTGATACTAAAATTGTAAGTCTCTGAACTGCAAAGCCATATCCAAGTCAGCAGAGACGTCATGAAATGCCCTTCAATTGCACTGATGTAGTAAAAATATCTGTTTTAATGGCTTAGAAATACAACGAGTGGATTTTTTTTTTTACATATTTACTTTACATTAATTTTGCATAAAATATGGAAAACATGAAAGGGTAAAAAAAAATCTGGATGGTAGAGCTTTAAAAGTAGTGAAGGTGCAAGAGAGCAAATGAAAAGTGAAAGAAGGACCTAAGAAAAGAAACTAATGGCAATAAACGAATGGAAAGAATAGAGATGAGATGAGTGAGATTGATTTAATTCCGCCTGTGTGACAGTACAAAGCCTTCTGTTGATAACGTGTCCTCATATCGTGTTTTTTGTCTCTCTGTTTATGAATGAGTGCTGAACATATAAATAAATTTCAGTTATTCTGCCCGTCAGCGCTGTATACTTTCCAAATGGTGCTACAGATTCAAATTGCGGAGAATATCTATGTATGAGTGGCCAAGTTTTTAAGTTATGACATGTAATACTTTTAATCAGTTGATATTTTCAGTAACATTAAATAAATAAATAAATAAAAATCCTAAATATAGCCTATGTGTTGGTATGTTATGTGTGTCTGCTCTTCTCAAAGCAGTGATTGTTAAAAAGACCAGCACTGAGACTCATATTTATGAATAGTACACTTGCTGAATACAGGCGAGTCTGTGAATATACTGCATTAATTTAGTCAAAATGCTGAAATCAGAGGACAAAATAATATAAATTGTCATATTATTTACAATAAAAAATATTGTTAATTATTAATAATAATAATTATTATTATATATTTAATAGCATATTATATATATAATTATATAATAACAATAATAATAATAATAATAATAATAATAATAATAATAATAATAATAATAATTGCAGAAGTTTCCATCCAAAGTCATAGTAGTTGAAAATGTAAATCAATCAGTGGAGGCCATTCATCAAAATGTAATGCTGGGTTAAATCAGATACCAAGAGCAACCCTGAACAAGCTGGAACGATAGGGGAAGCTGATCACAGGACAACAATAGCCATGGACATTTTAAAGAGTTGGGCTTAACTGAGCGGAATATGAAATTAATTCCTATTTGGAGGTTATCAAAACCATGAGACAGATTTTTTTTAAAAAGTTTCTCTGGTCTGAGAAAATCAAAATAATGCTCAACACAACACGTCCCTGAGAACATCATKTTCACAGTGAAGCATGGTGGTGGGAGCATCATGTTGTGAAAAAGCTTTTCCAATTAGGTCTAGACATACACTGATCAGCCATAACACTAAAACCCAACACATTAAATGTGCCATTGCTGTATGTAGGTTCATCTTGTGCCAACAGGACAGCTCAGGCCCCTTAGGGTATGACTCTACAGAACCATAGGTGTGCTGTGGTTTCTTGCACTGTGGTTTCCCCGTGGAGGAAACTTCCTTGTTCGGAGGTGCTTGATTGGATTGTGATCTGGGGAATTTGGAGGCCATATCAACAATTTTGAACTCTTTGCTTGCTAAGCCCCATACACGGCAGACCATGTTGTGTTGGGATACTTTTCTATCATTACCAGAATGAACATTTTTCATCAATTTGTGCTACATTGGCTTTTCTGTGGGATCAGACAGATCAGGGTGGCCTGTCGTCCCCACAGGCATGCACATGATCCTGTCATGCGTTATTTGACAGTGGTGTTAATGTTGTGGGTGATTGATGTACAGAATGTATATACAGCATCACTGGGTTAAAATAGACTTTTATATAAAGTCTAAAGACCATGATGTGTCTGAAAACAATAAAGTATGAATCCAGGCAAATCTTCCAGAATTAGTTTTTTAAGAAAAAAAAATTCTGCATATATTGAGCAAGTTATTTCTTATGCTATTTTTATTATTCTGCTTAGTGTGTGGGAAAACATGACCTATATATATATATATATATATATAAAAACTCTTTTATTTCTGTTTAACTCGCTTTAGATACCCTCTGTCACATTTTTGTGAGTCTGCCTCACTTCCTCTCTAGAGCAGCGGATCGTTTTATATAATCAGCACTTTTGCTGCGCAGAACATTCCTACAGAGGGTGAGATAATGCACAGAATAACAAGGTCATTGAGAGCGGTGTCAGATTCTAATGCTGGAGTGCCCTCTTGTGATCTTACAGGGAAGCGTACAAGGGAAAAGTGTGCACTACAATCCACAGCATGCTTCAATGACCTTTAAATATCATAATAATTTATATAGACTCAATAAACTAAACAATTCGCAGTTGAATTCAATCAAATCGATTGAAGACCTATGGGAGATTTCAGAGGGAAATGTTAAACAACTCTCTTGAAGGAACGCAACAAACAACAAACTGAAGGAAAACACTTATGAGTTATATAATTAAAACCACAGAAAAACTTTTTATTATTATTATTATTGCTGTCAATTATAATTAATTAATTCATTCATTAATTCATTAAATAAATCCAATTCTGGCTTCAATAGAAAGGCACCAGAACACCCAGTGCACCACAGACCTCCACACATGGAGAACAGCTCCTCCCAATCCAATCCCAACCAGACAAACAAGTCTGATCTACAAAGGGCCTGACCCCACAACCAACAGCACTCAAAAGGATCCACTGCCAACATCCTGGTGCCAGACAGCACACTCCCAGCACACTCCCAGGGGTCTTGTGGAGTCATGCCCCCAGGGGGCACAAGGAGAAAACACACAATACTGGGCATGTTTTGCATTGTAATGTTATGGCTGATCAGTATACATCTTATCAATGATTACCGTTCCAGTCCTTTAGCGGTGTTGCTGTTGTGGCTCATAGTGGATCTTAGTAAAAGACTTTACGTCGTTTATTTCTTAATTTTTAAATTCAATTTAGATCCTGTCGATTTAAAGGTATAGCGATCAGATTTTTTCATTGTACTAGTGTGCACACTTTATATAGCAGGTCAATGTAAATCAGACTCATGACACAATTAACATACATACAGTACATATGAATAATTTTTTAAAATTATTATATTAAATATTGTATAATTATATATTATTTATTGTCTACTAATTCTACTAATTAATGTTATACAAATGGATATTTTATTATCATGCATTAATGATATACATCATATATTGGATGTTATAAAGACCTCTTAAGTGGCAAATATAATGCAATAAATATTTTTTATTTATAAATTCCAAATCCATACTCATACTTGTAAACTTGTATTTGTGTTAGGAATCGAAATTTCAAAACTTCAATCTTCATATTATGACCACAAATTATATGTTACACAAATGTATGATTCAAATTCAGAATTACAGCTAGATTTATAAATCCCTAGCAGTGCCCCAAAATGTTTATACCTCTGAACGTGAGATGTAAATAAAAAGCTGAAGGTCAGGTTTTACTAAATATACAATATATGAAGTGAATTCCATTATTTATTCAGTCATCTTGAGTAACATTTTTGTCCTGGTTGGGATTATGGTGGATCTGGGGCATATACCTTGCAAACAGCACATGGGAAATTTATCTTAGCTGTCATGTTTTTATGAGGTGGGAGGAAACCATATAAGCTTGGAACCATACGTCCTCAACATTCCTATGGGTTGCATTTAGAAACAAATATTTTAGACAAGAGATTCACTCCATATTGTCTGGTTATACGGTTATATTACTGCATCGTATACATAGTCGCCATATACTGTAAGCTGCCTATACTGTATGATTGATATCATAAAGTACATTGGTACATATTTCTCTCTTGTCAGTTTTAAAACAAATACGTTTAAAATTGTACATATCAAAAATCAATCGATAGATAAATAACAGTGCTACTGCTAAAACATTATGTAACTTTAAAATGCCTTTCCACACATCTGTTTACATCTGGCTAACAGACTGTAACCTGCAAAGAAAAAATAGAAAGAAAAAAGAGCCTTATTAGTACCAGCAGAGTGCATCACTGAGGCAAAGAGGCACTTGGCAGCTTTTTCACCTCTCACTCATTACGGCTGTTCATGATCAAGCTATAAACAGTTCTGGCTGCATGTGTGTAATTATGCACATGTGTACAATACATATCTGACCTTCTTTCCTTACAGTATATATGTGCAGTAACACCTGTACGGTATTTGACAGAGGCTATGGTATGAGCAGAGCAGTTTTGTGTGACAGTGAGGTGCGCTGGTGTGCTTCTGCTTTCAAGGGGGTGTTGCCATGGTTCATCTCTCCATCTCTCCCCAGTGGAGGATGGGTTAAGTTCTCAGGGATTTCCACCGGCGAAGACTCTGCAGCAGCCGAACCATCTGCCTGCAGCCCTCCCTCTCTCCATCACTCCCTCCCAACTCTCGACACACAGGCATGCACACACCCACACACACATATCATTGAACAGTGATAGTAATTATTAGCACGGACATTGTGAGGTGTAGAGATACATGAATAATGATGAAATAGTTACAGATATCGATAGATAAGTTAATTAACATTCTTCTGTGTTCTAAATTTACGAATACCAAAGCTATTTGCATTTCATTTTTTCATCCCAAGATGCGTTCGAGTCAAACCGGGACTTTTGACTGTGCAGAATAACAGAACATAGTTATGTGAGTAAACACTGTATTTTTCTGTATAATCTCGCACTACTCGAATGTATTTAGCTCATACTTATACGCTGGAGTATATATATCGGACTGCCTGCCTCTCAATCAGAAAATTGAAAAAGCTTGGAGGTCCGGACTGTAAAGAGATGTGGCAATAACTCCCAGCTGAGTTCCTGTAAGATGCAAAGTGGTGCTAGTGAATCATTGTCCGTACACAGACAAATGTGTCTCTTCTGCATGCTGGCGAAAAGTAACCCATTGATTTTCAAGGAATAGGTGTTCCATTCGATGAATGTTAACGGAAATGCCTACAGTGGGTCCCGACCACCTCAACCTTGGTACTGTGATTAAAGTCTTCTGTAAAAATCAATCAGTTTTAGGCCTTTACCACAAACAAATAAATAAATAAATAAATAAATAAATAAATAAATAAATAAATAAATTAATAATAATAATAATAATAATAATAATCACAAGTCCTTGTTTGGCTTGAACGCCATTTATAAGTGAGAAATTAATAGACATGTAGAAATTCTAACCATATTAACAATTACTGTACAGTTTTTCAAATGGTGTCCACTATGCAAGTCTCTGTAACAAATGATAACACGTTAAAAGAGACACTATACTATTTAATGAACTGCAGTCGGGGAGCTACTGTTATGGAAATGTTAATCTGCATGTTCTGACTGAGCAGAATGGATCATGGAACCCCTGGTGCAGCTGGTCAATACCACAAAAGCTCCAGGAGCACACGTGGCTAAAATCCAGCATCTCCTCCACGTAATGACATTTAAACACTGCAGACTCACATGTTTTCGCGGAGCCTGACAAAACAAATCTATTACAGGGAGCTCCTAAACGGCTAGCGAGGAGGAAATATGACCTACCGAATTCTTCTTTCGCTGCTTTAATGAAGCTTATCTCCTGTCCCAAAACTAATTACAGGTACTAAGAGACACTGGCAGATGAAAGAACCCGCGCTTTGATGGATGGTGCGGGTCTCCACAAATACGATTTCTGCCCTAATTGACAACAGAGGAGTGCACGCAGCTCTTGGTGGGTTTGTGACCAGGTGTTATGATTGCTGTCCATGCGCTTAAACCGACAGCCGACACATGTTAAACACGATCACACCTGTATATTAAGACATGCACGAATAGCTTACGGTGTTAATGTAATTGTTAATGTACTGATGGAGGCATCCGTTACAGTGCAGCTTCAGCTCATGTGAACATGTCCAAAACTGTGAAACATAAACCGCAGTATATTTGCTCATGAGAACTGTCTGAGAACTATGTACTGTTTAAAGAGTGTGCTTATTACTCACACATCGTTCCTGGTGCTTTAGGAATTCCAACAATGTTCCGGCAGTTTCAACAAGTGAATTAAGCGAGGAAAGTTTCTATCCTTGGGTGCAATTTAGCACCAAAGTAAACATATGCCATATATTACAAGAAATAAGGATTCTGCTACATTCTAGATATTTTTTTACATATATTTTTTTACTGAAATCCACGTAAGATAAAATATTTATGTTTATTATCCCTGTATCAGACCCAGCATCTATTGTAAAACAAACAAACAAACAAACAAACAAAAAAAACATGACACAATTATAGACTTTTTCTTTATCAAAATGCATACTTAAAAAAAAAAGTTCTGAAATGGGTGATATATTTGCATTGTAAAGAGAAACTTGACAGCAGCAACAAAGACAAACTTCAAATTCTCCTTTTTTTAAGTATGGTTAGATGTTAATGTTCATGTCTGATATCATCAGTTTTCTGAAACTTATAAACATGTCGAAATGATTTTTGCAAGGTCTGTACCGAACGTAATGCAAAGTGGGTATAACAATTTTAGAATCTGACAAGATACAGTATGTACTTCAAATAACCACAAACATGATGGTAGAGTAAGCCGTCCTCTATAGTAATTCTTCTTCCTGTTTTCCCTCATTGAGTTCTTGATGAAGAAGAGGTGTAGGATGGCTGCACCCCTTGGTGAAAGATATAAACAGAAGGCTACAGAATGATTACAGAGATGACACTGTCAATGTGCACAGATGGATGATGAAGTTTAAAGAAGGGGTGAACCAGAACTGAAGACAAACCGCACAGTGGGAGACCATCAACGGCACCAGAGGGGAGAGGATCGGAGTGTTGTGATGGTGCAAATGAATCATTCACATTTATGGAATTTGTCAGAATCTTTTATAAAAAGCAACTTTTTAAGTGCTTTATCTGATCAGTATGATGGAGATTATGCTGAGTAGTACCTTTGTATAGAGTAAACGTTACTCTACCAATATGTGCAATTTGAAGCATATTACATGTATGCTTAAAAAATTTCTTTTTAAAAAACTTTATGCATTAGTTTCGGGAAAATCCTTGTAAAAACAATGTGCAAGTCCAACACTTTTAGCTGACTTTTTATTTATTTATTTATTTTATTCAAAATAACACACGTCTGTTTTTAATGCTTTGTAGCGTTCATGTCTTATAATATCTTATGGATATCTATATAAAACTAAAATGTGGTAAAAAAGTTTTTCTTCTTTTTTTTTATTGCTAAAGCTGACAAAGAATCCAATATTTTAATCCAATCGATATAGTTGAAACGTAATCACATGGTTCATGCACAGCATCTTGAGCTTTGTGTGCCAGATTAGATTAGTCTTCGCAGTAAAGTGCAGCCCTGACCCTTCCCCCAACCCATATGACCTAACTTTCTGCTGTCACTGCAACAGGCTGGAGTGGGTCAGAAAATGAGGGGCCCAATCAGATGAGACTGATGCCCCGGGGATGAGTGCCAAAAAAAATGCTATGCTTTGAATTGATAAGACAGAATGGTGGAACAACTGGTTTCATATAGTATTTCTCCTAACATGCATTCATGCGTACATTTTTACAAACTCGTAATTATTGCGGTATTGGCGCGAGCGCTGAGTTGTAGAGTAAATAAATACACATAATCCATGATGTATAAACACACGTTGTCTGGCTGTCATGAGGAATTAGATGCATAACAAAGAAGCTAAAAAATGAACTTCATGGATCAAAATGCAGTTGTCCTTTAATGCTTGAAATCCTGGAGGTGAACAGGAAAACTTGTAACGTATAGCCAGAGCCCCTGAACTCTGACCTGAAGGCGGGGTATTCTCAGCCCCCAGTCTGCCCTGATCAGCATACGAAAGCCCCCCACTTAACGAAAAAGACGAGGAAGCACTGCATTGTCATCAAGGAACACAATTACAGGTTGCAATTTTGTAATATGATGTATCTTAATAAAACAAACAAGTTATAACAATAATATGCATACATTCTATAAATACAGTAGAATGAAATTTAATACAAATGGAAGGAAATATTTATTTACTTGACCTATAAATTATGATACAGTAATATTAATGGGCAAAATAAAGGAAACTATTCACACTACTAAACAAACAAACAAAAACAAAGGTGTTGTTGATGGATATTGTTATAGCTAATTGTATTATTATTATTATTATTATTTTTAAAATTATTATTATTATACTATTTTTTCCACATTGCTTTTATCCTTTGCTGTTTCTTGTTTTAATTTTATTGCCCAGTTTGTCTTTCATCTTTTAGGTTTCTTAGGTTTGTTTTCTCAATGTGGTCTGCATAATAATGCTAACAAGACCTCGGGTGGGGGTAGGGATACTGGGGGAGAGTAAAAGTTGGGCCAAGAAAGTAAAGAAAAGAAATGCACCAACGCATAAATTGCTTTCCATCTATATTCCATTACAAAAATCCAGACACAAGGAGATAACCAGACACACATCGCAATATCATACAGGGTATGACTTGGCAACAAGTATGTATAGAGAAATCATATTCTTTGAGAATAGTAGTATTTATTGCAGATGTTACAGCAATCATTCATGCTCATCATGGTCCTCCTGTGCCCAGACCAGAGGCACACATTCGTCTGAGCTTTTGTGTTTGCTCATGAGGAAGGGAGGGGTGAAAGTGTTCAGATCCACCCCTCCCCCATACATAAAAACATCAATGTTCACATGTTCACACTCCTACATCCATCTGAAGATGAGGCTTTAAAAGGCCTTCAGGGCCACAGAAGAGTTTTCCGACCTCTCACCCGGGTTTGTGTAATATGTGTTACTCAGACTCGTATGAGAATAAACAGAGTTTATATGAATATGAGAAATACGACATCATGCAATGACGGCAGGAAAAACAAAACAAAACACAGATGGATAATTGTCCAGATGGATTGATTAATGACTAAGGCCTAGCTGGTGTATTGTGCTTGGTGCGTAATGACGGGGTAAAGTAATGATGGCGTGGAGTTAAGTGTCAGAGAAGTAAGTGGAGAGCAGAGAGTCAGGTTGCATGCCGTTTCAGACACATGGCCCGTACTGGAGCATTGTTTAATGTCAGGGCGAGGAGCACGGCTTCAGCGGCCACAGCCCCAGCTGTCACGTCCTCGGATAATACTGGATAACTGCACTTCAGAGACAGATCAAATTGCTCCTGTAATTTACAGCCCAACCTGAGGAGCTGGTGCACCGCAGTACACCGCAGTGCTGAATCTGTATGACGTATAGAATGTCCATTCAATCACTATGCAACGATTCTTTAAATTATTCACTGAATGATTTTCAGTAACCACTTGATCAAGGTCAGGGTCAAGATGGATCAATCATGGGAATGATATGGGAATACAGTCTGAATGACACGGCGTCATACACATGCAAATTCACACACTGTTACATCACCAATTAAAATAACAGATTTGGAGTTGTTATGTCGAAAGAATACAAGTATTCAAAGAAACACAATGAAGTTGAATTCTCTATCATGATCGGTTAGAATCCAACAATTAATTTTACAACTTTTTTTCTACACAGGTCATGGAAATACAGTAGTTGTACCAACGTTGGTTTTTTAAGTGTGCTTATGTATTTATTTACTTACAAGAGGATGCTGAAGTGTTTCCTAGAACCAAGACATGTTTACATACCTAAATTATCCAAATTTACATGTGGTGGAGTGCAATAGTTTGCGCGCCCTTGCTTAGAATTTGGATGTTTAATGTGAGATTTTTGATTTGTTCTGTCCTTTCATTATTACAATGAACAGAATGCCAAAATGTATATGATACATATTAATGGCAAAACAATCGGAACAAACTGAATAAAATGCATACACGAATTTTATTTTTATTTGCATGTATCTGTAATACCTGTGTATGAATTATAGGGTTCACAATTAGTGATATAGTCCTTTATTACTTCTAATTACCTTTTTAACTCACTCTTCAGATATATCAAATCTTTAACCTTAAATGGTAAATGTGACATAAACTAAACAGTACAAATGTGCTTAAAATCAGTACACACACCTTACTGATCCAGATTCATGTGAAATGTTAAGTGTTAAAGTTCAACTTCAACTTGGTTTCTGCAGTGTTTAAGGTAGGTGTTGTAACAAGTTTATAATCAACATGGTAGAGAATTGAACTAAAAATAATGGCACTGTGGCATCCAGCCAGGTGTAATTTTCTCTGTAGAATTAAGTAGCCTCAAGCCTCATTATTATATTTTTGTCTGTTTATAAAGTTTGTGTGTGTGTGTGTGTGTGTGGGCACCAAATAAACCACATGAAGAATAAACTTCCCGTTTCGAAGTTTCATTATTGAGCAGGAACACTTGCTAAACTGTAGCGCGTGTGTGTGTGTGTCTTGACGCAGATCTGCAGCTCTCCTCCACCTCCACACTTCCCTGCATCCCAGCAGCAGCAGCAGTAGATGAGAGCGGGGAGGAACAGACAGCGCTCCAGGTGTCGCACTAACACGCACACGCAGGCGCGCGCGCATACGCACGCGCAGACGCACACGCGCGCGCAAGCGAGCTCTCGCGCACAGGCACACAACGCGCGTTTCGCTATCTGCTCTGTTTCGTCGCCGCTGAGAAAAACATCCCGTTTGGGTGGAGGAAGGTCGGGAGGTGGAAGTTCACTTGGTCGGAGTGGCTCTCGCTAGTGCGGTGTGAAACGCGGACGCGGCTCTCGGCTCGTTATTTCCACCCCGGAGTGTCACCTTGCGTCTTGTTCTTCTGCTACACAACACAACTTCATTACGTCATTTGTTTTTTGCTCAGAGGTAAGTTTTATTTCACGTCCAGTTCACCTTTATGCGTTGATTTGCGTAGGAAACATGAAATCTACAGATTGCTCAGTCTTCCGCTACTTTCAGCGAATCCCAGAGGTTTTTTTTGTTTGTTTGTTTTGTTCTTCTTCCCTCTTTAACGCGTTTGGAGGCGTGAGGAACCCTGGCACCGAGCCGCTGCGTCTCAACGCGTTCGAGCTGCTCTTATCAAGATAAAGCGCTACACCAAGCAAACTCAAATCATCTGAAAGCTTGCATTTTCTCTCTCTCTCTCTCTCACACACACACATAGGAGTGAACATGTAAGGATACAGGAGAAAGCCTGCATTGTCCAGGCAGTGCTTGACTCGGTTTCCTGATGCGCTATTTTTAGGAAGTTTTTTTTTCTTTTTTCTTCTTCTGCCATTTCATTTCTTTGCCATGTCTGTGCAGCTTTAAATCTTCAATTCTGTCAATCCAGTGCATTGCATCTTTTACATTATTTCCATACACACTACAGCCTGCACCCTGTTTGCTTACATCATAGTGCTTTATGGTTGAACTTTTTCAGTGATCTTTCCCATAGCTGATAAACATCATCATTATCATCATCATCATCATCTCACTGAATATTAAATGTTACTGTGACACGGTGCAGATTAAATCATATGTACGGCATATTGCTTTTAGATAATCTGATTGGATTTGATAAATACTTCAAGTCGTTCCATCTAGAGCATTTCTTTTCCCTGGACTGGGGGATGGGACTGGTGTTGCCTCATCTAATGGCACTTATATTTATTATTTATAGATAGATATAGTATACAGTAGTACACAGCTTTATACATTATATACTGTCACCTCTCCTTTCCATATCCGTCATGCCGACCTGCTTGTGAACACAAATCCTGCAGTTCACAGCATCAAGTGTCTTCTTGTTTTCTTACATTAACCATTTTGATGGCCAAACCTGATAAAACTCAAGGTAATGTCATGCTGGTCTGATTTCAGGGTGAGGTTTTTGCTTTTTACTTTACTTTGTTTTTGGTGTTTGTTCAGGATCTTTTTTTCCTCCAACTTTCCTAAAGCAGCAATGCCTGTCAGTTCTTATTTTGTCTTGTCGGGGCTTTCAAAGCCAGATCAGCCTGAGATACTGAGACTAGTGAGGAATTAAAGAAGCGTCTGAGTGAGAGCTGAAGGAATACACGGCTATTCCAATTTGCATTGGAAAGCTCAGAAAAGAGGAAAACACACACACACACACACACACACACACACACACACACACACACACACACACACACACACACACACACAAGGGAGGATGTTCACACTCCCCCCCCCCTCCCCAACAAAAGAATGCATGTACTGTAGGTTATAAGAAACTCAACACACTCAACCTGGATCCTTTATCTGCGGATAGGCCAGGACACCCACGCGCATGCACAGACACTTTTCAACTTTAAGGTTGACTCTGTAAAAACCACAAGAGGATTCGTTTTCACACAAAGAGCTATTGGTTTGTCTGTGCCTTTCTTTGTCACTCATTTGAATATTTAGGTACGAGTTTAACATCAATGATCCAGGTGGTTTTCAAAAAAGGAGCAGCATATTCAAAATATAGATAAGAACAAGTCAATGTTAACTTTTTTTTTTTTAAAGCCCTAAAAGAATATATGTACTGTATGTACAGCTGGGTGAAAAAATACACCTGTAATTTAGACTCTAGCTAAAGGGGAAAAAAAGCAAAGGATTATAAGATGTTAAAAAAGGAAGCAGGGTGTATCCTGCAACAAGAAAGTAGCATCTGGCAGCGTTATTACAGAGTTTTAACAGATGTCCAGGAAAAAAAAAATGGACAAAGACTGGACAACAATATGGCAGAGTTAGAGCAGAAATGGCAGGAAGGGGGTGGGGGAATTCAACTCAGAAAATCTAAAAGCTGCTGAAGGTACACAAAGAGGTTGGAGGCACTTAGGAAGATAAAAGGTGGGCGGGCAAACAGGCTATTACAGAATATTTTATATTACAGTCAACTTTTTTGGACTGCTATTATTTTCCCCCATTATTAATCTTGTACCATAACCTATTTAATCATTTTTGTGATGAGGCATTTGATTTGTAGAATCCAGATCCCTAAATATTCTTTGCTTTGTCAGCTTCCTTAAAGGGGGATGCAAACATTTGCATTCTCTTGAATGCATACAAGCAGGGCTATTGAGATGGGCGTAGACTGTGTTTTTAAAGGACAGGATCTAACACAGTCAAGTACAATTTATATAGTATTATGAGGATGATCTACAACATGTGGAAGGCTATTGTCAAAGTGCATGTGTGTAATAATAGTCAGTAAAGCTAACCGGTGTAGTTTGATGATGTGGACTTGCTTGGATCAGGGCTCAGGGGAATGTTAGTGCGGTGTCAGCACAACAGTTAATACAGACGAGGGTCCTTGTTTCTAACAGACGTGACTTTCAACTTTTAAGTAAAAGGCAGTTCATTGTCTTATGATTTACATGTGGTTGAATTTCATTTTGTAAAGTGTAAATGTGAGTACTTATTGGGTATTGATACAATTTAATGGTTTATATTTAGTCTTTACCTAAGGTTTTTTTTATTTTATTTTTTTTTATACAAGCCTATGTGTGTCAGTCATTGGTAAGCATAATGCCAGCCAGACCACTTGCTAAATTACACAGAGCCACAGCAGTTGGGACATTTGCATGGACGAGCTCTTCGAGTTAAACTTCACTTCCCTTTTATCTGCAGCAGCTGCACACATTTGCAGCGACTCCACCAGGCTGTGTTTATATCAGCTAACTGTGTTCTCTTCACCCACCAGGCTAATCAAACAAACTCCTATGTGTTGACATGGAGCGCTAGGGTGGCATGTTGGATTTCATCTTTGCCTTACAAAGCTCGTTGACCTGTTTTAGACCTCAGGAAACACTGCTTTTAATTTGACACAGAAGCAGTAGTAGGCTTGATGATTAGAGAACTGATTAGACATCAGGGGTATTCAAGGTTAAGCAGTTTGTATGAGATTGATGGTGAAATTTCAGGAAGTTTACCAATCTTTAGACTGAAGTTGATGAAGAAGCTGACATTTAGATGCAGTGTTTGTGTTTCTTTCATTTAGCAATATCCTAAAGGACCTGGATATGCCTAGGTTGTTGTGCAAATTCTAAATATGGGTCTACTTTATTAAAGAAACAAAATAGTTTGTACTTTTACTTGTCCATTTTTCGAAAACCAGTATCCAGGAAAATTTCTAAATATGTCAAACTTGTCAAAAGTTTGGACACAAGTTTGGATGAATTTTTATACATTCTAGAACAATTGTTCTTTTAAAACATGAAGGGCAGCTGTTGTCAAGTACATTTGCAAGACACATCAAGCACCATGATGAAACCTGAAGTCCATCCCAGGAAAGCAAGACCAAAACCTACCTTTGAAGGCTTTACAGAGCATAAGTAGCAGAAACATCTCAATATCAACCGTTCAAAGAAGATTATTGCATATTTTTGATGCCTTCAGCATTGTTTTACAATGACATTAAACACCCTTTGCCTGGTAGTGTATGTCACTCGCCTATTGTTCTTTTTACTTAAAGGAAATAAATGAATCAATACCCAATAGTGATACCCAAAAGTTATAATTTTTCACAAAAAGTACCTCAGTTTCTGTCCTACATTAATTTCTTAATGTATTTTCCTTAACTCCAGTATATTTAGACATTTGACCTTGAAAACTAACGACACTACAATAAATTTGCATTGTGTACACACTTAATTTGAAAAGTTCCGTTTTATCCTTAGGTGTCACTTATTATTACATTTTGTTGTTGTGGAAATGATACTTTTCCAAGTTACTACATTTAATAGTATTTTTAATAACATGATGACCAATTAATAATGCTTTTGTTTGACTTGCTACTTGAATTGAATACAACCTACAATAACTCAGAACAAGTAGGTCTATAAATATAAACTTTTCGTTACAAAAAAAGAAAAGTTTAAGAGATTTTAAAATATTTGGCCTAATATTTGAAGTTGAATATGCTCCTAGGGGTCTGTGGATTTTTCTATTTAAGGAAAAAGAGATTGTCACATCATGTAACACAGGGATAAAAGTGTAATAAACCTACATTTAAAATAGCTCTGTTCTGGTATATAATAGTGAGTAGTGAGAAAAAGGGCTGCAAAAAGCTTGAGCGCAAGTGGCTTAAACGCCCCAGTTAGCCAGGCTTCTCCTCTAACTTACTGTCCAGTTGAGGTTCCAGTTTCACAGATTATGATTTCAATTAGCTCTAACCAACTTGAATGATTAACGTATGACTGTTTCTCTAACCGCTAATTTGTAAAATGTGGCCTTCTTGTGAGGAGACAGTTTGCCAATGTGTCATTTAGAATGGATGTAGTTGTGTTGACTGACCAAAACAAAAGGCACAAGGCTGCCATTGTGAAGATCAGCAGTAGATTACTGGAATTCCTTTTTTTTCACTGCCTGAATAGGCTTTCAGTGCTCCCCATCTGGATGTGGCCAAAAACTAGCACTTTAATATTTAATGCTATTGTTGTTGTTGAGGAATTTGGGGTTGTTGGGCAATTACTGCCATTAGTGGCAGTTTTGATAGTGTGCCATAATAAGGCTTTTCAGAGTATGAGTAAGATTACATTTATGAAGTTAGTAAAATGCTATGAGTTACAAAGAGAGAAAAAAGGGAGAGTGTGTGAAAGAGAGAGAGAGAGAGAGAGAGTAGGAAGGGAGTGACATGTTAGAAACAGGGGTTCTCTGTTGGATTGAAAGTCATTTGAATAACTTACCATGTGATAAAAAGTTTAGTTGTAGTTTCTCCAGTCTCATGACACAAGGCCAACTGCAATATTGCCTCACCCATTATTCACTGACAAACAAATCCACAATGTCTTTCCATGTACAACAAACAGGTGGACAAATCAGTAGGACAGGAAGAGCAAATTTCATGTCTGGGTTATAAAAGTTTTTTTAAAAGTATTATCATTAGTTTAAACGAATGATGGAAGATGAACAATCTTTTCAGTTATGTGGAAATTATGATGCAATGGATGAAAGTAAAGTCCAAGGAAAAAGTTGCTGGTACATCCCACAGTCACCTGGTAGTTAGACATTCTTAGAGACAGTAAATATGCTAGACTTTACTAATATTGTTTAGGTTTAATACAAGGACAGAAAATTAAGCCTGACAAGGAAATCGTTGATTTTTTGCTGAGGTTGTGAATTCAAGGTGATATACAGTATATATATTGTATATATCATGTCTTCATTTTGTTTGCCCCAGTGTGTGTTAACTTTCTCGTTAGAATATAATCTGACTTCTACTTCATGCTCTATTTATTTAATTTATATGAATGCATTTGTCCATCCTTTTTCATAGCACCACATTACATTCAACAATGATGCAGTCAGTCACACACTTTGGGATTTACCTGGTTTCTTTCAAACAGTATTCAAATCCTGTGTGTTGAGTGTTTTTTTTTCAGTCATTTCAGAGGAGATCTGGCACCACTGCCGAGCAGTGCGGAACACGTGTGTCCAACATGTGGTTGCTAATCCTGTTATTAGGGTAATCTGCTCAGGCTGCTGATCAATAGCTCGCATACCCAGGCTCCAGCAGAGCCGCTGTATCAGATGAAATCAGGACTGAAGGAAAGGGAAAAAATGATTTAATATTTGTATTAAAGGCAGTGGAGGGGGACGTGGGCGGCTCCTTGAAGGTATTCATTTTGCTGAGTTAAGATGTCCAGTTTGGACAACAGCAGATCTGCTGAAATCAGGTTTTTACTGTTTTGCACCTAATGGTTTAGACATTGTGTACGTGTTTACACACAAACCATTATGATGAGATGATACAATTTTACATATTATATATAGTGAATGATAGGGACAAAAATCTTTTCTTTAAATTGTCTTTTCCCTCACAATTAAATAAAATGAAACAACAGAAACAAGAAAAAACATGACCTCTTAAACAATTTTTTTTAATGTAATTGATGTTAAAAACAGAACCATGATGGTGAATCCAGGCAAACTATATTGCTTAAAATCAGATTTTCTGGATGCTTTGATTCATTAAACTGTAACAGAAGACTTATAAGACATACTCGAGAAAGGTCCAGATGTTCAATAAACCACCAAGTAAATATAAATTTTACACTACAAAAGAAAAAAAAGACTAAATAAATAAATGCCTCTCACTACTTAAGTTTCTGGATCTACTTGTCAGGGACTTATTTTTAATGTACATTTATGTTTTATTTATCCATCCATTTATTCATCTATTGTCTACCCGGATCATGGTGAGCCTGGAGTCTCTCCCAGGGAATTTAGGGCACAAGGCAAGCACACATTCACACACTCAGTCATACCTACCCTTCAGAATACTCCACATATGGATGTTTGTTCACTGATGAGCAGCAAAACCTTAAAACGTGAGTTACAGGTAATTGGCCTCTAATAAATACATTTTGGCTCATAATTAATTATAAATTTATTATAATTATTCAGCTTTTACAACAAGCTACACATAAAGTAAGTGAAATGAAAAAAAAAAGCTGACCATGGAAATTTTCCTTAAACAGCATTGAGATAAGACCTACATTTTACAAGAAGTACTTTCATATATGTGATGTGATATGTATCATTTGACCATTTGAAAATTAGTGAGGTTCTTGTGTTGGCGTGCCTTATTCATGACATTCAGTTCAGTTTTGTTTATTGTATTTAATACCATTAAACAAGTCTGGGCATGGTTATGGTTTGTGCTTTGTCCCTAATATAATAGCCTACTACACAAATCCTGAACCTGATCAGATTAGATAAAGTTTCAGTGTCTCAGAAATATTATGCTTCTTATTTATTTATTTATTTATTTATTTGTTTCCGTTGCTGATGATCATTCTGCTTGCTCAAGACTGGAAACAGTGGCTTTGACAATAGTTATCGCTGCAAACCGAGTCACATCATGCAGAGACTTGTGCGGTAGACACTTTGCATATTCGGATTAAGACAGCGTGTAATCGTTGATATGGTGATATAGTTGTCTGTGAGGGGATGTTCATTTGGGTTCACTGTGAGCGCTTTCTAACAGTCAGTGATAAAGCTATATGTTTCCTTCCATGATTTTTAATTTTTTTTAAATATAAGTTCAATAAAGAGGAAAAAGGGATTTTAGTGAGGGAATGACTTTAGAATTATTATTACATCACTCATAACAAGAACCAACTTGTCTCATAAATATTCCACAATGTTAACTGCAACTACAAACCGATAAAACATATAAAACACCAGTTAAAAAAAAGGGAAAATGATGTGGTTTAAAACAAATAAAGCAGCTCTTCTAGTAGTGAGCTATGAGGAAATAGTGGTTGGTACTAGAGAAGAATTTGTTTACATGTGACATGATTTGAAGTCACTGTGCTATTTATATGTATATACTGTATATTCAGTGTGGTGTGACTGGTGGTGGTCTTGGCTTTGTCTGGTTGGCAGCAGAAAGAACGAAAGGGCACCACAGCAGGTCACATAGCAAAGCATGGCAATGTGTGGACATCTTCCTGTTCAGCGTTCCAAACAAAACAGTTTGGTTATTGGAATTGCACTTAGACCTTGAGGCTATGCACACTATGAAACATGCACAAACCTAACCACACCTGTGGAAAGAAAAATAAAGCATTAATACCAATTTACTAGCAGAGGAATATGTGTCTTATAGCACTTGATGAATATGAAATTTAGTGCAAAATGCACCATGGTGCTGATGTGCTGTAAATACAGATTTAGCAGCCATGATTTGATTTACATTCTTAAAGTAACATTAGGAGCGACAGTTGCATGTGCCAGATAACCACTTAAAGATGATTACACTGTCATGCATAACCAAGGCTGTTATAAGACCTCCAAATTAAAACTCATATAAAAACATTAATAATATCCAAGAGAAAAAGTGTTATACTTTAATTTCTACTATTTCCCTACTTCATATTGGATCTTTCTGTGCATACAGTACTGTGCAATAGTTTTGAGCCCCCCTCATTTCTTCACATTAAATGTAATTAAATGAAATAAATGGAAAAAAAAATATTTTACTGTGACAGGCTGCAAAGTGCCTAACGATAGAATAAAAAAAAATAAATAAAAAAAACACACCGTAAGCAGCAACCTCATTTCCCCTCCGGTCTATTCCAACCACTCAGCATTCAGCATCACCGGTTTACTAATAACCAGCCTGATCTTGCATCATCATCTACACCTGTTTCTCACTGGTTCATGCCTTGTGGTGCATATATTTGAATGATTCATGGTTCACTGTCTGTCTTAACAAATCATTATTCCTCAACACTACATTAAAAATACAAGAAAGTACAGTATTTTGCACAGTACTGTATATCTCCCTTTTTTTGTTGTGATAAATAATGGCACATCAATGCCTTACAGATTTGTACCTCCTAGGAAAAATAAAAACATTTAAGCCCGAGACTTAAGTACATAATCAAACTGGAATGAAAAGAAAAAAAAAAAAAACCTTTGTGATCTAGGAACTGCTGCTGTAACCATAAACACTGTCCTATGCTCTTATTCCAAGACTCTTAATAGACGTAAGGTTGTTTTTCTTTACTCTTTTACACTGGTATATCTTAATGATTTATAATCCCACTAACCGGTGTCACCTGGAGGAGGATGGTTTACTTTGAGTCTGGTTCATTTCAATGTTCTTCCTCAGGTTTCATCAAGAAAACTTGTCTTCAACATGTAAAATTGCTATTGCTAAAAACACTTTACGAAAAATTTTCTTTCCATGAGACATTTCTGACTACACGGTGAACATGCTTAGTGCTCTCTGTGTGTTGTGTTCAGCGACCTGAAGGACGTGGATGTGCACTAATTGGAGCCTGGGGATGTCAAGTGCTGTCTCCTTTCAATTATTCAGTTTGGTTTGTCCATGAAAGAAAAAAAAATGCGCTGAAAAAGATGATGATTCATTTCTTCAGTTTTAGCTCTAGGTCATAATACTTATGTACTATACATATAGAAATGCACATGAGGATATTGTATTTTAAAATGTTGTTCTAAAACAGTGGATCAGTTGAGTTCGACCTAAACACTGACCTAAACACATTCCTCAATCTGAAAAAAAAAAAAAAGACCTGGAATATCAGCAACAAATCTGTGCGCTTTAACATCTGGCCCTGTGAGAAAGCATGCACAGTTTATTATTAGCACCAGCTCCAGGGATTTCTCTTGGTAGTCAAAGGAATAAAGTCACCATTCAGAGCCAAATCTTCCATGTCAGGGATGATGGTTTGTGAAATGTAGAATCTCCATCAAATGCAACGGTCTTAAAAGGTTTCTTAAGGATTGTGAAAGGAATGGGATTGAATATGTGGCATATAGTATGACCAGACATTATACCTATCTATTGCATGTATCCCTTCCATCTTAATCTTACATTTAAAACACTAAATATTATAGTAAAAACAGTTTTTTTTTTCTTTTTTAAATCAACATGCTGGCAGTGGTGAACTCAAAGCCCATGCTTGTTTGAGCTCATGGTTTGAATGTAAAGGGCTTTTTGTGCGTCTTTGACGTTAAGACGAGGTCATTTTCACCATCATGCTCATTTCTTATTCTGTGAATTAAATGCATTACTGTTCTTTATGTGCCTCTTTCTTAAAATCACAAGAAGACATAGTACAACTTCTGTCCCTCTACTACTAGTCAGTGCATTCTATCCTGCTTCATCTCGATACTCTGTGTAAAATTGTGTCCTTGGCCTGGAAAGGAGGAGGAACAGCATTAGTTCTCTTCTTTGGCAAGCTGAGATTAAACGCCATAATCCTGCCGATTTTGGCAGTAGACGTCCAGCTGGAGTGTCCTCAAATCCCTCAGAGCCTGAAGTGCAGGATCTTTCAGATCTGGAAAATGTTGGCTGTTTGTATTCTATTTAAGAACGAAATTTTCTATCCAGAATTCTGAATTTATTTTCATTAGTTTTTGCTCTTTTAAATTTTTTATAATTAAAATAATAATAATAATTTTGTAGTTTCTTCGCTAATTTGCTAATTGGCAAGGTTTATTTGTAATAAGATAAGACTCTTGTATGCTTACTAGGGCTAGGCAATTGATCAAACATTAATAGAAACCGACTTTCAGATCCTTTAATCGACATAACCATGCCCATGTTAGTTTTTTTTTTTAAATATGTTCATACATTCATCATACGTATACATTCACCTAATATATTAATAGAATCTGCTAATATACATATACAAAAATATAACTTTTCAGTTGTGTGCATCCATATACTGCCTCTTTAAAAACATACTACTGCATGTGTAGTCATTCAGTCTGCGACATGGAAGCAATGTGCAAGAGAACACTTTCCATAGAAAATAGCTGCAATATTTGAGCGGATTTATAGTACAAACCTTGCCATTGAATTATGTGGGGAAAAAATCATTCATTGTCAATCATGATTAAAGTAAAATGTTCAAAACATTTAGCTCATTGTGACTACATCCCCTATGGTGTACGTGCACCTCTTCAGAAATGTACGATCACATTCACATTACAAGCCACATTGTTCAGTTTTTTGGTTAGATCAGATTTACATGTCTTGACATTTCACATTCATGATAAAAAAAAGTGACTTTTATCTGACTCTATAGCACATCGATACATCTTTGTTTGTGCCATCGGTGTTAAAAGACATTGTATTTGTCCTTCCACTGATTCATGTCAAACAATGGATGCGATTTTAGCAAAAATATATATTTGGGATTTTGCTCTGGAGGACGGAAAGCAGTTAGCTTGCAGTATTTGTTCAAGTCCAGAAGAAGGAAGAAAGTCACACACCCCACTTTTGCTCTTTTAGCAGCTATTGCTAGCACTGCTATGAAACCCCCGCAATGCTGATGTTGACTGATGACATCTGCGACCTGTGCATGCGCAGAGGCAAAAGGTTGCACAAATTCTCATCCAAATTACATGACCGCGCCTCGGATATATTTTTCATCTCGAACCTTTCCTCAAAATTGACTCTTTTAAAATGTGAAAAGCATCGGATTTGTGTGTTCCTACAGCCATCAAAAAATCAGATCTGTGTCACATTAGGGTAAAAAAGTCACTTCAGGCTGGTAATGTGAACGTGTCCTAACTGCTCATCACAGGGAAGAGGCAACAACAACTGTAATTTGTCCACCTGGCAGGATTAATTGAGTGAATTGAGGATTTTAATTAAGTTGAATGAACATGGAGCAAATCGAGGAGTGGAGAGATTTACTTACATATTCTATTGAATTTTTTCTGTATTGGAATTTCATTAAACGTAACAGTAATCTAAAAGTAAGTCCTGTATCAGCTCCAACTTCAACAAGATCTGCTAAGTTCATTTGTCAAATAGTGGTTTGTGGGTTTAATTGCAGAGCGACACAGACACACTAGCAAACGAGTATACATGCACAAAAAACGCCGTAGGCTACTTGCGTATCCTACGGCATAGACTTGATGCAGAAGCATAAATTTGCCTTGAGGTACAGTATGTGTGTGTGTGTGTGTGTGTGTGTAGGGGGAGTCCACATGTGCTAATGTTTCTGTTGATTGCCTCTTTTCACAAATTCTAGATTGCCCTGGGCTGCAGTTGCAAATGGGCTGCAGTTGTAATTTTTTTTTAATCATGGCATTTATCAAATGATTAGGTTTCAGTTCTCAAAGAAAATAGTGTGAAGAATAAAATATGACACTGTGACAGAAATATAACCCACAACGTGCTGGTGCGATAAAGCCTAATGCTAATTAACCTGAAGTAAATGATTTTCCCGTAATAGCTGAACATGAGCGCATTAATATACCGTACACCTGCGATTTGAGCTACAGCTGGAACTATTCCCGGACCTGCTGTTAATCATGATTAATCATCACGTTTTGAGCAATTCACTTTGAGAATTCAGCACGCTGCAAAGCAGTGAAACAACAATGGAGATGAATAAATGTCTTCTGTTACCACACTGGGTTCGATTCCTGCCTCTGGGTCCGTGTGCATGGAGCTTGCATGTTCTCTGCATGGGTTTCCTCTGGGTACTCCGGTTTCCTCCCACAGTCCAAGACATGCACATGCACAGGGCCTTCCCAAATTGCCCGTAGTGTGTGAATGAGTGTGTCGCTGTGTGTATGTGTGTGCATTGGCACTCCGTCCAGGGTGTACCCTGCCTTGTGTCTTAAGTCTCCTGGGATAGGCTCCAGACCCCCTCGACCCTGTATACAGGATGAAAGTTGTTTAGACGTTGAGTGAGTGAGTGAGTAAGAGTGTTACAACACTGATATCTGAATTGATATTTGCTCAAGCGGCTTGTTGTTCCACATTTTTTGTAGTCAATTTGTTTAGTGATGTATCAAATTTCAGCCAACAAATTTTTTTTAAAGTATAAATTCTTCCCTGTTTCGAGTAAATGTTTACCCAGTTACACACAACATCGGAAATCCGCCTGAATAACATATATATATATATATATATATAAAAAAAAGTAGTGTTCAGTGCCATGAGTGACCTGAATTTTGCATTTACATTTACATTTACAGCATTTGGCAGACGCCCTGATGTGGAGAGACTTACAGAAATGCTTTGTAGTTTTCTTCAAAAGCACATCCTCCTGCAACTACAACTAGGTCAGGGTTTAAGAATCTGTTCTTGCCAAAATTCTCTTAAAGACAAGTAACAAAAACAGTTTGAGCTCATCTTATTTTATGTTACCTAGCCTTTTGGACACAACCCGTTTGGATTCGTCTGGTATTATGATGTGTCAGTTGATAACGATCTTGATTTTGCATTGCATTTGCTCCAGGAGGATCAGAGGTATGTTTTTGTCATTTTTTATACTTTGTGTTGAGATGTTCAATAATGAGATTGAACCACTGATATGAACCATAGGCATGGATAGAGCTAACATTAAAAAAAAAAGGGAAGTGATGTATAAGTGCCTCGCATTAACAACAGACCTCGGAGATGAAGGACAGGCTTGTGTAACTCTGAAAAATGCCTGAGTGCTTTTATTATCAAAACCAGAAGTGAACTAAATAAGGAATACAACCGAAATTTGTGATTGTCGGATCATTTACAGCGTACATCGAATAAAATGCCTGGTAACGAACCAATACTATAAAGCCTCGGCAATATAAACATGTGGCTTGAATAACAGCTGGAATTACAGGCAGAGCCGTTGTCAAAGAAAATTCATCAACACCTCCTGAACAAGCAGCTTCGAAAATTGTGCAGAGCTGTGTGCATCAAAATCATAAAAACAAGAAGTGCTAAAGAGAGGACCAGGTTTCTTTTCGTTGCCATTATTGTTGTATGATAATGAGATTTTCCCTTCGCTCCCTGTACATTTGGATTTTCTAAGAGTCTCTGCATGCAGTGATGAAGCCTGTTGTGTCTTTGCCATCATGTGCATGCTTATGAAAGAAAGGTGCACTCCTTACAAGCAAAAAGGCTTGTAGAGTACACATAGCTTTATAAACTGGTGTGTGTGTGTGTGTGTGTGTGTGTGTGTGTGTGTGTGTGTGTGTTTAGTGTTCATTCTTCTGGCAGATCAAAATCCAGCCCTATTGTTGCACTCGGCTGCTCACTTCATAAACAGGAAGTCAAAAGTCTAACTGAGAGCAGAGATCTCTTAGTGAAATTAGCGCGCACACACACACACACACACACACACACACACACACGCACACACAGACAGATGGGCAATGCTGTGAGATGTAATAGAAAGATAGACCCTTTGAACAGATCCAAAACAGGAACAGGCAGAGAGAGAGAGAGAGAGAGAGAGAGAGAGAGAAAGGAGGGGGAGAGATGCTTTTCATGGTATCAGATTACAGTTTCTTACTAGGCTTACAAAAAAAAAAAAAAGTATAACCATTCTTCCTGCAGACGCAGCGGTGATCTTTCCTGAGCCCTAACCCCATATCTGGAATGTGTTCCTTTTTTTTTATCTTTGGACATGTCACATGTGGATTTTAGGGGAAATCCAAATTCTCAGCAATCACACACTTTCACAACCTGCCTGAATCATTTCAGCAGTCTAAACCAAGGGCACAGGATTTTCTTATGATTGGGAGCATTTGGATCATGTCTCTGTTTTCTCTCTCTCTCTCCCTGGCTGGCATCATTGTTCTGCAATTATAAACAGTATTTGTTGTCTAAGAGACGCCACCGTGTGACTCGACATTAATAAATAAACGGAGAGGGAAACAATACAGACGGGGGCCATGAGAGCGGCATCTGGCTGCTCTGCCTCCTTGAATGTGTTCATGTCTCTCACTAAGGACTGATCTTCCCACAAAGAACAGCAGCCTGGACTGAGTGAGTGCGTCCTGCAAGGAATCCTATCTAATCCATCTCTCCTTAACGATAGATGGCAGGTTTAGATTAGGTTCATGTTCCTAATCTACGCTGGAGCTTTATGCGCAGTTACAGACCAGTCTCTGTAGATCAGTGTTTCCAGGATAGGCTCTGTGTCTGATAATTAATATAATGCACACACGATTACAATACACAACTGAAGATCTGAAGTTGAATGAGTGAACGAATGAATGAGTTATGTATTGTAACCGTGTGTGCATTATATTAAATTATTATCCCTTTAAATAATATATGCAGTTGTTATAAGAAACAAAAGCAAGACCCTCAGCTTACTGGACCTGATTGCAGTTTGTTCCATATTGCTCTTTTGTGAGTTGTAAATATCGAAATCAATATGATGTCAAGCCCAGATGCATAAATAATAAGACTGAATGGGGGTTGGGCAGTGGTTAGAACTAGATAATGAAAACAATTGTCTCCCCCCCCCCCCAGTTTTCCAGATTTCCCATTGCTCCCAGTATGTTGAAGGGATGTACTACAGTAACACTTAGATTTGTATTTGGATGCATGCCTGAAGTGATTGGTTTACTTGGTTCTGTTTCCCAAAATATAAACCCTTTCTTTTCTTGTCACGTGACGCCGCACTCACGCCCACATAAAAAGTAATAACCCTTTTTCTTATGTGTATTTCAGAATGCCAGCCCTGACACACACAGACACACACACGCACCTCTAATCTTAACCAGATGCGCTTTGAATGTTAAAATAATACATTAAGTATTAATTCCAAATAATATATTTGCATTTGATTACGTCACTGTGCTATGGACATTTATTAAGACAAAGACTTAGACGAAGAGAGAGAGAGCTGAGCTGACCTTAAAATGATAATCTAATCCATGTTGAGAGGGAGAGCTTTTTTAGAGAGCAGGTTAATACCACCAGATTACAGTCGATCCCCAGACCAGCGCAATGTATACTGTGCAGCAGTTTCATTCTGAGACAATGAGCACAGCTATGACGGAAAAAAAGAAGTTGAAACTGTTTATTGCCGTCCACTTGTTACAAACCGAGAGCTTCTAATGAGCTTAAGGAAAAAACACATTGAGTTTTACATACTGCTATAGATCGCTGATGTTCTGTCCTTGCACTGCATGGCAAAGATTTTATTCAAGTCTAGCTTGGATGGGAATCAGAAGTACCAGCCGATACGATATCATCACGATACCTGAATGCTGATTCGATTCGTATTGTGATTTTGCAACTATCGCCGTTTTTTGTTTTTCTTTTTGTTACAATTCTAAACAAACTTTAATAATGAATCATTTAAAAAACTGTTTACTCCTACCACACACGATGCTGTGCTGCCTGCCAAAGTGTATATAGTTTAGAGTGACACCTATAGGATTAAAGAGGAATAGCAACATTTTCATGCAACATATGTCAATGAAATATTATTATTATTATTATTAATAATAATAATAATAATAATAATAATAATAATAAGGAAATATTAGATTAAATTAGAAAATTAGAAATCAATGAAAATCTGTCAAACTCCTTCCTGTTTCCAGCTTTGTGACTAGCTCAGATCTTGTCTGGTGAGCTAGCAGCATGTGTACAATTTATTACATGTGACTACATTTGATGGGATCAACAAGGGTCCGCTGCAGAAACTGGGGTCTCATCTTGTTTAGAAATGTTTTATCACTAAATTCCAGCTCATTTTTAATATCCTGAACCATCGACTATGACATTTTTCAGTTCAGACCACTTTTCCCCATTTGTCTAAATACTGTGACCTACATACTGTGATGCTGGGATGGGCATAATAATAATAATAATAATAATAATAATAATAATAATAACAACAAAAAGGTGATCCTTTTCTTTACTTATGTGTACTATGGCACTATTTGTGAATCACAATTTTGTTCCAGTCTTGAAATCTCAGCAGTTGGGAGCTTGTTTAATGTCAGACAATGCTGTCAGTCAAAACGTCTCGATGCCTCAGGCAGTTTGGGGGACTATAATCCTGCTTCAGTCATTACAGTGTTAGAGAAGCGACTCTGGCCTTAGCATGAAGATCTTACAAGAGAACTGGGAATGTTAGCTCACACACTGCCGAACCTTCAGTCTCCAGGCGAAGAGGATTTTCAGTGAACTCATAAAGAAGCATAGTTCTTAGATCATATTTCTGGCTTATGACTGATTCAGGACTTGAGAAGTGGCTCTGTACCTTCAGGTCTACATTTAGACTCTCTGTTAATGTGCTTCAGTGGAGCATAAGCCACTGCAGTGCTATAATCCTATCAGCAGATGCCCATCGCACCCTCCTAACTCTCGCATAGTGATCCAGGGAAGGGCCTGTTCAGCCATGCTGAGGTTTCCATGACCTGGTTGCTAATTGTATTATGTAAAGACAACCAATACTGAGTGGTGATGTTTGGATAATTGGACATAAATAAAATTTTATGTAACCTTAATATGGAAACGTGACAAAAGATGGCACAGGTTTTGTCAGTGAAGCGTTATCCGTATTGAAGTCGGTCCGATGCAACATCATCACCTCTTTTGCAGTTAATATTAATATTTCATTTTTGGGGCTGGTTGTTGAGAAAGTATTTTGAAATTGGTGCGTTCCCTGCAGAGATATCTTGCATGTATGTAAAAGACACTTCATAAAACAAGTACAGTATTTAAGTATGTTAAATGTTACACTTAACATATGCACGTATATGTGTGGGGCCTTTTTAAGTGTGTGGCCTCTGTATTAGCATGCACGCACACACACACGCACACAAAACACATGTAATGGTTCACCATTTTTTCCTCTCTTGCTTATCTTCAATGACAAAATCCATGCATACGCACACCGTACACATCCACTAGCACTATGACTGCACAATTTAATGGAGAGCTGATGGTCATGAGATTTGCCTACACACACATACACACACACACACACAATACCAAACACACAGGCACTGGCTCAGAGCAGAGGAGCAGCGTCCAGAGCATGGGGCGTTTGTGCTGAGCTGGCCTGGCCGTCAGGTTGAATAAACTTGTGGACAGCTGACTGGACATGGCTATTCATCGGCATGAGAAAAGAGCACACAGGGAGAGAATGGATCAGTAGCTGAGGGCTGCATGTCACAGATATGAGCCTACATGCATTATTCCCTCTCTCTTTTCGACCTCTACTTTGCGTGTACATGACCTATGATGTATTTTTTTTTTTTCCTATTTAAGACTTTATGACAGAATAAATCGCTCGCTTTATTGATGACTGTAGGAACTGATGTGCTGAGTCAGATTGTACTGCCTGTATAAGAGAGAAACAGAAGTAGCTGCTACTGCAGATGTATCAGATGAAATGCAGAGCTCAGACAGTGGGGAGGGTGAGCCTAAGGTTGCATGTATCCCAGAGTAACAGCAACCGTGGAAACCATTAGAATCATAAACAATCCCGTTATACTCCGAACACTAACATAGTTGATTACTGGGGAAAGGATGCTGATCAGGTCCTGACAGTATTCTGATGTCTACAATGATGTAAGACGTGCTAAATCTTCACCTAAGTCATGCATTTCCTCTCTAGATGTTTATTTCACCAGCGTTTCGCTATACAAACGTTCACATAAAGCATTTATATTGTGATGAATATGCAATAATAACAAAGTAGCCGTGATTTAATAAGGACCCACATGACCAGTGTTGATGTTTATGTGAAAGGCTGTGGGCGTGTTGGTGATTTACAGGCACTCATTGCTTAAATGACTGCAAATGCAAAGGCGGGGTAGCAAACAACTGGTTTTCAAGATTTGTTTTTTTTTTCATTCTGTGCTGATTGTACTTGAGTGATGTGACACTCACAGTGATGTGAAGACTCCAGGAAGGGCAACTAAATTTAAACCTCAAGTATGAGCAGTGTTCAAGTCAAACCGGGACTTTTAATTATATTTCCTTTGCGACTCAAGGCATAAAAAACTATAGACATTTACAGAAAAATTAAAGCGCAGTACATCGAGGAGCCTCTGAGCTGCATTAAAAGATTTGAATGGCGCAAACGTTTTAAAGAACGCCATATGTCCATGAATGACGCTCCCGTCCAAGGTGGCTCAGCGCCCGTCGCAATCGTTCCTGTGAACATTCAGCGAATGGAATCCAGTGTTCATTTTGTCAATGAAAATAATGACAAAAAATATTCATAGATGACCTAATTTTCATGACGAACATGAGACTAAAAGTAATAAATGATAAGTAATCTTTATATATTTTATCTAAATATAAAAAGTAAAAGATAATATGAATGATGGATGAATGGACTAATGATAAAAAAAATATACATATATATTTTCTATCCAATAATCTGTACACATACCTTGCAAATGGCAGTAGCACACATTACAGGATCGTCCTCACTCTAAGCCATTTCCACATGTATTGCCATTAAAGGAGTTCTTGGGAGGCCAGCGTTTCAGACATGAAAGCAGCCAGTCCGATCATGGCTCAGGCGTACTGAGAAAACTTGATGGCATCCAAGCATTAGTGGAGGAGGGGATTATATAAGAAAAGGGAGTTTTTACTCTTGTAGCTGGGTTCTGTTATTCTGTGCAAACAAAATCCCGGTATGACTTGAGCGACCATCTAAAAGGTTTAGACTCGAATTTACATGAAGGTAATAAAGTATATGAATATAGATGTATATATACTGTAGATACTATGCTTTTGCATAATAGCCAATCTTTAGTTTTCAGTTATACTGCATTCAATTATGCATGCAATCCCCATTTTATTCAGGTTGTAAAAACAAAAACTGCTAAATAATATTCCATACAATACCAAGCACTAAGAACGCTCAGATACCCACTATGAATATAGACGTTTTTTTTTCAACCTAGATATCCACCCAGACTTATACTAGCTTAAAGCTGATCTTCAGCTAAACCAAGTATTAAAAATGATAGATATATAAATGCCAAACTTTTAAACATGACAAAGTAAAACAGAAAACGTCGAACGATCTCTTCTGGCTTATAGTCCATGTCAGCTGATGGCCGGAATAAAATGTCGAGCTCCTCATTTTCGGGTGCATATTGAGAAAATCATGTTTTGTGCTGCAAAAGGAAAACAAAACGAAATCAAATTATGCCGTGAGGCTTGTAACCGGAGTCATATTTGTACTCATTATGTCAGCAATCTCATGTAGAGCACCACAATAGATGCACTGTAGGGTGGGACTGTAATGCTGCAATGTCAACTGTTTAAACATCGTGCACGACTCTGACAATACACATCCCAGTGTTCTCATTGTAAGCAGAACTACACTGGGAAAAATAAAAAAGTTTTATGTAGATTTGTACGGTATATGTAGAGATTGTTGGGATGATTACCTGGTGACGGTCTTTAGTAGCTTCAGCTTGTGTGGAGTTTTGTTTTAGGATTTGGCTAAAGGAAGTCAAGAGCTAGAGGAGAAAACAACAACCCTGAAGTTCCCTCGAATATAAATATTGATGTTTGAGTTATGTTTAATTTCTATGTGTGTGTGAAGCATAAGGCTCTGGTTAACAAACAGGAATGAACAAAGAAATCCCTTCACCTTGTGAAAGCAGCACCGCTGAGCTTCATGTGCTGACTGAATAGAAACTGTTGTCCCACGGTTTTATCTATCTCGTGATCACATCTGCAATCTGAATTTTTTTTAGTTTGCAAGTCAGACCGAGAGCATTGCTGTCAGTCAGCTCTCTTTTTCCTCTGTTACAAACCCCCGGGGTGTATTCCTCCGAGACACCTCGGTAGCAACCGCCGGTGCACTCGGGTATAATACATATGACGGTCTTCGCCTCGGTTGCTCAGAGTTCTCATCGAGACCACCGTTAGGATTTAGGGACTGAAATGAGATGGTTCCTCTTTTGTCTTCCTGTGAAGAAGAGCTTCAGGCTCGGTCCTAGCACAGGCCAGACACTAACAATGGTGCTGCCTTACTCCCTGCTGCTAGGAGGAGGTACGGACATGAACTATTGTGACAGTTCTGGTGGGAGGCACACAATGCAGTGGTGGACTGGGGGATTTGGAATCCTCAGGATAGTTTCAGAAATGGAAAGGGTGTACGTAGTGGGAATCGCTTGCTCCCGAGAATGTGCTTTACAACGCGTAGTAGTACCGCTTACAAGTACATGATGAGTACAGTGAGGACGCCGTGATAATAAGGGTTAGGGAAAAGAAATCGATAAAACAACACTAAATGTTGATGGAATCAATGATACATTACCACATGTTAATTAGGTAGAGGTTACTATGACCTACGAGGTTAGATGAGACTCGAGCTCCTTAAAGCCACAGTCAGAAAATGCTGAAACAGCAGCGCAGCCACTCCGAGGTAAAACATATTGTACATTTCAGCAGAATTATTGTTATTGTTAGAAAATGTTTCATGGGGGCGGAACTCAAAGACAGGATTATTTAATCCACAAAATACTGTATGTAAATGACTGATCCTTGTTCCTTCTTGTGATCAGGTGGAAGGGTAGGGGCTCAAAACACAAAACACGAAGCACTTCGTCAAAAAATTCTTTGCCATTTGGCTTGTCTCCAGTAATTTACTTTTCTGTTGTCTTCCCTGCCCTAGATCGCATTCTCGTTAGATATCTGTCCCTAAGCAACTGGGTACACAGCATTTGGATAAAGACCACGCACAGACACATTACACACACACACACACACACGAAAACAGAAGCTCAATTTGAAAAAAAATGCACTGATCCTGCATTGATAGAGCCCCAAGATGAGCTCAACTGTCTGGGGATAAGTAGGTCAGCAGAGCTGAGGTAAGCCCTCGGAGAACAAGCACTATTGAATAATAACCCCTCTGCTGTTGTTTTGCATGTTTGTTTATGTGTGTGTGTGTGTGTGTGTGTGTGTGTGTCTTCTTATACATCTCCTAAAACTCCCAGTAGCAACAGCTTGCCACTGGAACTCGATGTTTTTGCATGTTTACATAGCAGACAACTAAACATTGTACTCATAATTTAGGATTTCAGTGGACATGCTGTTGATAATCGTTGTGACTTCCAGCGAAAAATACATGAAAATTAAATTTCCTGGAAAATTGAACTGCGCTCTAATGTACTGTAACTCTTATTTAAACAGTTTAGACACTTCGCCCTGCCTCACCACTAAAAATGAACTGCCATCAGTTTTTTTTTTAACTGTCTGTTTTCTCTGAGTCAGTCGAGTTCTGCGTTTTTTTTCAGTCCGTGTGTGTGTGTGGTGAAATGCAGTTGTTGTATAATGGATTATTGATTGGTTAGAAAGAGAGGGAGGGTTGGCCCTGAGGCTTCGTCCCAGCCCGTCTCCTCTCCTGTCCTGCTCATGGGGAATGCAATGCTTAATGCCTCAGTGCGCACACACACACACACACACACACACACACACACACACACGGTTTAAGTCTGTAGGCACACAGCCATCACTCATTCTGAAACCAAGGGAAGCTGACTGAAGTTAAGGCTGGCACCACTGTCTTCAAGACACAGACTTAAAAGCGCATATACTCCAATAAACATCTAATAAACATTGTTAACGACACTATAGAAGTCTTAACTTCCTAAAATAAACAAACATGGGATACAAGGAAATAATCTCAAAGCAGGAACTCTGTGCAGACTCTGTTCATTCAGACTCTGAGAGTACTCCTTTGAAAATAAGAAATCATTGGCCTGTTTAAAATGAAAATGCAAAGCAAGACAAAATGACAGGAAATCCTCAGTTCCTGACTGGCCTGTATGATAACTGATAACAAGTGTTCCCTGTTCTTTTTGGATGGAATGGTGAATAGTGTAACATTCTGCTGCGTCGCTGAGGGCATTCGAAAGTTCTGTCTGTACTTCGGCCTCCTTGAGACATCAGACTATCAGAAGTGCTTACATGGTGCAGTCAGGCAGCTCGTCACTCAGGCCCTGACGGTAGCTCACATAATGACACATTAGACAAACTAATGATGTTTGCTCTCTCCTGCTCGCCGTCTTGTTAAATAGTGTATCAATAGAGTCCATTGTGCTTAATACATCGTGTCCAGTTACACTGCACTGATCACATCTTAAACTTCTATAGACGAAAAAAGCAAATAGAAGTCTGATAGCACTTAACCTCCACATAATCTCGGGTCATAGTAGTATAATGTACACAGTGTTTAATATCTTGTCTCATGTGGATATGATTGCCTGGGTTAAGTTTATGCCAAATAACTAGTGGTGGACAAGGTACACAAATCCCATACATTGAGATATCCTATGTAAAAACAAAATACTCAAGTAAAAGTAGAAGTCATTAATTTATATTTCTACTTGAGAAAATGTTTCCTTCTTCTCCTTCAAAGTATTACAGTTCTTGAACTTGTGTTAGCTCACTGTAGCCTTTACGTCAAAGTCTCTCCACTTCCAATTTCAAACACCTGCTACATGATTGAACATGAATGCAAACAGGTCAATCACATATAATAGTCAGCAGGTGGCAATATTACCACTTCAAATGCTACACAACTATGCAACACCATGCTGGAATGAAGTACTCAAGTACAGCAATGTAAAAACTGTACTTAAAAACAGAAAGTACATTTTCTTTGTACTTACTGTACTTAAAAACTTTTAAGTACAGTAAGTACAAAGAAAATGTACTTGGCTACCTTCCACCTTTAAAAACTAAGACATCTGGAACTTAGATGGAACACTGTGTGTGTGTGTGTGTGTGTGTGTGTGTGTGTGTGTGTGGGTGTGTGTGTGTGTGTGTGTGTGTGTGTGTGTGCATTGAGTGGACAGTAGTCCTAAAGTTTGATAAGCTCCTTGTAGTACATTTCGGGCTATTATATCTCTTATAAGCATTCCACCACTCCTATTCACATTAATTAATTCTTGTTCATCTGTTATACAAACAGACTGACTCATTGTATAAAACTTGTTCTTGTTTGCTCAACAGGTTCCAGTATGAATCAGGTCTCCAGTTGGTAAAAAATGATTCCTAGCAGACATTCCTCCAGCTGTATTCAAGTGGAAAACAAGACAACTTTCACAAACCACTTAGCAATGATACTTTCTGCCAAGAGAACTTCCATTCAAGGCGTATGACCCAAACAGACACATCAATACTAGGACATAACAAATTGGACAGAAGATAGCAGCCAAGCAGAACACTCAAGGATCAACATGGATGTTGAGCGGCAAGGGGTTACAGAGGACTCCCTTTCTGAACCCTCACATCGTGACCCAGATGAGGAAAAGAAACAGGTTCACAACTGTGACCTGTGTGGCAGGACTTTCCTTTTCTTAAGCTCTCTGTCTCAGCACATGAGGAAGCACACAGGGGAGAAGCCGTACAAGTGCCCCCATTGCCAGCATCGGACAGCCCAGAAAGGCAGCCTGAAAGCCCACATTCGTACCCATAAGGTAGACGGTATGAGTCAGAGCACTGGAAGAAATGAGGAAGAGGTGGAAGATGAAGGAGACAAGGAAGGAGGAGTGCCGGAGGAGCAGGGTGGTTGTTCCAGTCCAACAGAAAGTACCTCTGCTTGCAATAAGATGGTCAGTGGCGAGGAGACCACTAAGACAAGAAAGAAAGGGGTTAAGAAAGAAAGGGCAAGCAGTGAGGGAGGCAAGCAGTGCTCACTGTGTAGGAAGAGACTCCGGAGTCAAGCTGAGCTCAAGCAGCATATGCACGACTTTCATGATACCTCGCAGGAAGAGCACTTGCAGGCTGAAACGCAAAGCCCACATCCCACGAAGGAACACTCCACCATGGAGGATGGTCCAAACATGGAGGAAGCAGAGAAAGAGAATGAGCTTGGGAAAGGGGACTTTCCATGTGATCAATGTGACCAAGTCTTCACACAAGCCTGGTTCCTCAAAGCCCACATGAAGAAGCATCAAAACACTCGGGATCATGGGTGTCGTATCTGCGGCCGGAGATTCCGTGAACCCTGGTTCTTGCGCAGCCACATGAAGACGCACAATACCAAGTCCAAGCCAAAGAATGATTCTGAACTTCCTGCGACTGTTAATGAGGTGACACAGGTTGAAGCTTCCCTGGTAAATGACATTTGCCTATATGAACTGTGCGCCAAGTGCGGTAACTTCTTCCATGACCGCAAGAGCCTGCGGCTGCACGATCAAGTCCACAAGAACACAGATAATCCCACTAACAACGGTGATTGTCTTTCATCTCCCCTCACCAAGAGACGCTTCCTAGAGTGCCTGAATTTAAGAATGGCAGGTGAGATGGAGAAGCTTTCGGAGGAAAAGCTTGGCAAGAGGATTCCCGAGTTGGACCCTGTTAGCAGCTATCAGGCCTGGCAGCTGGCCACCAGAGGCAGGGTGATGGAGGTTTCTGAAAAAGGCCTGGGCTGGGAGGAGAGGTTAGCAGATGCAGATGTGGTCTATGACAAGAAAAAGGGGGAATATGTACTACTGAGACAGGAGAAACGAAAGAAACAATTAGATGCCACACTAAGTATCCCTAATAAGAAGAAGCGAGGGACAGTGACCCAAGTCTCAAGCAGCACCAGCACCACTACTGATTATCAGAGATATGGGGAGCAGAGTGGAAGCGTGGAGAGTTTGAGCGACTCCGAATACCGTCCCTCTTCTCGCCACAACCGTAAAAATTCCCAGAGTAAGACCTCCGAGTGCTTGGAGTGTGGAAAAGGATTCCGAACTCAGCAACAGATGGTGATTCACATGCTTATAAGACATGGCAGCATGAGGGAAGACATGAATGGGGTTTCTCTTCAAAATCTCTTTCCTAAGACACAGCCCAGTCGTTCTAAATCTGTGGACTCTGCAGAGGACCAAAATCAGACGTTATTCTCAGACAATACAGGTAAGGGAAAGCCACATTTACACCCTTGCCAAAAGTCTTGTTAGGTCATCTAGGATGTATGGAAGAGACGCTATAAATATATTTTGCTTAAACTACTTCATGCTGCTACTAGTTATCTCTAGTATATGACCAGAAATGGAACTAAAACAAGCATTAATGATGGACATTATGAGGAAGGATTAGCAACTGCCCTAAATATACAGACAGTGTTGAAATACAGCATCCTCTTTGTTTGATTTCACAAGCTAAACTGAGCAATGACACTATTGTGTACAGATGTGTCTGTCACTCCCTGCAATACAGCCGATTAGAACTGAATTCACTGGGTCGTGTCGATTTCTCTTTCACAGTGTGTAGAACTCAGGAAAAGGGTTGCCAAGATGCCAGCTAAAGAGAAACCTTTGCAGGATGCGTAAACTGTTATTCCAAAGGGTTTACATGTGTGTTTAGAGTTGCGTGTTACTCCCTGTGTAATCCACATTCTCAATTCCTGGAGCAGGGAGACCTCTTGTGGGAAAATTCTGAAGTGCAGTTGATTATTCAATAATCAACTGAATAATAAAAAAAGCCGGTTGATTATACAATAACCAAATGGACCTTTTTTTTTTTTTATCCGGTTGGCTCACTGCATAAGTATACTCTTAAATAATAAAAAAAAAAGTTCCCCTTTGTGTTTCAATAAACTAAAAGAGACAGTTAAGAGTTATTTCCTTTTTAAGTAATGATACTTGGAACCTTCTTGAAAAGGAATGGCTCTTGTTTCACCTAGAGGATCTGTTGGTTTGGCCCCTGGGAGAACATTTAATGATTTATTAAGCAAAAGGTGTACTTTTGCTTATGTTCTAATTAAAGGCAAGACCTCAAGCATCCTAAAACAGTGACCATAGAAGTTTGCTAAAATGTTGTTTAGTTTGTTTTACTAAAGGAAATGTTAAATGTTCTGTAAAGAATGATGGATATCTAGAGAGGGTTCTCTTGGGTTCTAGGTAGCTAAGGAGATCAAGAAGAGTTCTTAGCTTCTAAAGGAGGACAGCAGGTCTCTATAGATAGTCTCTATAGAAACGACCTGTTTATGTTGCAGCATAAAAATGACACCTATGAAAATAAATAAATTATTTGCTAAAAAAAGGCTCAGAAAAAGTCTTCAATTAATGAATTGTAAAATATTTCAGAGAGTGCCCTGTAAAGGATTATGATACTCTATGGAATTTATTTAATTATTTATTCATTAACACAGTGCATATGCATCTATCTTCCTGGCCGTATTTCTCACTAACTTTTGGAGAACAATCCCTGTAAATAAGTTGACCATTCTTCCTGTAGAGATTACAGACTGGAGGCAGTGCTAAACCCAAACAGCTGGATGACCTGACTCCAGTTATTACAGAGCACTAGGCACCACTCATCTTTTGCTCTTTTGACTACGTGTCTGTTTTGCATGATGTTATTTTAGGATTTCCTGTCTCAGGAAGACAACCCCTGAAATTTTTTTATGTCCCTTTTTGTCTGCTCTTCCCTTCTCTTTGTAGACCATATGAGAAAACACAAACCCATACGGCTCTTATCTATATAATAAAAAACATAAGTACATTAATTTTACAGGGTCGTTACTCCTGACTTTTCTAACACTTGATCTCTTCTGAAACTCTCGGATTAGTAAGCTATGTAGGTAGAACCTGAGGGCATGGAAATAAATGCATTCCAAGTAAATACTTTTCAGTCTTTAGTCGGTTACTGAATTCCTTAATTACTGTATAAAACCCACCTGAACAACTTAGGTATTAATACCTATAACCAAAATGTTCAGCTGCTAAGCTCTCACTTCCTCAATCGTACACTACACTCGAACATATCAGCTTCCAGATCTTCAACATTCATGAAAAAACCCACCGCCAAAGCCACAGCACTTGTCATTTTATAGATAATTAACAAACTGAGCCGAATTCCCTTGATTATGGAGAAAAGATGCTGTGTGGCATCAGAGCTGCTAACTTCTTACACAATGAAAAAAAAATGCAGAACCAACCAACAAATTGGCCCGAGACCAAGAAGAAGAGGAAACTAAACTAAACACACACACACACACACACACGCACACACACACGCACACACACACACATATAT